>CM060876.1:25661062-25737905 GCA_030737845.1 Acorus calamus | reverse complement strand
GCTTAAAAGACGTGGAGATACAACCCATTTTTAGTTACGTTTGTTGGTACGAACACTTTAAAACCCCAATGATTGGTACCTAGATTATTTTGATACATTTTTCTGTGCAAAACCCACAACATATATGAGATCAAAATAATAATATAACACCACATGAGATACATAAATTTGCGTGATTAGGCATAAACATACATTCATTTTATTGGGGTCAAATTCCTTGTATCCAATCATATGTTATATATTTTGACTTTTAGGTGAATACTAGGTATAATGTGTGTTAAAAATTGAATGCACAATCTTTCAAAAAAAAAAAAAAAAAAAAAAAAGAATGTACAATAAATATACAATCATGCAATCCCATGCAGAACGAGTATCCCAAGTTTTTCTCTTTTTTTTTTTTTTGAAATAGGCCTTGGGTTAATGTGTAAATAAAGTTACACTTGCGGTGGGGTTAGGTAGTTTAATTTTTTTCAAAAGTTTGATGTGTAGGTTTGGACTCAGTGGCGGCTCCAAAAATTTTCATAAATGGAGTCATTAAAAAAATTAATTTTTTTTTAAAAAAACTATTCTTATCATATATCATATATTTATAAAAAATATAAATTTTTCTTTGTAAAGTAAAACTACTTACATTAATAAAAATAAATAAACCATCAAAGAAAGAACCATTTTGGATATATGCTCTTCTTATTTTGTTATGATCATTAAGATGAAAAGTGAAATTTTTTTTCTTAAACTTGGATCCAAAAGAGATTGCTTATTTCAAGACGACTTTACTTAACGCCATAATTATTTTTTTTCGTAGGAGAAAAAATTTGTTCTATAATTGATTTTTATCCATTAAACAAAAATTTTATAAACATAAATACATAAAAAAAAAAAAAACAATTAATCAACTGGAGACCCACACCCATCTTCCCAAAACACTCTCCGGATGGGTCCACCCCCCCCCCCAACAAGCATATATTAAATTATATTTTGATACACAGACAGGTAAAAGGCTTTCGATACACATACAAATAACTAAAAAATGGTGTAATGTTGAAGGGTTCCATACTAGCGATTTTTTTTTTTAAATGGAGTAGTGTTTTAGTGTTTCGCTATTTTTTCCTTTTCCAATGTGGATGTTGGGTTTTTAATGGGTCAAATACTGGCTGACTTGTTTTAAAAAAGAAAAATGTTAGATTTGGTTTTTTATTAACCAAAACTCAAACCACACATATTTTAATTTATTTTTGATTTGTAAACATCATTCAACGAGTTATATATTTTGATAAAAAATGTATATCTCTCCGTTTTGAATTGAATGAATCCATATTTAATAAGTGTAAGAAATTTTTTAACAAGGTATATATATTATTTAATGAGATATATGCTTCATTTGATTTCTAACGAGGTATATAGGATTGTATTTTGAACTGAATGTAACAATACTTTTTTAAAAAATTTAATGGACTGGTTTGTTTTAAAAAAGTTTAATGGGGTCAAAATGTGAATAAAGTATGATGGGTAGGCTGGTTTGTATTTTGTTTTTAAAATATTGATGGGTCAATTGACCCCATCTTGTGAAGAGTGGAGCCGCCCCTGGGTTTGGTAGTTCAATTTTTTCAAAAGTTTGATGGAGTCAATTGACCCCGTATTTTTACACTTGCCGCCGCCCGGTCAAGATGAGCTCGCCATGCCATCCGCCTTATTTTGTACTTGTTCAACACACCACGATTTGTTTGTTTGTTTGTTTTTTATATCTTATGTCATCTTTATGTTTTGTTTTTCAAAAACTTCATACTTAGTTATTTTTTTAATATAAAACTCAGAGCACATATGTTTTTATTATTTTTTAAAAAAGATTTAATATCTTTTAATGAGCTATATGTTTTGATAAAAAGAATCGCTCTATTTTGAGTTAAATAAACTCATTTTTAATAGGTGTAAGAAATTTTTTTTAATGATGTATATACATTGTCAGATGATGTATATGTACTGGATTTTGAAAGATGTATATAAAACTGTATCTTGAACTGTAAAAAAAACTAAATGTAAAAACGCTCTTTTTTTAAATTAAAAAAAAAGATAAATCTTACACTTGCATATTACAAATATAATAAAATGGAGGTGATGAAGAGGAGAGACAAATTATATTTACGATTATAGTCAAATGCATTATCATATACATTAGTCCCACTCAATAGGTACCTTACTGAATTTTTTAATATTTTCTATATTCCACTTAATTTATTATAATATATATTATATATCATTTATAAAATTACATACATAATTAAATGAGTTTGATTTGAGACATAAACAATTTGTATTTGAGACTAAAAATGAGTCTGGATGTAACATTTTTTTTGTGTGAACAAGTAAGGGAATCATAGAAACATAATAAGATAAAAGGTTTGTTTTGTGTTGATGTATGTGTTATTTCTATATATGTATATTACGTTTGGTTGCCTGTAGGAACTACTTACTTGCCACCCTAAAAATAGGAAAAATGTTATATAATTCTTGGAAGTGAAAAAATATTGTAGAACCAAATATTTAATTTTTGGTGATATTTATACTATTAATCTGTCAACATAATTGAAATAGATCAATTTTGCTTTTATTCTAATTTTAAAAATTAATCGTTTTATTTTCCTTTTTTAAATAATGATTCTTACTTTAAAGAAATATATACCCCGAGAAGTATTCTTATTATAGAGTGGAGTTGGACTTCATTTTCACGAAAAACAAACCTAAATTTAGCGTACGGGCTACGTGTATAAATGATATTGTGTCAATTCGTATCAATTCGGATCAAGTATAAAGTGTTGTAATAATAAAGGAGAACATGATTAATATAAATGATATTTTATATTATTTATATCACGATCAAGGTTGTTATAATTAAGGTTGTTATAATTATTTTGATATAGAATATTAGAATGTGTGAAGAATCATAATATAATTAAATAAAATAAAAATAATTATATTATTTTATGTGATTTAAAGATGGAAAAAGAAATATTCAGGTAATTTGTTTAACATACTTTTACATAATAAAAAAAACAGTCTATGTTTAAAATTGGTTTCAACAATAATACATTATAAAAGATATACTCACAATCTGCTTTTATACATAAAAATTGTATCATTAAATTCTAAAAACACAAAAGTTAAAATCCGAAAACAAAATCTAAACTTCAAAAATCAATTAATTTGATTACAAAATAAAATCCGCTATGATAATGGGAATAATTGATAACCGATTTGGAAGGTATAATAAAAACCGATTTTCTAGGGTCCTATTGTACATTATCCCCCTCTAAAAAATTATCCCCAAATTCCCCTCCCTATAAAAGCAGGGACACGCAAACGCCGATTCTCAACGTTAAATTTGTTAACCTATATATGTCAAATCCCGAGGCGGACGGAGGTGATGAGGCGGCGGTGGTGGCGGAGGGAGCTCCACCGACCCAAGAGTGGTGGAGCTGGGGCGCCGGCACGGAGGGCCAGCTGGCCACCGGAGACCTCGTCGACCACCATTCCCCTCAGCCCCTCCCCTCCAAAACCATCATCTCCCACATCGCCTGTGGCGGCGCCCACGCCGTCGCCCTTACCGGTACTCTCTCTCTCTCTCTCTCTCTCTCTCTCTGAGGTTTGGTAGATTATGTTGAATTTGTGGTGTTTCAGATGATGGGAAGGTGATGTCATGGGGGAGGGGAGGGTGCGGACAGCTTGGTCACGGGGATCGGAAGAACTGTTTAAAACCTAAATTTGTGGAGGCTTTGGAAGGGATTACTGTATGTGATGTCTCTGCTGGGTGGAACCACTCTGGATTCGTTTCAGGTTTTTGTTTTTTATTTTATTTTGAGGAGTAGGAAAGTTTGGGAAGAATTGTTGTTTTGGGTTAAAAATTATAGCTTGCCGCGATATCTTGATAGGGGAATTTAGAAGTTCGGGTTTTGTTTTATTATCGTGAATTTCCAATATTTGAGCTCAATTTCTATTAAGTTGTGAGTGCTCTTTGTTGTTTGAGTTTGTTATACTGAAGTATTTAATGGGGGAAACCTGTCAAAAAATGGTTCTACATTGGTATTCTGGGATAGGTAACTGTCTGGCTAAGTTTTGTTTCGTTACATTTTCTTTGTATGAAAATGTTGGGCCTCGAACCCATGACTTCTTGGTTGTAAATTTTCTTGTCAACAAATGATCTACGGGGCCAACTCCCAGCATTTTCCTTATTCTTTTATCATTATTTTTGTTTGTAGTGTTTTTTGAAGTGCATAAGGTTCGTATGAAGAAGAAATTCCAGGCCTCCTTGGAATTATTATCAGAGTTTATGCTAGATTATACATGCATGACGGTCTGATTTTATCCGTTCAAAATAAACAGCTGTTTTTTTGCTATTCTTTATTCTGTGTCCTAAATGGGGGGTCAGTGCCTCATAGAAGGTCATGCATTTCTATGTAAGATAGTTAAAACTGTTTGGATGTTGCTTTTCCATTGGGAGGATGAGGAGATCTTACTTCCTCACATTTGACTGAAGTTCTTCTCATATGGTTGTCTATTAGTCTGCTTGATAAAAGAACCCCCCCTTCCCCCCTTTCAGCTGTGATATACTGATATCTAACAATTTGTACCTTGCGATGAGCTTTGACACTCTTCCATCAAAAAATATTTTCTTGTTTGGACAACTATGCTTAGTGGCACAAACTATAAGCTTCAATTAGGAAGTTTTTGAACAACTCTAGGTTTTGAAGGCGCTTTTTTTATTACATCTCAATTTTATTATATAAAGTTTCAATATTGCCTCCAGTCATCACTAAGCGTGTTATGTAGTCCCATGTCTATGTCACTAACTTCCCTGAGCTTGCATAACAGACACAGGATGTCTTTTCACATGTGGAGATGGATCCTTTGGCCAACTGGGGCATGGAGATTACCAGTCACATTGTTATCCTGTTCAAGTCCAACATGTTGTATCGAAACATGTTACACAAATTGCGTGTGGGATGCGGCATTCACTTGTTTTAGTTAAAGGTAAGACTATCAATGCTCTATAGTTTCAAGTCTCATGCAAAAATTATGTTTTGGCAGCATCTTATATATATTAATGTTAGAACAAGAGGCTAAGAGATTGAGAAGGTTGAACATACATCAGCCTTGGTTGAAATCTAAGATCAGTAAAAGACTGAATTCTGGGCCCAAAAAAGAAGAGAAAATTATGTTTAATCACAAGAAATTCCATTACAGAATGTTCTTCAATTTCAAATGAAAACATTGAACTGCTAAGATGCCCTGTCTCACTTTTGACCAATGTGATCCAGGTCCTTCAGAACATATAGTTTCTGCTTTTGGTTCAGGAAGACGCGGGCAACTGGGTGCTTCCTTAGATGGGAGCAGATCATCCTGTCACCCAGTCATTGTTAATGAACTTGAAAATCATAGCATAGCTCATATCTATGCAAATGGAGATCACAGCGCTGCCTTGTCTGGTTTGTCTCTTTCTTTTGTGTCGCACTGGGACATCAAGCAAAAAATAATTTCTCCTGGTTAGTCATTATTGATGCAATTTTGAACAAATCTCTCTCTTTTACATCAGCTGATGGCAGTTTGTACACATGGGGCAGAGGATACAGCGGGGTTTCAGATACTTGTGTTCCTCAAATGTTGGATTTTCCTTTTAAAATTTCTGAGGTTGCTCTAGGATGGGATCATGCATTGTTATTAACAGGTAAGTAGTACTCCCACAATTTGGTGTCTCTTCATAATATCTGAGGATCATACGTTGCTTATATTCTGCTGGTCTATCTTATAGATACTAGGGAATTATTTATGCTTGGTGGAATCCGCCATGGGATGCTTAGTGGTCCCCAACAAAAGCCCATGGGGCTACAGATGCCTCTGGCCAAATGTACTAGTTCAGATGGTAAGCATTTTATTTCTTACTTTTTATTCTTGTTATATAGGTTGTAACTAGCCTCCGCACATCATGCGGATATAAATTTGCTGCTCAGTTTAAACTTTAGGTTATGGTTGTGCTAAACCATATTTTGTGTGATTATGAAATGAGGCATGACCATAGTTTATATTAGCACATGCCGGCATGTGTGGCTGCATGTACCCTTTGGACCCCCTACTGCACTTAATTAGGCATGTGCCGAGCATATGCAATCAAAGTAAAGTAAGTGCGGTCAAATTGGGTGCATGTGAGCCGCATTATTTAAACCGTTCTTGATGTAGGACAGATTTTGATGTAAATGGGACTACCAAAAGAGGTCCACCAAATAAATTATGAAAATACCAACCGTAGAAATTAAGGGTCCCGATCTCGGAATCGCTCGAAATTTTACATGTAGAAAGATAACGAGGAGCTCTTCTGGGTTAGTTGTTTAATTTTCAAAAATTCATTCATTTAGGCTCTCAAATTATCGAATTTATTATTTTTAGTCATTTTAGATTTGATATATCTCCATCATAACAAATCTAAAATTACTAAAAATGGTGAAAACGAAAATTTGTTATAACTAATTCTATGGGATCTTAGATGATCCTCGAAATTAATTAAAATAAATTCCGATTTGTTATAATGGAGATATCCCAAATCTAAAAATTATTAAAAATAGTAAATTCGCTAATTTGAGAGCCTAAATGAAAGACTTTTTGAAAACTAAACATTGTTAGTTGTATAACAATTAACCCAAAAGACCTCGTTACCTTTCTCCATATAAAATTTCAAGTGATTCCGAGATCGAGGCCCTTGATTTCTACGGTTGGTGTTTTCGTGATTTATTTGGTGGACCTCATCTGGTGGTCCCATATCAAAATATGTCATGCGTCAGATCCCTTTTCTTCAAAAGAACTCGTCTTTGAGTTATTCTGCTCTTCAATTGATGTGTCATTGTATTTTATTTTTGACAAAAAGAGAGATGTTTTCTTGACTTCAAATTCATTCTCAATCAAATCGATCATGTGGAAAGTTGGATGCACATCGATTTGTAACCCAAGCTTCTTCACCATTGTGGTAGTCGCAATGTTCTCATCATTAATGTCGTTGATGATGTTATAAAAAACGCTCTTGTTGATGGTGCATGGAGTCTACAACACAAATTTCTACAGGGCTCTTCTATCTTTGGGGTCACCACTAAGGAAAATGAATCCTCTTGTTTTCCTCCGATAACCTCTTCAAATCAACTGAGAAGACCACCTCCGCTTCTTTACTTGTCATGTCCTCATCAATATCTAGTTCAATGATGAAGTTGACCCGCTCTCATTCTACGAACTCGGCACCATCATTTACATCATCAAGTTTTCGTTCAACCAGAACTTTGCTTTCTTGGTTAATTTGATTTGAGGAAAAATTTGGTTCATTGCAAGTGTCACACTTATCTGATGATGGCAAATCATAAGGGTTGGCCCTCGATTCATCCCCATATTTTGTAGGACTTGCTCTTATCACCTCTCGCGCATTTGACATCTCTAGTCGTGATTTCACTCTTACAATTGGCGACAATTTTGATACAAGTGGGGCAAATATCGTTCATAATCTGGTGGCAGAAATCGATCCATGAAGAGTTGTTTCATCCTCCTCCACGTACGAACAAGTGCCCTAGAGTTTTCTGGAGTTGGTCCCACCAAACAGCGGCACCACATTTTAATCAAAACGCTACCAATATTACCATCTTCTTCTCTAGGACCTCCATCATCTCAAAAAATATTTCGATCTCTAAAATCTAGTTAAGGAAATCCTCGATTTGAATGTTTCCATTGAAATATGGAATCTCTTCCTTCATTCGATAATCGTAGGACTCCATTCACTGCCTCCTCGACTGATATTTGCGAAGTTCATTACCTTCGTCATCCGTATCTTCCTCATCAACAGATTGATAATGAAGAGGACGTCGAACCACATTCGGAGCAACAGGTCAACCTTGGGCAAATCTCTCAGCGCTTCTTTTATTACTCCCATGTTGTCTGTTGTTGGCATTAATATTCAGACTAGCAATCTTCTCGCAGATCTCTCACAATGGATCATTTGATTGTTGTCGCTGTTCCTCGCACTCTTTCCTCATATTTTTCAACCCACGACCACCGTCAACAGGTTTGTTGTCTCTCACTTCGTTATTTGCCATCGAAGCCAGATGAATCCTCACTCTGATACCACCTAATGCAACATGAAACGATATAAGAGATCTGATCTATGTCAAAATATCATAAGCTCATTGAATCCATCAAGGATTGATATCACTCAACATTGGTTGAATCTTTTCCATCGTTTCACGCTGCGTTAGGTGGTTTCAGAGTGATGATTCGCTTGGCTTCGATGGCAAAAAACGACATGAGAGACAACCAGCCTATTGACATTGGTCGTGGGTTGGAGGATCTGTGCAAGGATTTCGAGGAATAGTGACAACAATCAATTGTGAGAGATCCGTGAAATGATTGTTGACCTAAATCTCAATGCCAGCAACAAACAACATGAGGGTGATTGGAGACGCGCTGAGGGATTTGCCCAAGGCACTTGTTACCCTGAATGTGATTCGATGCCCTCTTCATTATCAATCTGATGGTGATGAAAATTCAAATGACGACGGTGATGAACTTCAAGGATATCAGCTGATGAGGCGGCGAATGAAATGCTACGATTATCAAATGAAGGCAGAGATTCCATATTTCAATGGAAACATGCAAATTGATGATTTCCTTAATTGGATCTCAGAATTCGAGAGATTCTTTGAGTTAATGGAGATTCCAGAGGAAAAAATGGTCATATTGGTGGCATTTCGATTAAAGAGTGGTGATGCCGTTTGGTGGGACCAACTTCAGAGAATCCGACAATGGCGAGGAAGAGCACTTGTTCATGGGTGGAGGAGGATGAAACAACTCCTCATAGATCGATTTCTGCCACTAGATTACAAACGATATTTGTCCCACTTGTATCAAAATTGTCGCCAATTGTAAGAGTGAAATCACGACTAGAGATGTTAAAGGCACGAGAGGCGACAATAGCAAGTCCTACAAAAGACGGGGATGATTCGAGAGCCAACCCTTATGATTTGCCATCGTCAGATAAGTGTGACAATTGCAATGAACTAAATTTTTGCTCAAATCAAGTTAACCAAGAAAGCGAAGTTCTGGTTGAACCAAAACTTTGATGATGTAAATGATGGTGCCGAGTTCGCAGAAGAAGGAGAGCGGGTCAACTTCGTCATTGAATTCGATATTGATGAGGATAGGACAAGCAGAGGATGTTGATTTTGAAGAGGTTATCGGAGGAAAACAAGAGGATTCATTTTCCTTAGTGGTGACCCCAAAGATAAAGAGCCCTTGTAGAAATTTGTGTTGTAGACTCCATGCACCATCAACAAGAGCGTTTTTTATAACATCATCAACGACATTAATGATGAGAACATTGCGACTACCACAATGGTGAAGAAGCTTGGGTTACAAATCGATGTGCATCCAACTTTCTACATGATTGAGAATGAATTTGAAGTCAAGAAAACATCTCTATTTTTGTCAAAAATAAAATACATTGACACATCAATTGAAGAGCAGAATAACTCAAAGACGAGTTCTTTTGAAGGGGAGAAGTCTGATGTAGGACAGTTTTTGATGTAGATGGGGCCACCAGAAGAGGTTCACCAAAATAAATTACAAAAATACCAGTTGTAGAAATCAAGGGTCTCGATTTTGAATCGCACGAAATTTTACATAGAGAAAGATAACGAGGAGCTCTTCTAATTTTCAAAATTCCTTCATTTAGGCTTTAAAATTAGCGAATTTGTTATTTTAGATTTGTGATATCTTTATCATAACAAATCGAGAGATCAATTCCGAGGATCATCTAGGATAACCAATATCGGTTTTTACTATTTTTAGTCATTTTTAATTTTCTGTTATTAGTATAAAGGGGAGACTTGTAACCTAAGAAAAATAGTTTTTATCAATAATATTTGAATTTCCTCCATTTTTGGGTTTTCTTTCTTGTGAATTCAATGATTCTTTGTGGATTGAAGAAGTTCTGATATCCTAACGTTGGTTGGATCCCTTCTATCGTTTCACGCTGCATTGGTTCTGTTTCAGTATGTTTGAATGGAACATTTCCATTGCATCCGATCGATCAAACTCGAGATGAAATATTTTAAAAAGACCTTTTAATGTCCCATTTAAATATTGTTTGAATGACATTCGTTCTAGAGAACCCGGTTTTGGATGTTTGAATTGTCATTCGAACGGGGTTTGAACGATAGTTAAAAAACAAAAAACAACCATTGAGAACCGTTCAAACGGTCAATGTGCGACCGCATGCTACATTGAAATATCGGATAATAGCCAGCTTGTGTGTATTGGGGTTTAGATCCAAAATAATCCCATGTTTGTTTGTTTCTTTCTGAATTAATAAATCCTGCAAGTATTGACTGCTTAGATGAATTAACATTAACATACAAAGACAGAATCCTAAAACCATGAATTCCTATTAAAGTGTCTGACAGACATGGAGAATAGCCCAAGACATGGAGCTAGCCCACACTGAGCTTTTCATATGCCATCATCAACTTTTTATATAAACTCTAGATAACAAAACTGTTAGTTTAATTCAACTGAAGCTGATATGATGAAATACTAAATGGTAGGTTTTAGCTTATTTGCAGGTGTAGACCAAAGAAGCACAACTTTTCAATCATCCATCATTGTTCCATTTATCTAATAATGTTTTCTGTCATTTATAAACATGACAGTCACTCAAATCATGATATCATTTCCAGGATCCCCCAGTGCACCTGTTCTGCACAAAATATCTTTTCTTTGTGGGATGAAGGTCAGGCTTGTTTCAGCTGGAGCTGAACATTCTGCTGTTGTGATGGGTAAGAAAGCCTATGAAGCTCTCATTATGGTTTTCAATCACAGAATTCAGTTCAAACATTCTAAATTCTTTGCTTATTTATGATCTGTATTTGCAGAAGATGGAACAGTGATGACATGGGGATGGGGAGAACATGGACAGCTAGGTTTGGGTGACACACATGATCAAACAAATCCTCAGGTGGTAAATTTGAGATACAGAAGAAGATCTAGTGCACATGCACATGCCAATTTAAAAGTATACTGTGGCAGTGGCTTTTGCTTTGTTGTAAGAACTTTGTGTTGATGGTTAGAGCATTTATTTATATTCATTTAATACGTGTGTTTTTCTGATTCATTTATTATTTTTATTAAAGAGCTTGAGAAAACTGATGACACATTCTACGAAGGGAATTTTTTTGGTATTAACTTATACTCTGATTTAGTCAGATCTTATCTGTGCACTCAGTTTATATAAGGAGATGACTGAATATCATCATTAGGAATTGACAAAAACCGAAAAGATCAAATCCCATCCTTCACAGAGGCTTAAATTGAATTGAATGAGATAAACGTTTCCTATTAAAACATTGAAATCGAATTGAATAATTTCTTTTATTGAATAAGAAAGTGTATCAAATTAATCTCACTTTTATGAATCCAATTGAATTACCCATAATCAAATTGAACTATTCATAAGTCATCATTTCCATCTATTTGTGCCATAAAAGATTATTTGTTGAGAAAATTAGATCATTTTTTTGGTAGGTAAATCAGATCATGTTAATAAAAATAATTGTGCCTTGAGCAAAAGATCCACTTTCTCTTTCACCCTCTTTTGAAGACCAAAGCAAGTAACAAACAATGCAAAATGGACAGCACTGGAGGGGAAATAAATGCAGAGAAGAAAAAAAAGGAACAAAAGAACATTCCATCCATCAAATGGGGCCATGATTAAAATCATAGTCCACTACATCTAACCCTTTTGAGGTGTGGCCTCCAAAAACTACACCCTCAAAAAAGAAAAAAAAATTAAAACTTAATTGTTCCCTCTCTTGCTTTTCAAGGGAATCAATCCATCTTAAAATTAAAAAAAAAAAAAAGTGAACCTAGGTCATCATCAAACATTCAACCCATCCACTCCACACTGCTTGTAAGTCAGTGACTGTTTTCTTGGGCTTATCACTATCACACAATTCACCGACACCTTCACAAACAGACAAACAAACAAACGTCAATGTATATAAATAAATACATAGAATAAAAAGTCGAATAAGCTCACCACACGGTGAGAATAATAAGCTCACTCGCTGACCTGCACTTTGGGCGAATTGAAATCGATGACCCGAACACTGGCCCCGACGTCTCCGACGACGTTGAGCTCCACCCGATCGTTGAGCGCGACGTCCCGGACGAGCCCGGCGGCGTCGGCCGTGGACACGTCGACCCGGTCCACGGCGACCCGGGCCTGGACGAGCCGGGCCGAGTGGGCCGGCTGGAAGAACCCCGGCACGGACGCGGACCCGAGAGGGACCCCCTTGTACATGACGGTGAAACCCGAGGAGCCGTAGTTGATGCCGACCTTGTTGGGGTTGACGGCGGTGAAGACCATGGTGAAGTTGAGGGAGAGGTAGGCGAGAGGGACGGCGGAGACGGCGGCGATGGTGGCGGTGGTGGTGGAGGGGGAGGTGACGAGGAGGTACTGGACGGTGACCTGTTGGAGATCGAATTGGGGTTTCTTGGGACGGACGGCGAGGACGACGACGAGGATGACGGCGAGGCAGAGGAGGACGAGGAAGATGAGGAGGAGGAAGAGGCAGCAGCAGCAGGTCTTGAGGGAGGAGGAGGAGTGGTAGTATGGGATTTGGGTGTAGTGGTTTTGGTGGGTGGTGGTGGTTTCATATGTTGTTGGTCTTCTTGTTGTTGTTGCCATTGTTGTTGTTGGTGGTGGCGGCAGTGGTGGTTGTGATGATGGTGGTGGTGCTGTTTGATTTGATTTTCTCATTGTTTCAGAGATACAGTGTGGATTAGTGGATGTGAATGGGTTTTTTTTTTTTTTTGTTATTTTTTGTTTTTTAACAGAAGGGGAGAGGAGTGGGGAGGGGAAATGGGGAGAGTGGAGGGGGGGACAATGGGTGGGGGTGGTGCTTTTTGGAGTTGGATTTGTTTTCTCTTGAGAGGGGTGTTTTGGGTTTGTTTTTGGATGGACTGTGATTCTTAGCTGAGAAGTAAGGGGGGGGGGGGGGACATTGCTTTTTCATGTGCTGTGTATTTTTTTTTTTATTGTGGTATGTTTTATGATGGGTGTGAACCTGTTCTGTTTATGTGGAGAATAACGTTACATTTTATTCGTTTTTTTTCAGCTCCCCACTGTATTTATTATTATTTTTTTAAATACTACCGAATGTTATATAATCAAATATATAATGTTATAGAATATGAAATATATATTATAAAAAAATTAACTTGCTTACTATGACCAGAAATTGCAATGTATCATGTATGTGACTGGAAAATGATTTAATGTTAATGCATATGACTGTCTCTCAGAGGAGGTAGGAGGTAGTAGATAGATCACAGAACACGTGCAAAGGTAATTAAACAAAATCATAAGAAACATTTATCAAGGAAAACTAGAAGCCTATGTCGTGAGTGTGTACATAGAAACAAAAGAACTTTTATTTTTCAATAATTTTGGGGGGGAGAGTTGGATGCACACCAACGTGATGTTCATTATTGGACTTGTTGCCTTCAAATATATTATCTAGCGCACAAACTAGACTAGATTAAGCTTCCTTTAGGATGGATAAATAGTGTTATCATAACACTATATATTATATAGGTTACATTTTTTTATTCTATCATCTTTTATTACATTTTTTCTAAAGCCCCATTTGGTACTGTCTTGACTTGGATTCTGTGTGGGCAAATGCAGTGGAACGCTACCCCCAATCTAAACAAAAAAAATGTGTTGGTGTTGGGATATCAAAAATTACATTCACAAACCATTTCCTACAATAAAAGATTTGTGAAAACAACGCTTCTCTACCACAGTTCGTATTGGTAAATGTGGACACGCCTCAGTCCCAAACAGGACCTAATTATATTGGGTTCTTTTGGGATATAGCTTACCCCACGTGACTTCCACATTAAATAAATGATTTCTTTTCGCTATTCCCGCTTATCTGGGGCTTATTCCGATGCACAAAGGGCAGTGATTGTGTGCTAGCATGCATGAAATGAATTCAGTCCACTAGAATTTCTTTTTTCTTTCTCTTTTTTTTTTTTTTTTTTTTTTGGGGGGGGGGGGTGTCGGGTAGTTCATCAACTTTCAGATATGCATGAATTGTATTGCCTCCATTAGAATTTCCAGTCCATCTTAATTATTTTTGGGGCAAGTAGTAATGATCTTTTAGGCCATTTGATGTTTGCATTGGATGGCTAAATGTTCCACTCAACTGAAACACTGCAAAATTTCATGTTAGTAAAAGCTAGTTTCAACAAAAGCTGATGATATCCCATCTACAGATCTCCCAAAAAAGAAAAAAAGCTGATGATGGATGAGTAGACCATCCACCATAGATGCGACAAAAAAAAAAAAAAAAGAATTTGCATTCAGAATATATATAATCTCTAATAAATTTCAAAATGTAAACATTCATCAGCATCAGTTCATTTACACAAAATGTGTATCCCCCACCCTCACAAGGAACGACAAACAGAATTTCTCGACAAGTCAACCAGATTAACTTAAATTTACTTACACAAGGCGTCCAAATGCTTTCTGATCTCCTGGGCTTTAGTCTGAATGAGAGGTCCAGTAGACAAGCCCACTGCATGATAGAATAGATCAATGAAGACATGAGATTCGTGTTTCAGATGAGAACTACATTAGATGTTTTTATTTAATTCTGTTATGTTAAACATGAAGAAAATTCTGTCTCCTCCTGCATACTTCCAGACATTCAATTCCATGAATTGGTTTGCCAAGATTTCTATATATATTCATTCATGGTGGTCTTCCCTGCATCAATATTTAATGTGGCAGCCATACGTGAGGCAGGACAAACGTGGAGCCTTGACATCGATGTCACGTTTCCACCTTAACCCTTTTATACATAGTTCTTAACAGGAAGAAAGCATACCTGATCAAGACAAATACACACTGCAATACACCAGCAACACCTGTCCATGTTGAAGGACCCTTAGCTGTGAGGGAATCCTGGACCAGTAACCCCACAGAAGCTGCTAATGACACAAAGGACACAACGTACGCCAAAAATAGCCAAAGCTTCAATCTGTGATGCCAAAAAAAATCTAGTAAAAAAAAAGGTTTACATGCAGCGTGAAAGTATACATTGACTCAACAGTAAAAGATGATTCGTCCCAATCACTGAGAAAAGGATATTTACATAGATGCATGGGAGTGTTCAGGTATTTTTACCTTTTATTCTGATTTCAAGTAAGAGTCAGGACTCAATCCAGATATTGCATCATAACAATGTGTTAGACACTCTTGAAAAAACAATCGTTTGTGTCATAGGATACCGAGTAAAAGACTTTTTATTAGACCCTCCTTGCTGTAACTTATTAGAAGGGAAGGTTGTGGGGGTGGGTGGGGTGAATGTACTGCATAAGAATCAAAGCTATCTACATGTATACCATGTTCCTAGTAATAAAAAAAATTCAGTAAAGACAATCATCCAGCAAAAGTAGCTTCTGGGGTCAAAGCATTTTCATATCATATAAACGACCAGCAGTAATGTAATTGAAGAAGAAATGTTGGGCACAAAATTCTTATAGTATCAACTTGCTAAATAGTTTTTCCTTCTGTAGACACCCTGGACCCTATAGGGGCCCTTATTTTTTAAAATGGTTATGACTGACTGCATTATTCATCTAAACTGGTGAAATCTAAGAATCTTTCCAGAACCAACGGTTGTGTATTTGAGGGAGGAGTTTGTCAGGCACAAAATTCTCATAGTATGTTATGATTCCTATTAATATATGATAACTGCTCTGTCTATTTATTATCTTCCTCTCTTGGTATATCTAACACACCACAATGCGTAATTCACAGTTATTGTCCTCACAGAATTATAAAGAAAGGGTAGGCAACCCTTGATTTAGACAACAAATTGTACATTAACATTTCAAGGATCTTATGCCACTTCTTTAGCATTCAGAGTACAAGTAGTATTAAAGTCGAGCATTATATAGCAATCACTCCACAAGCAAAAGAAATGTCAGCAATACAAAATTGAACTGTAGTCCATTTGATGTGGAGAAGTTTGGCATAGAATTCTTCCAAATAAATTGTTGGGATTGTGATATACTAGATTTTATATGTATGATGATAATTTCAATCAAATATCTGATGACAACCACACAGTATTTTATAGCATAAATGCTAAAGATAGCTTACATTATTAAGGGGTGTGGTTCTCAAACAAGAAATGGTACAGGAAAAAACAACATTTTGCCATAAACTATGATTTCTCAATAGAAAATACATTGAAAAGGATAAACATTTACGGATATCGCATATTAATTGAGGAAAGAGATGCTCACGTAGGATGTAGGATCTTCCCAGGAGAGGGACTACGGACTACCTAACATTTACATGTAATTATGAATGTGTGTGATACTATGATATTAGAGGAAGAACCAATATGTGCCAACTGCCAAACAAGGAAAGGTATAATAAAATGCTTAAATCTTAGATTTTCATGAAGTAAAGAAATGCAAAATTAGACATAAAGCAGTTGTGCTGCATCTGAAGATTTCAGTAACAAGATGGATTACGAGGTGGGAGAAACTTAGATGTACAAACTTTCTAAAGTAAGAAAAGAATGACTAGAGTTATGGATCAGGTTTGGATGACAATGAGGAGAGATCAATCCCTGTGAGGCATAATGAGATAAATTAAAGATGAAGGGAGTATATTCAAAATATACTGATAAGGGCAACACAAGATTGAAAAAGAAAAAGTAAATCTGAATACTAATGCAATTAAATACAGAGAATTGTATGCCACACACTTTTAAATGAGGAGAATCGCTTATTTACTCCACCTCAAACAAGACATCAAGAGATGTTAGGGTCATTCTTCATCCAATATTCCTCTTATTTCAACTCTGCATCTCTCCTCATTCTTCTAAACCGTTAAATGGCCTTGTAAGACATGCTAGTTCTATTAGACAATCACCTAGATGGATAAAACTAACACAGTCGAAGTCTGAAACCACAACTCTAGGTGATCAACAAGCTGTGCTTGATTGCCTTCAAAGGAGAAGGATCTATTTTGAAAGAACAAGTGTGGCTATCATGGGTGCGTGGGACTTCGTCCTCCCTGAAGAAGTCCATAGTGTTTCAATATTTGGGTGGCTATCTATTTTCAATATGAAACTTCAATCTTTTTTTTTCTTCAGAATTTCAGATAAATCAAGTAGAGTAAACATCATGATAGGGTCACATCAATCAAGAAAGAAAGCAATAAAATGTTGTCCTCTCAAAATATATCATTGTATCCATATACCCATTCAATAGAAGATGAACCCAGACATAGCAGACATTGTGAACATATGAACGAGTTCTCTAAAAAATGAACAAC
This sequence comes from Acorus calamus, assembly GCA_030737845.1. Taxonomy (NCBI): domain Eukaryota; kingdom Viridiplantae; phylum Streptophyta; class Magnoliopsida; order Acorales; family Acoraceae; genus Acorus; species Acorus calamus. Next base: position 25,720,462 of record CM060876.1, on the reverse strand, counting down.
TTCTCTAAAAATAATTACAGAATTTCTGATGTATAATACACACTATCTGAATCTGATGTGATGGAATTGTAAAACCTAAAAATTGAGCCAAGATAACCAGAATTAACATGTCATGCGCAAACTACATGATTGGAGAACATGCCGAATACTGATTACAAACCAAATCCAAATTCAAAATCCAACAAAAAAACAATCACAATAAACGAAAGGAGAAAAAAACGAACCTCCACTCTCCCTCTTCGTAGGGCGAGTAATCGATGTCATCCTTTTTCACGCAATTGAACATCAGTGCCGCAAGAGACGCGAAGATGCCTTTAACCCCCAATTAATAAGAACAACCAAATCAAAACCCTAATTTTGGAATGGAAAACCAAAAAAGGACAGGCATGCATGGAGAGAGAGAGAGAACTAACCAGGAAGGTAATGGAGGAAGGAGACTTTGACGGCGCTACAGACGACGGCGTCGACCCAGAACCACCAGCCGGCGCCGAACACCGCCCCGGCCACCCCCGGCCCGAATATCGCCCACAGCTCCCCGTAATCCATGGCGATCAATCGAACGGAATGGACGGCCGGTGATCCTCCCTTTCACCTAATACGGCTGATCTGGGTTCATGTCCTCGCGTTTATAGGGTATTTTCGAAGATTGAAAAGGGTCTACGTATCAGATCGGATCGGATTCAGAGCGAATACGAAGAATTGACCTTTAAATATGTACTTCAGGAGTTCAGGTTTCCTACTATATTAGTCTATATAGATGCTTAGGTAATACTAGATTTTATTTTAAAAAATTGAGTATTTTCAAGAAGATGTATTACAACTGAAAAAGATTTTTTTTTTTTTTTTGTATATGTATCCTTTAATCAACTGTATATTATAAAAATACCCCATTTAAAACTTCCAGACCAATAATACCGTTTGGATTGATAAAAAAAAATAACGTTCATGTATAATTTAAACCTCTTTGTATAATATTATTGAAAATAACAAATAATTAATTATATTTTACAAAAATATGATTTTTTAGAGGTATATATATATGACTCGTGATATTATACGGTCGTGCGGTCGCGATCACGGGCCGTTGATCACAGGTCCATCGCATCGGACGGTCAGGTGCGATTCACGTCGACCGTTGGATGCGATGGACCCACGATCGGACGGCCCGCGATCGCGATATATATATATATTTATATAGATTTCCGATAATATGCGGTCGTGCGGTCGCGATCGTGGGTCCATCGCATCCAACGATCGACGTGAGTCGCACCAGACCGTCCGATGCGATGGACCTGTGATCGACGACCCGTGATCGCGACCGCACCGACCGCACGACCGTATAATATCACGAGTATATATATATATATATATATATATATATATATATACACACACACACACACAAAAACAAGAATTAAATTCTCTCTGAAATTCTTTTAAAAATTCGCAATTTTTTAAGTATAACGCCAATTGGGTAATCAACCACTTGTTGGAAAGATTTTTTCGATACATACCTATGACTGTGCAATTGATTTTTACCAAAAATGACTATTGCATGATAAAAAGTGAGATCGAACATTAAAACTCATATTTGACCTGAAATTAGCTATTTTTTACTACCATTCGTTCAACATATCATTATATCAATAGATATATTAAAAAGATAGATTTGATAAATATTTCACATTATGTTTTAAAATATTAAAAATATGTGTTTTTTTATATACTTACCCTTAATATAAGATTATCTCTCACCCTTAATCTAAATGTAAATTTATGTAAAAATCTCTCAAAAATATTTTCAATCATTTATCTTTACATATACCAAATCAATATTTATTTGACTTTTTATTTAAATCAAGTGAGACTGAAACCTTTATTCAAAATTTTAAGGTTAAAATATAAAGTGATCGTTTAGAGACTTATCCTATCAAATAAAGTTTTATACTCAATTTTTTAATAAAATTTAAATATAAGTTTGAATAAAAACAGGAGATGAACTATGTAGTTTATTCTTATTATCATATAGTTCCACGTCTCTACGCAACATAAGGAAATTAAATAAGAATAACAAAAACCCCATGCAAAATATCCAGAGCACATCAATTCAACTATGGGATCAAAATTAAGCAGTATATATACATCCACTGTTGAGTACCATCATGAGGAACCGGCCCTCTGGCCTAGGCCCACATATCCAGCCCGATTCTCATTCTTTGTCCAGGCCCGATCCACAACTCAGCCCGATTGGGCTGGCTCGTAGGCCCGTTTGACGGATCCACGTCCTCGTTGCCTTGGGTGGGGGCCCTACTATTTTATTCATGGCAAGAGTAGGGCCGGTAAACGAGCCGAGCAGCTCGGGCTCGGCTCGATTAAAGCTTATTCAAACTCGTTCGATTAGATAAACGAGTCGAGCTTAAACAATTTTTAAAGCTTGGTTTGTAAACGAGCCGAGCTCGAGCCAAGCCGAGCTGAGTCAAGCCCGAGCCTGGACGAGCTCGTTTACTTAATAGAAAAAAGGGAAACGAGCAGAGCCCGAATCCGAGCTTATGTTATTTTTACATATATAAGGTGTTGTGATTTGTGAAATGTGACTTTTCAAATGCTAAACAATGGTTTTTTTAACTAAACGAGTCCGAGCCGAGCCTTGATTCGAGCTTCGGCTTAGCTTGTTTAACAAACGAGCCGAGCCGAGCTTTAACCGAGCTTTTCACGAGCCCAACGAGTCAAGCTTGAACAAGAAATGAAACTCGATCCCGAGCCGAGCCGAGCCTGAGCAAGTCAAAGCTCGGCTCGTTCGGCTCGTTTACCACCCCTAGGCAGGAGAGAGAGCAGCTCTATTTTTTTAGTGTTTTAAAAAACTTATTTTTGAAGAGATTAATTCCAGGCCATTTGGGACTTTGAATTTTTTTAGGTCCTAGATCATTTATACTTATATTTAGGTTCCAAGGTTAGTTAAAATATTATTTTTGGATCTTTTTATTCCTCAACCATTTATCTGTTATCCTTTTTCTCATTTTTACCCTTACCCGTCATCTTTATTTTTATCTCCCTCTTTTTCTCATTCACATGTGGTAGCCCCTCTTATGTGAGTGGCCTCCCATTACTTCGACCCTTTTTGTAACCCACTATCTCTCGTGATTCTCTCCCTCATGCTACTCTCACCCTCCCAAGTTAACAGTGTACCCAGACTTGTTGTTAGTGTACCAAGTGAAGGAAAAAAAAATTGAAAATATTAATAGTGTATTTGATAGCTGTTTGCAAAAGCACATGGAAATAAAAGATAATGAGATCCGAGGACTTAAAAATAAGTTCAGATGTTTCAAAAACCTAAAATTAATTCAAAGAATCTCCAAATGCACCATAAATTAATTTTCCCTTTATTTTTTTAACTTATCTAAATTACATTAAGGCCTGCCGCCCACCCATAGACTCCAATCCCAATCTCAGCCCGTCAGGCCCAAGTCCACGGACAGGCCTAGGCCCAAGGGCCTGACTTTTTTGGTGGGTGGGCCCGCCTGGGTCGTTAAACATAACAACCCACGGGCCTAGGCCTGGGCTTAAGTGGAATTTGGACATGCTTTTGCCTGATCCGGCCCGTTATTGACACATGTACACAAACAATATATATAATATATATAAAGACTGTTATAGTGCTATTACACTCTTTTTTTTCTCAGTCCAAAATACAGTATTATATGCCTTGTTAAAAATTTAATAGTCTATATAGAATATACATATATTTAGAACCACTACTTAGGAAAGAATAACATAGCCAGCAGAAGGAAGCGAAAGATTGGACGCAAAAGGAAGACTACCAGGAAACAACAAACCAAGTCTAATAGCCTTTGAAATTCATCGATTGATATAAATATATAGTGTCAAACCATATGTCAATTTTACTCTTTTTGTTGCATTTCATAGCATACTCGCAGCTTCCATTGCAATACTTAAAAAAGCACAAAAGGATGCATGAGTATGGTGGTATATTTGGTGATAAAACCAAAACAATATGGCACTGAAACATTCAGTCTTTTTGCAATTATTTTTTACAAAGTATCACAACAAGCACTAGTGCATGCAGTATATGAAATCGTCTAACACAGTATATTTGGCCATGTTACATATTTTATATTTAAAAATATAAGAATTTATCCATTCAATTTATATTAGCATGTAATTTATTTTTATGTAAAACAATATACTTCATTAATCGTGTGTGTGTGTGTGTGTGTTTTTAAAACAAATCATATGTTGTTTGAAAAAGTGACCGCAAAATTAACCAACATTTTCCACTCAATGATTGTTAATTTGAATAACAAGTTGCAACATGGGATCTCAAGACCTAGCTACGTGAAGTTCTATTAATGGAAATCTGGGAGAATCCAAATTAAACTTTAAGTTCATAGTTCAATGTGCCATGCAAACAAAAAATAACATTTTGAAATCTTTAATTAATTTCATAGGTCAAAAGGTTTTAATTGTGGCTCTTCAATCCAAGTTCTCACGACCATTAAAAAAAAACTTACCATGCCATTGTATACATCTAAATAAAATCCAATTGTATTCTGTCACACCTAAAGACAAAATACTATTGAACTCACCAAGATTTCCACAGTATCAATAAATTCGAATCAACATAAATAATGCCAAATGCCGTGCCTCACCAAGAATTCCTATACAGAGTTTTTTTTTTTTTCACACCTAAAAATGGTTCTACTACTGCAAATGTGGAGGAGATTCTCTTACCCAACTACCTGAGCCACCATTTTCACCGTCCACCTTCTTCGCCGCCAACTCCGCCTTCTGAACCACCTGACCATCCATCGCATCCGTGATCGCAACGGTAAACTTTGGGTCCAAAGCAATGCGTGGAGGAGGTCCGCCTAGGGTGAGGGCTTGCGCGTGCGAGTGGTTGGCGTTCGTGGAGTAATTGAAACTGATCTCACCAGGATAAGATGAATCTAGTAGATGTGGGCTACTAAGATATGAGAAGGGCGTCTGCACTCCTCTCGAACTCGCGCCATGGTGGAAGAGGTAGTTCGAGGAATCGGTGCTCGTGGTCGAAGCCATGGCGGTTGCCCCAACCGGTAAGGGATGATTGTGTGTCCCCTCATAGGTCGTGACGAGTATCGACATGTCCTCTACGCATCTTTGCACCTGTGGACAGACAAATCAAGGGTATCAGATCATGAAGTGGTGTTTATAGGATGGGATTTAGTCAATGTTGGATCTCATCGGTTCTTGATAGTGGAAATAGATGAATTAATCCAACCATCTCCTTGTTTATGCTTTTGTTGTTGGTTTCTGCTAGTATTGTCCATCTATAGCCAAGTTGCAATTTGAAGTGGTTTCATATGAAATGGTTAGGAAGCATGAATCTAAATTCATTGAAAGCTTGGGAAATTTTGGTTTTTTTTCTTGTTAGATCTTCTCCTACCAGAAGGAACAAAACTCGAATCAGGATTTCTCGATGAAGAGAGTATACATCCACTACTCCACCAGCATGCCAATATATGGTTTTGATTATGTACCTGCTTTCGAACGGGGCATCCAGGCGCAACGGTGCAACGGTAATAGGCTCTAGGACAAGGGTTCCCCTTGGCAATCTTCTGCCCATATTTCCTCCATTGACACCCATCATTCATCTATGAAATTAATCAACATCATCACATAATTATATAGATTTCTTTTCAGGAGAAAGAATGATAGATCCATGGATAGAATTGAAAGAACTCACAGTAGGTCCTTGACACCTCGCCCGGACAGAAACCCTAGCCTTCCTATTCACCGGCGGTGCCATATGGTTTGCAATCCCTGCAACCAATTCAGTACTACTAGTACTCTTCATATCAATTACTCGAGAAGTCCAGCTTTTCATCTCTTCCTTGTGCACTTGATCAAGAGCTTCTCCCCTCTCATGCAACCTCAAAGATAGCCCAAGCTCCTTGTCTTCTTCACTCGTATCGCCTTCTCGAGATCGCAAAGAAGCGATTGGTTTCTTATCAATTTCTTTGTGGGATCTATTAAATCCTTGTGAGGAACTGCTTCCGAGAGAAAGAAATGTTGGGCAATCCTAGGAATAGATGGTTCATTTAGTATATAATTGAGTGTACACATGCATGTGAGAGACATATAAGAAGTATCGCATACCTTTAATACTTGAGACTGCTGTTGTGCTTCAGAGAACTTGATTTGGAGGTCATGGTGTTCCTTCATGGTACGCTCGATCGCACATCTAAGCGACTTATTTTCTTCCTTGATTTGAATCATCTCGTTATGTAATGAACACAACTAAGACCGAAAATGGCTGTTTAATTAAAAGCTTTCACAAAAAACAAACACAAACACATGCATATGTACATATAGGGTTTTGATTATGTACCTCATCTGACATGGAATTCTCTGACTGCTCCATCTCTTCAACTCCACCTTCCTCTTGAACTTTTTCTTCTTTAACAACTTCATCAACTTCGTTGATGTCCTGATCTTCTCTGTCTTCCTCTTTTTCACCATCTTCATCATGAACTTCTTCATTAATATTGAGAGAGAGATCAAATGATCTCATCATGTTAGTCTTCTCTTCTTATGATCTTTGCTTTCCTTCAATGGCATGCTAAAAATCTCTCAAATCCTTTTTGTTTTTTTTCTTTGTTTCTAATCCACCAAAGTCAAACTTGATTTCTCTCTCTCTATATGTAGATGTACGCGCATAAAATGCTGCAACAAAATGGAATGACAATTATGCCCTTCTACCTAAATTACAATGTACACAAGACATTGATTTGAGAAGGGTGTTTTGGGAGTTTTCTCGTGTTGTGACTGTCAACTCATGGAATTTAAGGACGGAAGTCCCTTTCAGTTTAATGACCTTCTAAGTTTTGTTGTGCCTCAAGTCTTCTTTTGTGGGGTTCTTATATATAAATATAATCATAGTGTGTAGCTTGTGTTGATTTTGCTTCAGTTTTATTATCTTGTTATTTTCTTAGTAGAAACCTTGTTTATGGTCAAGGTTTCTTACAGTATATTTAAAAAAAAAACTCAATGGTTGATCAAGTCTCAGTTCTTACTTAACAAAAGACAAAAGCTTAGTTGTTAGTGGACCCTATATATTCCAATTATATGCAAGGAAAATTATAAACTTAATCATTTTTACGGTCATTTTTATACAAACACATTTAAATTTTTTTATAAAATATATATCTAATAAATTAAATGCATTATTTTATTAAAAAACTAAATTCTAGATCCAATAAATTGAGTCTATAAATTTTTATATATATTTCATAATAAAATATATTAGTAGAATCTATTAGTTAGAGATTTCACATACTGCCTTCAATGATGTGATTTCTTCAGGATTTTGTTTAAAAATGTATATGTAATCTCATTTCACTAATATGTTTCATTAAATGAAACATATTGTTGTTATTTTTATATACAATTTATTATATTACATTACTTTTATAAAGATATATGTTTCATTAATTTCATACTTTAAAAAATTGTTTGTATAATTACCCTATAAAAATGCAATACAAGACTGTTTCATCATCTTTGCTACAAGAATAACTGATGTTTCATTTACATTTGATCTCATTCATGTCATGTAATAGAAGCTCAACATGCATGTGCTTGGAACTCTTATTTTATCTCCTCTACATGCATCATGCATGTCTTGTGAATTGTGAGAAGATTGTTTCATTAATGAGAATTTGATTCTCTCAGATTCCTCCCCTTAAAAAAAATACTATACTAATTACAGAAAATCAATGAAAATTTAATATCCATTTGATGAATTGGTTAAACAGTTCATCAGATCCACCAAATGACAAATAAATTGCTGATCTTATGATACACTTTATTAATCTTATATATCGTATAAGCTTAGATTATCTCACGCAAGATGTTAGTCTCTTGACCTTATGAAAGAAATTTAAATATTAATGTATTAAAACATGTTCTGTGTTTGCTTCCAAATGTGCATGTGGGAGAAATTATCATATACAATATGACTTGGAAGGCGATTTGCTGATAGTAGCAACACCTTTTATATTATGAGGAGCAATTCTATTCCTGAACTGCTGCAGATATGGTAGGTGTGAGAAATATATAATTAATTAAATTATGAGGTAAGTATGAATTGAATTAAATTTGTATAAGATCTAACATATGTGTATAAGATATAACAAGGATGCTGGCGTGCAATCGCCCGCGGGTAATGAAAGATCAGTTATGTCACTTTTGCTAATTCAGATTTGTTAGAAATAAATTAAGGTTTTATTTTAAGTTTTTCGGAGGTTATTTTTATATAAAAAAAAAAAACTCTTTTCAATATGGTCTTATAAGAGAATAACATATTGGATTATATATGGTTCAAGTATAATCTAGTTATGAGAGGAAACCTATATATATGAAGGTTTAACAGTCTGGCCGGTTTGGGGTTAATCAAATACTTATATAACAGTCTGTTATGTTATATAGTTAATTATCATTATTGTGTGACATGTATATTATAGGACAAATTATTATATATGTTACCAATAATAATGAACATTTAATTTTTATATGGTAGTTTAATTATGCATGTCACTTTAAACTTATTTTTAGAGGTCATATAATCTTTGTTTACACTCACTAAAATATGATAATATGACGGATAAAAATTTGTATCATATATAGAAAATATATTTATAGTGATAGACGTTCACTATAGCTAAGTTTTATGTGATCGTCATGTAGAACGTATGAAAGCTATATATTTTTGTTGTAATGTTTGTTCAAAAATGTACTCCAAATTAAGTGTATCATCTCTTAAACCATCTCATGCAAAACCATGAATATATAACTTGGGATCAAATTCTTGAACATGTCAACTGGAAAGCTCACGCCATTCAATGAGTTTCCAATCCCTCGATCGGTAACATAAAATAATAACACCTCACTAATCAAAATATAATTTAATCTTCTCCATCTTAACTTTAATATATAGCAACCCATGAAACACCCCACTTGTTTATGTATTCTATGATGCCTTTTGGAGCTTCACTTCCACACTAAAAGAAGGAAATATGGATTAGTTAATCAGGCTTGCTTCTTTGCATGTTCCCATTAATGCCATGTTGGCTATTCTTGGGATTTTTTTTATAAAAGCCCCTCAAAACTTCAAGTCTTTTTCTATTCAACATGGAAATCATTCTAGTTGTATATATAAAACAGGTTCTCTATATCTATCTAATTTATTAAGTTATAGCTATTGCGGCGGGTTTGGATCTCCTAGGGAGTTTTCAAAGAACCATGTTCTCTATCCTTAAAGGATGCATGCAGAACCTTCATTGAAGAACGGGCATTATATAAGTTCTTACACAAAAAAAAAAATTGCATTTATTAAAGTCATGAGTTCATTGAGAAGCAAAGTGATCAATATCTTCCCAAGTTTGAGACATTTCATTCGGCATATCCAATCCATTTTTCAGAGTGGGTGGACAAGACTTGACTCATGTAGAGGTGAGTTGATCGAAGTCAGTTTGTATTTATATATATATGAGCACAGTTCTTTTTTAATGAAACAAATCCATATGTGCAATATAGGTCAGATATGATAATAACCTAGCTAGTCGGAGAGGAAGTATATATACCTTCAAACACTTCATAATGAGATGAGATATTTTTTCAGCCATTGATCAAAAGCAAATAAACAATTAATTCAAGAGTTTCACAGCAAAGATGAATCCCACCTTGTAGCAAGACATCATATCATATTAATAAAAAATGAAGAGCTCAGACTCCCATCAAATAAAATATCAAAGGTGCTTTCATTACCTTAACCCTAGGTGAGGGGCTAGTACCACAGGGAGTACTCACAAGATGATGGTCAGTGCTGCTTTCAAAGCACATATAAACAAGTGAGGTTTCTGGGCAACTCTCATCTCTGTTTTTCAACTCTTTATGCATTAAAATTATGTTACAGTACTATTCCTATCTTTCTATGGACATGTACCCACAACTTTCTTAAGTTAACCACCTATTCAATTCATCCAACAACGTTTAATGCCATTAATGCCTAAAGGGGAGCTTAATTATTAATGTACCTGGTAGTCAGTATTAAAGCTATTCTCACTTATAATTGTTTTTTAAATTAAATTTCCTGAAAACTTATCTTTGTTTAATATTCTTGAAATATTCATTGTTTATATTGTTTGGAAACAAGTTTGATATTTAACTTTTTTTTTTTAATTATAGCTTTTGGACATTTATTTATAAAATTAAATTTACAGTTTTTAATTAAGCTGTATTTTTTTTTCTGTTTGAAAATGAGTTATGAGAAAACAGTTTCCTACAAACTCAAAAATTCATCAAACTCAGTTTCAAACGGGAATCATTAAGGATGTACGAAAACAAATTTAGGTGAAAATTTGATTGTAAAAAGTAGAATCATCTAAACAATTTTTTTTATCAAACGCAACAACTTTAATGGAAAAAACTATGAATATATATCATTCTTATTTTTTCTTGTTTTGCTGTATTAAAACATAAAAATCAATTTAGATACTAATAAACAAATAGGTGCTGTGTGGTTGACAAGTTGACCTGGAAGGTTGATTATACTAATTTAATGTGATACACTTCACAAACACGCCGCGATCAGCGGATATTATACATGTGTCATTAACGATGGAAACATATTCTTTTTCAAAAAAAAAACAATGGAAACATACAGTAAAAACCAAATTTGAATTCAAACTTTGTCCGATTATGTCAGCCCAAATATTATGAAATTATAAAGAAAAAAAAATTAGACTACTGAAACACTCGATCAGTTTTACTATTCGTATGTGATAATGTAATATGATGTAAAAGAAATTATCATTTTTTTAAATAAAAAAAAAGATAAAAACATATCTGAATAGATATTACGTATTATATAACAACATGTACTTTTAATAGAAAAGTATGTGATTTAAAAAGAAAAATAAACTGGTGTGAACTGTAATTGGGGTTGCAGGAGAAGTTGAATGTATCATTTTCAAAAAAAACATAATATCAGCACAAGATTACAAGCACTGTGGATTATGTACTTTGAGATCATATACACTTTTATGGAGTTTGATCATTATGTATGTTTAAAATACATGTGTCCTTCAAATAAATGTGTATATCTGATTGGGAAACAATTGTTTAGATGTTTTTTTAGAATTGAGTATATCAAAACTCACGTCAAATATAGTTTTTTAGCATCTCAAAATTTGAGCTTACTTTATTTTTATATTATTTTATTTGCAAATTATTCCTTTTTTTTTAATTCACATCAACCTCATAAAAATCATAGTGATTGATGATATATAGGAAGGTCAATCAAGTTCGTGACTCTGGAAATTTATTGAAAGATGTACATAGATGAGAACATATATTATTGTGGTCTTGGTAGATCAATTGTTCAACTGTTTCATCAGCTTTTACTATACATGTCCATTTGAAAATTCAAATTCAAAGACTTTATGTGTTATGTCAAATTATTATTTTGCACCTTGAATCGGTTAATTTACTTTTCAAGTGGGTCAACATATATAACATAAATCCAACAGTGCAACTAGAAAGACCACAACAACAATACACCATTCATTGATTTAGTGTTGAAAAATAAAAATATAGGGTTTTTTATTTTTTAGTTCCTGTGAACTATATGATTTAGTGATTGATCCATTTTTTCTTCTAATTTTAGGTTTAATCCCTAGATTTAAAAGATATGTTTATTATTAGTCTCTGGGAGGGACCTATCACTAAATTGTTTTGTTTTACACCATTCATTGATTTAGTGTTGAAAAATAAAAATATAGAGCTTTTTATTTTTAGCCCTGTGAACTATATGATTTAGTGATCGATCCCTTTTTCTTCTAATTTCAGGTTTAGTCACTAGATTTAAAAGATATGTTTCTTATTAGTCCCTGGGAGGGACCTATCACTAAATTATTTTGTTTTATTTTTAGTCTTTGGGAGGGACTAAAATAAACATATCATTTAAATTTGAAGACTTAAACTGAAATATGAAGAAATGAGAGATCAATCACTAAATTATGTAGTTTATGGGGACTTAAAAATAAAAAACCCAAAAATATATAATGCAAGAAGAAATCCACTATACATGCCAAATCTACATACATCAAGTCAATTCACATTTTTTTATTATGAAAAGTAGTACATCCCAAAAGGGACAGGGTAATTTTTTTTTGTTGGCTATATTGCATTATATTGTAATAATTAAGAAGTTAATTAATCCATTTTTCATCTTTGAAATTTTAATTTGTATTATTGTATAAATCACTCTGTCTTTGAAAGGTCTTTTTTATGATATGTACATCTTTTCTTAAATGCTAAATTTACAGTCAAGTGAAATTTGGATATAATTAATATACAAGAGAGGAGTCATAATTCATCTATCAAATGGGCTATTAATCCATAGTCTGATAATAATATAAAATATTCTAATACCAGACATTTTCTTTACATTTTTATTATAAAATGGTATTAGAAAATCATTCAACTTTATATCATGATGTCAATTTAGCCAAGTGATAAGTCATTGTTGAATGCCAAAGTGGCAAGAGGAAACACCTCATGGATGGATACAATTAATATATTTACTTTTTCTTATTTTCCACTAAATTACAAGTCCCAAGTCCTAGATCCATTTTTATCAATAGGGTTTCTTAAATTTTGAGAGGACTATCCATTACTTAGATAGCGATTGGTAACACAATTGTAAAACTGATTTTCTGCAATCGTTAAGTTTAAAACTAATTTCGCAGAAAACTGTCTCCCTCCAGTTTTCTCAAATCATATCTTTTGGTTACTATTTATCTGAAATCTGTTTATAAGAAGTTACGATTGTAAAACTGTTTAGTTGCGCGATTGCAAACCCAGTTTCCTACAATTGCAGCGTGCGCAATTGTGCAACCAAACTCCATCTTAATCTTGTTTTGTATCCAAACCTTTGTATGAGTATATATAATGATAAACATAGGAAATCCATATCTGGATCGATTATGAAGCATCATACAAATGACACATAATTTTTCATGAAAAATCATTATTTTGACTATAAGTTCACTTCCCTATTAACACATGCTCGCTTTCCAGATAATTTTGTCTGACTCATTTTTATGGACCAATTCTCTACCCTATTAACACACAACATATATAATATAAATAATGTTAGGCACAATTTCAAATGCAATATGCACTCCTCACATATTTTAATTTTTTAAAATAATAAACATTGTCTAATGAGAAATATATTTTGAATTAAAAAAATATATCGCTTCATTTCGAATTAAATAAACTTATTTTTAACAAATATAAAAAAAATAAAAAAATAATGAAGTATATATCTTATTGAATGACTATTAAATGATTAAAGAAATATATGAGATTTTATATGTAACATATCACTTAAAAAGCATACATTTCTCACGTTGGTAATCGATCTTATCTAATCTTCTTCACTTAAAACACATTATAGTTGTGAATTTTAAAACAACCCCACAAAGACTTTAAAGTGGTTGAGATAATCAGGAGACCAAGGCGCCTGATACAACAAAAAATTCCCCCAATTTTTTTTTTTTTTTTTTGTCAACTCCTCCCTCTCTGAATTTCACTGTGACACTCGTAGTTATTCATTAGGACACTCTTTCTTCTTATATTCTCTCTCTTATAATTTAAATGGTGTTTCTTTCGATATTAATTAGGATTATTTGCATGAACATCTTTATAAAAAATCTTATTTTGTCAAATATTACCGTCGAGATCCTATTTCCAACATCTCTCAAAAGATTTTAATTTTGCATGATTATCTTCTTCATAACAAATATATACTTTAAGTTATGCAAGAATACTCTTCAAAGGGTCATTCATGCACAACTTCACTATTTTTTCAAATATGCTGGAAACTTTCAACGAGATATTTTGATAAACTAAATTTAATTTTTTAAGTATAGCATATCAAATCATCTGGCATCACTTATAAATAAGGGTTCATTTCATATTATAAATTATTCATATCTTATATGATTGGATTGATACTTGGACATTCAGCAAGAGTTAAAGATCAGTGTGACCAACACAGAAACACAGAGTTTCTTTATATTGTCACCAATTTTGAAGTTGTTTATAAAAAATCAGTGTATACATACTTTAAATGCATTATGCCATCTACATGACATCTTCTAGCTGATTGACACAGAATTTTTATATGCTTAAAACGCACTGGATCACATTCCATCCGACAACACTAATAAAGAGCATTATTATACATGATTTTTTTTAACCTCAATTTCAGTCTAAATAATTTCGCTAGTATCATACACTCACATGAACGAGGTATTTAATCTTTTCATATTTTTTTATACATAAATCTACATAATTCATTAAAATATATTTTTCTAAAAACGTATAACTCACTGAAGGATGAATATTAGTTTTAAAAAAAATCAAAACATCTGGAATTGGGGGTTGAAATGCTGAATGGACTGTGTAATATTTTCCTTGCAAAAATTGAGAAAAGGGGATGAACATATATAAGGGCACACGTTACACGAGTTCAGAGGGTCTTATAAATACGCATAACGTGTGAAATGGCCAACCAATACTTCGCATTAGATAACTTAGAGCATCTTCAATGGACATGTTAGTTAACTAAGATGTTAGAGTGTCATGTCAACACTTTATCACTCAACTAGACACTCATTTACTACATCTTTATTTAGTTGGTTGTTGTTACTCCAATGGACTAGTTAAATAACTAGTCAAAATAATAGTGGGCCCACCTCTCCACCCACTCAAACCTCTCCACCCACACAAAATAATATTTTTTTGAATATTTTAAATGGTAGGGCCCACATTTGGATGGCTAAAGCACTAGTCAAATTTAACACTTCCCTTAACATATGACAGGTGGGGCCCACATTTAACATGCCTTTTAACACTTCCACTGGAGCACCATTTTTACATGTTTTCTAAAAATCTGACACTAACTAATGAGTTAACATGTCAATTGGAGATACTCTTAATTAGGTTATATTAGACAAAATGGATAAGATTTCTGCATAATCTTATAAATGGTATGTCTACATCAACGAAAAATTACATCAGTCATGTCCATTAATTTGTGTAGAAAAGTAAGCACCATTCCTTATCATGAGAGAATGCATGAATAAAATGAAAATTGTTCTACAATTAATAACCAACAATTATATGACATCTATTCATTAGCGTATGCTTCTTGGTCCCAAATATCAGATACATAGCAATTACATTAATTACAAAAACAAAAATTTGGCTGACTGGGTGAAGCCGACAACAAATGACAAGTGTTGACCGACAGTGAATTTAATGTATATGTGTGTGTAGTATTCATTTGACTTCCCAAAATCACAACATGTGAAAAGCGCGTTTGAAAAATAGCTTTAACTTGCGATAACATTTATACAATAAAATTTCAAGTTTTTTTTGGGCACTCTACAAAAATTGAGAACGCTTGGGGTGTTTAAAACTAAAATAAAGTTACATTTATATCCACATGCTTTTCAAAATGTCACTCTCCCAATCTGAGAAACATTGATTTCACATTTTCTCAAATGTCAATTGTTTTGTAGTAAAAAAACGTATGAAATACGTTAAATGTCCAATGTCAATGTTTGTTTGAATTGAATATTAAAACTTTTCAATTTCTGCATCACCAACACCACTCTACCGCGAATCCAAACAAATCCTAAACATGAATATTGGAAAAGCAGAAATTTTAAAATCTACCCAACCTTAAACCTAGCTAACCTGAGGATTTTATTAGTAGACGAGTTAACCTTGAAAGAAAAAAGGGATGATGACGAAGAAGAAGAAAAATGGTATTCAAAAAGTCCATGTGAAGAAGAACCCTTCATTTCTTGTGCGTGACTTATTGACTTATGCACAAGGACATTGAGTGGTCACAACTCACAAATTGATACATGTGGTGCCAGGTTTTTGTTGGCATATTTCATTCCATTAAAAGGGACCTACGTTAATGTCAATAATGCTGGTCCAGAATACCCATGGAAGAGTCAGATAAAAGTTTTCATGAAGAAGACAAAATGAAGAACTACTTACAACAAAAGTCAAAAAAAAAGAAAAAGAAATTCAGATGGGAACTCATGTCTTAGCCACACCTATATATTATCAACATCATCTGCACATTGCTTGAATTCTCCGCTTAAGATGTGAACATTACATCTATTCCAACCACAATTCTTTGTTATGATTCCACCCAAGTATTTTCAGCAAAACCAATTAGATCCAACGCGGTCGTGACTGTCTAATCTTATTGATATATTATGACTTAAATATTCTGTCAGATTTTAAAATTAAAATTAATTAAATTCTAACTTTTTCTTTTCAAGAATTCAATTAAATTTTTTTTATCTCAAAGTAAGTCAAACAATCACAACAGGATAAACAATCAAATTGTCCAACCTAACCCAATCTCTTCTAGAAAATGTAACATTCAACCCAGTTTACATTATCCCAATTACAAGGTTGCACACCTTTTTTTAATATATATAAGGCATCGTTACATTCAATTTTTTTACAGTCCAAAATATAATTCTATATCTCGTTAAAAATCTAGTAAAATATATTTCTCATTAAAATTTTCTTACACTTAACCAATAATTGATTTATTTAACTCATCTAGTAAAATATATTCCTCATTAAAAATGTCTTACACTTAACCAATAATAGATTTATTTAATTCAAGATGAAACGATATTCACTTTTTATCAAAGTATATATCTTACTAAATAATATTTTTTAAAAATAAAAATATGGGATCTAAGTTTTGAATCATAAAAATATCAGAGTCTAATAATTAATATATAACTCATTAAATAATAATAATAATAAAAAAACAAAAACGTGATTTAAGTTTTGAATCATAAAAATGATCTAGTCAACAATCTTAATTAATTAATGTACACTTCTTATATAAAAAATAAATTACATATTCATAAATTTATTATAAATTTTTTGCATTTTTTATAATAAAATATATACTATAAGATTGCAAACGGAATTACAAAAATAGAGCACTTTTTCATTCATGTCCAGTTCACTACCTCCTTCCCCCTCCCCTCTCTCAAATCTCGAAGGTATATTTTTATAACTAAGTATTGCATTTTATAGAAAATAAAAAACATATCCATTAAAATTGTACATGCATGCTTCCACAAAATAAAATTACATAATTTAACTCAAAATGAGACTGTATGCCGCGTAGCAAATAAAAAACTTGTACGCCAAATTTTTAAAAAACACACTACACAAATGAACTCACACAATTCATGAGTACATCATTTTTTACAAAAAAATTAAAAATAAAAATGCAGTTAATATAAGATACGAATAAAACATACTATTTTTAAAAAAAATCGAAAAGGATGCAGATGCATTTTGGGCTGCAAAAGGGGTAACATTTTTCATAACCAATCACAGATACAGGTTTCTTAAAGATGCTAGGAACTAAACTCTGAATTAGACCTCACTTTCGGAAAACCCATACAACAAAAGGCCACTCACCAAGTAGGTAAAAACACTTAAAAAAATGTTAACAATCAGATACTCCAAGTGAAACCCAGCACAAACCACTGGTTAGTGTATCTGAATGCAGGGGGCACAAAGGCAGACCAGGCCACAACCAAAGGCCAACGAATGACCTAACCATGATTATCACAGAAATATTAATTTCCCCAACCAATAAAAGCACTTACTGAATATAATGATGCAGGAACCAGATTTGCATATGGTGAATATCAAGAAAATATCGAAACCAAATACCTGCTGCCTGATGTTGGAACATTGATTCCCCGACGATCATGTCAAACCTGTGTAAAATCATCAATAAACAGCACAATACATACTAGTCGACTGAGACTGGTGGAAACTATAATTATGAAGGAAAGAACCTCAACTTTCCATGGCTATGTGATACCCCGTCATCAAAATGCTTACGAAAGAAAAACAAAAAAAACACGTATGAGAAAGCACCTAAAACTTATTTTCCACTTTTTACTTTCGCAAAAAAAGGGAGAGGGAAAAAAGACCCTCCCTCAATCTATCAACAGCGCATGCTTTCATAGCCACCCCGCTTCTCACCATTTTTTCCCTACATTCTCAATATATCAATTGGAAGAAAACAAAATGAGAAGTAAAAAAAGAAGAAAGAAAACCTATGACATAAAACCACCTCCCAACCTATGAAGCAACAGAGAATAAGAAAATCACGCCTCAGTTTCAGAGTCAGAGCTTAAACCAACAGAGATACCAACACTGCAGCTCACTTGAGATTTCCATTTGGGTGGCAGCCTATCCTTTGATTTCTGCAGAAGCGGAGAACACAAGGTAAGTTAGTATATCATATGGGTTGCACTGTTGATATCCTAGAAGTTGATAGCTATGAGCTATTCATTATACACCATGTAATTTTCAATGTACTACACATTTTAATGCTCATCAACAATACCCTTTGCTTCAGAGGATGTTTCTGATGATTTATTAGATTCCCAGCATAAAACATTATTGGAAACAACACCAATTAGCAACTTCACAAAGGGTATTGTATCCTTTTTAAATTTTCAGCATTTCAAACATTTGCAAGTTTCCTGAGCAAGCAAACCAATGATGTAATGGTAGAAATTGTCAGATTAGTTACCTTTAGAAACTCGCAAATCTCTTCCTGTGTCAATGCTGTTTCTCTATTATTCGCCTCCCACCCAAGCGATTTCAAAAATGCCGCTTCTTCCTCATTGGGATCGGGACATGGGAGCTCCTCACTGCTCCCATTCTCGATACAGCAAGATTCCCCAGATGCCACGACAGAAGCATCATCAGACTTGACCTTGCTGACAACACCAGCATCAACCCCTGTCACATCTTGGTCTGGTTTCTCAGAGACAGACACCATGGGTGAATGATTTGTTGAATTTCTCTTTCGAAGAGATTTGAAAAACTCATTTCGTTCCTGGGCCTGTGAAATAGCTTTTTTATCAGGCACAGTGGAATTCTGCGTTGTTGATAAAGCAACTCCCTTACGGTCGGCAGGAACAGGCATTGCTGGGCTGTTAGGGCTTCTCAGAGATGCAAACTGAGTAGAAGACATAACACCAACGGTGTTATTAGCAGGTCCACTTGCACTGGTTTGAGTGTCTTTGGTAGCAAGAATGATGCCATTCTTCTCTTTAGGAGGATTAAGAACAACAAGCTTCCCTACTTGAGATGTCTTAGAAACATCGGATCTAGCAGAAACACGAGGGTTATGGCTGGCAGGCTGAGAGGACACCTGCTGACCAACCTTGGTTGCTGCTGCCAACTCGTTGCTTCTAGCTGGCTTGGGCTTTAGTTTATCTGAAGTGCTGAGAGCCTGACAATAGACCACAGCATGAGGAAACTGTGACAATTCCACGAAAGCATATGATCTTATTTGTTATAAAATAAATTTCTAAAATTCATAAGCTAGGTAAGCCAATCGCGGGCATTCAATTATCCACAAGCCCATTCAAATATGGTAGATGTGGGCCCAACACTGAACCAAATTACAGAATAAGCAAGAACAAAGACAGCTGCACATCTTGTCTTGTCATAGTATTTTGATTGTCAATTCAGAATTAAGCATCTTGTCCAGTAAATAAAAATTACTAATGAACAAACATCACCAGATAAGTTCAAATTGAACTAATGCCACCACTGAATCAGTTGGGTGAGAAAATTACTGAAATACTGACCAAAGAAATTTATAACCCATTATCGATTTACAGAATGCGAGAAAATTAATAGCAAATCAAAATGCATACAAAGAGTTAGAATACAGAAAAAAATTATCCTATGGATGCTCCTTAAAGTTATCCAAATTAATATTTGAATTAAGTACGAGAAAGTCAAAAACAACCTTATAATAAAAAATACGTAAGAACAACAGTTTGGTTTCAATTATTATTTCTGTTTTCTTTATCATTTTTTCATCTTCTTAATTTCTTCCTCTTATCCATCTTCTAGATGTGTTTAATGTCAGATACTTATCACAAGTTTCCATTTGATTTTTTTTCTCCAGTGAGAGTGGGAATGCAGGCTATGTTTGTTTTGTTTTGTCCATAATATTTTTGTGGATTGCTTGTTTGTTACTTCACATGGATGTATATAAATTTGCAACATGTTTTTTTTTGTTGCCGAGTCCCTGCTGTATCCATGTATTATTTTAAAAAAAACTGACGTGTAGGAGTGTCTGTGTCAGCGTTACATAGAAAAAGGGTTTGAATTGCTGGAAGGGGTCAAATGGAACTATGGAAGGGCTCATCTTGTAAATTATTGTCCATAGGGAAAAAGCCTATCCAGTTGAAATTCAGTCAGGTATTCAATTAGATAAGACAGAATAATTAAAGACTTCTTCCTGATTCTATAGTTTTGCGCTGCAGATCCCATCTGCAAACTATTTAATAATTAATATATACAAAAAAAATGATGATTATAATTGTATTTATTCAATAAACCATTCAACCAAATGCAAGAAATAAATAAATGTCATATGTTATAAGAGATGTGTTGCTTGGAGCAATATCGAAGTCTCGGGCTACCAGTACAATGTCCTGGAATCACTTTGTGCAAAAAATGACAAAGCATACAACTGTATCAAGTCACTCCTCCACTAATCTAATCTCTCCTCTCCAAAATCTATGATGCCATATGTGGTTCGGTCCCTGGATCGAACCACATATGCGGCCGCACAGACCACATATCTGAACAGTGGAACCCACACACTAGTTTCTCAGTAAATTCCTCCTACAAAAAGCTCAAAAACATCCCCATAAGATGTCCCCATTACTAGGCATGAATGCCCTTTAGGTCGCGGCCTATCGATTGAAATGGGTGCGTGGTAGCTTTAGAGTTGGTTCGGCAAGGGTACATCTTTTCCCTGGTTGTCCATTCAGTTCTCAAATTTGGGAAAGGTTGGTTTGGCCTTAAGTCAAATTGCACTTTTAGAGATATGGAAGGAAGGCATGTGGAAATGGTTTCGCAAGAGGCGAAAGAAGTGATCAAAGTAATTGTCAAATTCCAATGGCTAATCCCACAAGCGGTTTGTTAGGGCATTGGTTGACTCGTAATGAATGCATATTCCAACATAAGAGGGTTTATATGAAGAATACACGGGAGGGAATTTCCTCTCTTCTTAAATCATGGGTCCAAGTTATAATTAACGTGGAGCCACCTTCCATCATCATGGGCAATGCATGGTTCAGATAGTTCAGAGTGGAGGTCATCAATTAAAAAGGTTGACTTGATTTGTGGGAGACTGGGAGTATAATTATTTCATTAGCTATCTTTTCCTTGTATGGAGCTGTCTCGTCTTTTTTTTTAATTTGAGGGATTTACATTTTCTCAAAATAAATAAACTCTTTGACAAGCCTGAACTGTCAAAAAAATTTACTCCCCCACAAAAAACTTGGTTAATCTTTCACACTCACTAATCCCAGTTTCTCTGATCTTGTATCCTACTACTAAGCTTCTTTTCAGTAGATGAAGTGTGGGATGTCGCCCACATTTCAGTAACTTGTAGAACAATAAAAAAACCAAAAAATAATAATAATAATAATAATAAAGGAGAGGGGTTGGGCAAGAAGCCACCCAAAAATAGTGAATAAACAACAAATCAGAGTCTACCCAAAAAAAAAAGCCTACTCCACATGGATATACCCATCACCACTGTTGTATATCATGGGATGTCCGACTGCTAACTTTCTGAGCCTATAAATTTTTTTTATAGAAGATGATTAAGGGTTTCAAGATGAAACATCATTTCACTTCAAGTTTGATTTTAATTCCAATAATGCACCCCCTAATTTTAAAATCTCTCTTCTAGCAACACTTCATGAGGAGAATCTTGAGTTGGAAATGACAATACAGTGTATTGGAAGAGATCCCCTTGAAGTCATTCTACTAATGCCTCAATAGATACTTTCCATACTGCAAGATGTGTTTGCCAAATTTGGAACTCCTAAATACCGTTTAATGTGTGGTACTTCAAGTGGTTGCTTTCCCTCGACAAGCTTCCCACCAAAATTTACTGGGCTAAATGGGTAAACGATGGAATCCTTTGCAAACTTTGCAGTATTGAGGAGGAATCATGTAACCACCTTTTTTTTCTAAACTAAACAGTAGGCGATCACCACATTATATTAAATTATATTAATAAAGGGAAAACCCAAATACTGGGAAAACTAAGGGGAGAAAACAAAACAAGGCCGAATGAGTTCGGAGTAGAGGACTCTACTAAGGAACTACTCAACACCCACAAAGCAATTACTCGTGAATAATAAATGAACCCCCTGAATACAAAACAATCCCACCTCTTATTTGATTGCATGTACAATGTAAATGTTAGGACCAATGTGAGTTTAATTATTAATGAAAGTTGTGTTTTTACAAATGTTAAATACATGTAGAAATTCTTCCAAAAAAAAGGGTGATAGAAGCAAGGATATCAAATTCTTCAGGATCATTCCTCATGCGGTACATTGGAGGGTTTTTTTTTTTTTGAGAGGTAGGTACATTGGAGGATATGACTTGCGAGGAATGAGCTTATCTTTCAAAATAATAATGTGTACACTGGAATCACTTGGGAAGACACAAGGACATCTCTTCAGGCTTGGGCGGCCACTCTCATAGGAAGGCAAGCCTAAATAATACCCCCTTGAGGTGTTTCGAAGATAATGAAAAACACCATTCAACCATAAAGTAACGGAAACAGCATACCTCGTATTATCAAAATGGAGAACATTCCACTATACATTTAAAAATTTCATTCCAATGATCAACAAAGTACCTCAAATACTTATCAGTTATCACCACACAAACACTAAAATATGACTTTGATGATTATCAGACCAATCGATCAAATCTCTCATCAGGACATGTACACAATTTAAACCCCCCCCCCCCCGACAACACACACAAAATAATAAATAAATAAATGAAATATAATATGATAATATTCCCCCGAATAATACCTTTATAATGCTAGTAATAATATAGATGACAACCTAAATCATTCATTGCCAATGTGAAAGAGATAATAGCTAGAGTGGATAAGGAGCAAGCAAATCTGACCATGGCATCTAGAGTAAATCATAAATGATAAGCGTGGAACAAACCAAACAAAAACAAGCAATGAATCTTACAGATGTTTTAGGCATTGAAGGGGTCACTGGAATCAACTGCCTGGACTGCTTAAGTGCAAGTTCCTCAAGCCTTTGAGTTTCCGAAGATACCTGAACCAATGGAATTATATAACAGCATTCAATGAGAAACTGATTGCAGAACCAACCAAAACAAACATATAAATATGCATATAATACAGAATTCACCTGTGGAGCTACACGAGTTCGCAAAGGTGCCTGCACCAATGTCTCAGCCATATTCAATCCAGTGGGCGTGGAAGGAGCAGGTGGCTGGGAAGAACCATTGCTACCCCCAATCACGCCAGGCAAGTTTGCCAAAGCTGAAGTCCAACCCTCACCCCCAATCACCGCCGAACTACCCATAGGAAGGCTCGCTGCCACACGAGGAGAAGCTACCCGGTTTATCTCCGAACCAACTTGCTTCTCATCAGCCCCCAACGATGGAAAGTCCCTCTCAGACAAACCCTTATGAACACCACCACCAAGAAAGCCATTCCCGCTCGAATCAACAGACCTTCGGCTCAACAACTCCCCATTGCCAGACCTCCCCGAAACCATCGACCGTGAGCGCCTTAGAGTCTCCTTCTCACCACGATGAGTGACAACATCTGGGTAGTCCCCGAAATAGAGACGAGAGGGCCTCTCCCTCTCACGACAGTCAAGGTCCCTCTCCCGATCACTGTCACGGTGGTGGCGGCTCCTTCCAAAGCTGCTGTACGCCCTCGAACCATCCTTCTCTGTGGATGATCCATTGGCCCTTGATCCTCTACGAAAAGACGAGGAGGACAACAACGATCGGGAACCATTCTGCTCACGCCCTGAGTTGCGATTCCTTGGTGATTGTGAAGTCAAAAGCTCATCTACAGTACATATACACAAATAATTTTATGCACAAATAACCAAACAAAGAAATCCAAGTTAAAAGAACATAGTGTACCAGAATGTGAAGAGGATGGGAAATGGTGGTTCAAATTGGAGAGAGTGCTGCTGCTGCTGACATTGTTGTTGCTGCTATTGCTGATGGGTCCCTTCAACCATTGAGGGATTAGCGAGGGTTCACTTCTTTCCATTGTGATTATCGACCATTATATTGAACCCAGGCAACCTAAATCCTCAATATGCTTCAAATCCTAATACAGGCTCTCACAGGAATCCCTCTCAACGAAAAACCCAAATAGGGCCTCCTCACAGAGAGGTAAAACTAAACTGAAGAGCGAAACATTGCGTTCTCATCAGTGGAAACAATGGAGGGTTAGGGTTACAAAAGAGAGAGGATTGAATGAACCTATTCTATGGCTCCATCTTCGATGAGTGGTGGTTCAGCAAACATAAACCTCCCAAACGAACAAACCCCAAGAAAACCATAACAAACATCGCCAAGAAATCAATTTAAAAAAAACCCTATTAACAGGCGGCGTACACCATAACCCTCGGAAAATGGAAGCCCAAGAAGGGCCGAATGGAACGAAAAGCCAAAAGTAGGGCAAAACGTAAGCCCACTCTTTCAAGAACGACCGACCTCTCTCAAGAGTCCCAACCGGACTCGCCCCTTTCGGGCCGCCGGCGTCACCGCCGCAATCACCACACTCCGTCAAACAAAACCCTAATCGATCAAACCACCAACACCTCTCAAAAACCGATGAACCCGAAACCCTAATAACAGACGCCGGAAACTACAACCGTCAAACAAAAAACCCCAATAGAGGCCGAACGGCCAATCCCCAACAACGAAAAGCTGTTTCGAGACAGACGACACGCCGCCGCCGCCGCCGCCGTCGCCACCGCCGTGGGGTCCTCCGTCAGACAAAACCCTAACCGAAGCGATAGTCCGATAAAACAGAGGCGGATCGAGAGACCGTACAGAACTGATGTTTGGGAAAAAGAAAGAGAAAGAGAGAGGCGGTTGAGTTTCTCTTTTTTATCCTGTGAAGGGATTTGAGAGAGGAAACTTGTTCTTCGGGTTTTCGAAATGGGAATTACAAAACCGAAATAAAAAGGGGGAATTCGCGGATTCAGAACGTGTAGGTTTCTTGTGCTGTGCTGTGGGGGTGTGTTTTTTTTTTTGGGTTTTGTTTTGTTTTTATGTTTTATTTATTCTGGGTTGGAAATCGGAATAGGTTACAGGTGTTGTGCTTTTGCGGGGGGATACCTATCTGTGGTATAGTAAGCGTTCGGGGGCTCGCATTGTGTGCGCCTTCGCTCGAGTGTGAATCTCGAAGCATCTGCGTCCATCTTGGGGAGGTCGCGAATCTCGAGGCAGGGGTGGAAGAGGTCTACACCTTCCATTATTGACCGGATAATTGAGGTGATTTTGTGGGATTTTAATTATATTTAAAGAGGGTGTAGGTTTGATTTGCTGTAGTGGTCAAATATTCAGATACTTAAGTTTCATAAAATCGTGAATATGTGTGTATTTGATTTACTGAAATGTATATTTCATGTATTTTATTAAATAAATATATATCTTTAATATTGTATAAAGTTGATTAGTACAACAAAATTGATAATAAGAATAATTGTTTTTAATATTTTTCTTTTTACCACGATGATCAGTGTGCAAATCACAAACAAAATAGCTCTTTTTTATTCGAGTATAGATAGAATAAAGATAATTTTTAATCTAAAATTTTAAATATAAAAAAAATAGTTATTTTCATCACCGTTATTTATGAATAATAAATCTTGTCTGAGAAATCTAAATATATTTGACTTGAAAATTAAATAATTTTTAGCATAAAATATGTGTGTGTGAATGTGTGATTAAAGTGTATAAGTGGAAATTATATATCAATGTTTGTCCATATCAATATTTATTATTCTTTTTTATAATTTATGAATTAACACATATACAAATTACAAAACCGAAGATTTCTCATTAAAAAATTATAAACCGTTACTCAACTGTCATTCGATCGATAACATATAAAAACAATAATTTTTCTATATTCAAATGAGAATAACAAAAAATAAATAAAATCATTTTGTTATCTATTATAGCTATCTATGGTTTTCCATTTTTAAATACCTTACAGGATTTCTCAATAAACAAAAATCTCTCTAATCTTAATCACACTCCCAAAAAATATATACAGGTAATTGAATTATTGACATAAAAGGAGAACAGGAGGGATTACAATTATGAAAATTATTCCAAGTAACCGAAAAGGATTCAAGGGATATAAACCAACACGATCGAATAAATTTATTATTTATTTCATCGGATGGTTAAGAATTTCTATTTATTTGTATGGGTTGGAAAATGAAATCAAGAAAATCTTTTATATATGGTTTGCCGTTTTTAATAGTTCCGATATTCGGGTTGATGCGAGAGGGAAATATACGCTGATACGATGCTCCGCCTTATTTCAGACGCAACCTACTCCTCCTATTGTGGGCTGGATCACCCGTCCACAGGCCGCAGGCCCAACTTTAACAGAGCGGAACAGAGCATGGGTTGAACGGGCCAGCCCGCAAAGTCGACGAAGATTTATAATTTATAAATAAAAAAAAAGTCTGTTCTTTCTAGAGAGAATGAACTACACTTGAGAGACTGGTGAAGATGCAAAAGACATTGATAATAAATCATATGGAAGAGATAAGAGGGTGAGCCGGAGAGGAGAAGGGAAGAGAGAGAGAGTGAGTGTATATTTGTTTTGTAGAAGACGAACCCTCCATTTGGGGAAGGTTATTTGTCCTTAATAGCTATACTAGAATAGATAATAATGAAGAAGGGAAGAGAGAGAGAGTGAGTGTATATTTGTTTTGGAGAAGACGAACCCCCTATGGGGAAGGTTATTTGTCTGAATAGATAAATTTTTGTTTAGTTGCATTTTCTGTTATTTTTATTGAAAAACCTAAAATTGATCTTTTTATTGTTTGGTTCACCTTGGATAAAGTAAGAATAAATTGTAGATAAGAGATGGATAAAAGTTTATGACTTTTAAAATGACAATTATACCTCTGCACAAATTGTCTGTGTTTGGGAATAAGTATGAGAGATGTGTGTGTGATATGATAGATGTGACAGTTTTTTGAATGTGTGCAGAGAGTGTTAGATAAAATAAATTTTTTAAAATGACAGAGATGGTATTTTTATTCATTGGTATAGATAAGCCCTGGTAAGCAATTCTAGCATTTTCTGATAATAGTTATCAGGCTTTATCCTAGCTTATCCAGACATAGCTATCAAGGTTTATTCTAGCAAAGCAAACAACTTTTTTTCTATTCTCTTGTATTCTTCTCTATTTCATGCTTATGTTCCACCCCAAACGGGGGAAAAGGTTTGATAAAAAAGAGAGAATGTGTGTTTGTGGGATAAAAGGGGAGAGAGAGAATAAATATACCGGAACTTGAAAATTATAATTGAAAGTACTTTGATATATACCCTATACATCCATGCATACAGACAAATTAGTGATACAAAATACGTACCTTGTTATTGAAGTATTAGGATCCATGATTCTAGAGAATGCGTGAGTGATTCATATGTCGTTGTCAAAAATGTCTTTTCGATCATTTAATATGGTGCAAGAACATAATTTCACATAAATTAAAATTCAAAAGCAAAATACTATTTTATTCAAAAAATCGGACGAGATTTGAATTTGAAGCTCAACCCACTCCAACCAGATAAAAAAAAGGAAAACAAAAAACACGATTCCCGTAGAATCTGACGTGGGATCTGATATTATGACTGAGAAACCGTCACAAGATGCATTTGGCAACCCGATTGGAGTTGTATTTAGTTTTTTTAAGAGCTAAAAGTCTCAAACAAATTACCAAACAAATCCATTTGATTGAAAAGATGCATTCATCATTACACCAAAAAGGTTCCACAAAAACTATGTTTATTCCTATTAAAATAGTTTTTGTTATCAGCAACAAACATGATTCAATTATTAATTAAAAAACAGCACTCATCATTATATCATAAAAAATGTGTATAAAGTTTAAAGGTGCATTGCAAACTATGTTATCAAACGCACCCTTTAGTATAACTATCCAACCTATAACCCCATCCGGAGTTCAGAATGATTTTCTTAAAATAATATATATATACTTTTTTATTGAAATACATTATTTGATACGAAATGAAGTAATAGTAAGATCCAATAGTGTGTTTTTTTATTTGAAAAGGAAAAAAATACTCTATACACTATGATAAATCCCCAAATAGTAGTATATATTACACTATTGTAGTATATGAGACTACAAACGGAACTGCAAAATAAACTAAGTATATCAGCGCTTGAAAATTAAAAGAAAACATTACACCCAGGGGCAGAGCGAGAAAAGAATTTTGGGGTGAGCTAAATTAATTTTTAATAAAAAGAAATTTTATGCTTGATAAAAAACACCAAGTAAAATTTTATATAAATAAATCAAATTTATAATGAAAAATCTCATCAAGAATCATATGGATATATATAAAAAAACTATATAAAAATTATTGAATTTGAGCGTAGCTCATCTAAATATTAGATTTTATGATAACAATGTTTTCCTATTATATAATTTAAATAATATTAACATAATCTCACTGCATAAAAATTGATCACTCTAAAAAATCAATAAAAACTACTGCCTTTATTTTACAAAAAAATGTGATAATGAGACATTAAAAATAAATTAAAATACATATAAAAATAGAATTACATTGTTTCAATGAAAGAAGTGATAGAAATCCTATTTATTCATTTTTAAAAATAAAATCATTGTCACACATAGAAATTCAAATATATATTTCAGAAAGAGAAAATAAAATCACTAAAAATCACACAAAAAAACAAAAAGACCACGTAAAATTAAACATAAAAAATATATGTCAGTTGGTTATGAAAAGAATAAATTATAAATAAAAAATCAACAAGAGAGAGTGTTTTGGTGATTTGTGACAGCTCTCTTGGTCTTTAAGAATGAATAAAAAAGAATTTCAATGTGAAACCCTATTTCACATATGTATCACGCAGTGTATGATGTATATTTTTTGTCATTTTTTTAACTAAAAAAAATACGCTAATATTTCAGTATATATTTCATATAGAATTGCATTGTTTCAATGAAATAAGTGATAAAAATCCTATTTATTTATTTTTTTAAATAAAATCACTGTCACACATAGAAATTCAAATAGATATTCTAGAAAGAGAAAATAAAGTCACTAAAAATCACAAAAAAAATCTCGTAAAATAAAAAAAATCATAAAAAATATATGTCAGTTGGTTATGAAAAATACTAAATTATAAATAAAAATCAATAAGAGAGAGTGTCTTCAGTGATTTGTGACAGCTCTCTTTGTCATTGAGAATGAATAAAAAAGAATTTCAATGTAAAACTCTATTTCACATGTGTATCACGCAATGTATGATGTAAATTTTTTTGTCATTTTTTAACTAAAAAAACAAAACGCTGATATATTTTAGTATATATTTCATTTCATATAATAACATGAACTTTAATGGAAGAGTGTGATTTTTTTTAAAAAGAAAACTAGTGTGAACTGCAATTGAAGTTGCGCAAGAGTTCTCATTTTTTCAACTTGAAAAAAATATGTTAATGTATTTCAGTATATATTTCATTTCATATAATAACTTAAACTTTAATGAAAGAGTATATGATTGTTTTTTTTTTAAAAAATCGGTATGAATTGCAATTGAGGTTGTACATGAGCTACCAATCTTAGGAATTTTTTTGAGAAATCTAGGTCAGGCTAGCCTGCCTATAGTTCCGCCCATAATTACACCAAGTCTTTTTTTTTTAGTCTGAAATGCAGTATCTCCACTTTTTTTCTTCTAAATTATGTATTTCATCTAATTATATATGTACTTTCATAAAAGTTGGAGTATATATACCAATTAATTGAATAAATCATTTATACAAAAAGAGAAAAATTTACAACAAGTGGGTGGAGTGGCTAATGAATTATATGAGTCGGCGTAACACTGAATTGTCACAGAGCTCATACATTTTATAATCTCAATATATATACACTATTATAAATATTATAAAATAAGCATTTAAATTGTACTAGTATGTACTTTATATTTTATATAAAAATCTGATTTCATTAGTTAAGTGCATATTACAAATAAAATCCAAAATGCATGCAAAGATGCAATCGAAGCTGTGTATGGTGCATAACACAATATCGATCATTCAAACAATCAGTATGTGCGGTCGCACATGCTGATGTGCGTTTTGGACGCACATTATACCTAATATGTGGCACATGTTCGAATTCTGTTCGACCGGACTTCGAACGGTAAGATGACGTTTGAAGTTCAGTTCAAACAGACCTCGAACGGTAAACTCTACATTTGAGTTTGGATTGCCGTTCGAACAGTAATTCGAACGACACATACTGTTCAAAAGCCGTTCGAATGCATTTAGTTCGAACGGGGGTTCGAACGGTTGCCTTACCCTATGTGCTACCGCATGTTCGATACATGCCGCCGCATATGCCATGTGCGGACCGCATATGCACATGGTTTTGAAGTATGCAAATAATCATCATTGTATTAATGGAATTTATGTGTTTTATTAAACACGAAACTCTAAAAATTAACTGCACGAATGATTCTATCATATTTCTAAAATCGAGTATAACTGAAAAGTATAATAATTCCACATTTAGGGTGTGTTTGTGCATGATGGAAAGTGAAGAAAGTGAATGAAAGTAAAATTTTTCATTCGACCATTAAAAAAGCTAGCATTTGTGCCAAACAAGGAAAAACAAATATTTTCCATCACTTTCCCTCTCCTATTTCGTCTTATTAGAAAAAGTGAGAAAATTTTTCCTTTCCCATAGGTGAAAATTTGAGAGAAAGTTATGGAATTTTTTTCACCATATGCACAAACATCATGAAAGTTGGTTAAATAATTTTTTTTTTACTTTCCACCACTTTCCCTTTTATCCAAATTCTCTCATTAAATTCTCTCATTTTCTTTCATTTTCTTTCAAATTTGTGTACAAACACACCCTTAATCTTATCATAACCTTAGAGGTAGTCTTTTATATATAATGCACGTGTTTATTAAAATTTATAAACTGAACATTATAACTCTTAATTTAAATAAACAATTTTAACATATTTGTTTAACTTTATTGGAATTTATGACAGTTAAAAAAAATATTTTTGAGATTATAACTTATTGAGATTTTTAAATAACTTTTATTTTGGATGCTCATTTGTTTAACTTTTTTTATTAATAACATATGTAATCATTTTTTAGAATACGGTTTAGAAATTTTGTTTTTATTAATAAGAGAATTTTTTCTCACACACAAAAAAATATACTTTGTTTATTGTAACAAACATTTACAGTTGGTAATTTCATTTTTTTAATAGCTATAACGAACATATTTATTGTTAATTAAAAAAATTTAAATTTAAGTATTATAATCTACCGGGTTTGTATGTGATATGATAAAATACAATAGGTACAAAGTAGCAACTAACAATTAATACAATCATATTCATAGCAACTAAACCAAATTAACTTTTAAAGTGATTTCATTAGATTTTTAACTAGTCTTCCCCAAAACACGATGTGAATGTAATAAAAAAAAATTGTCCACAACCAATACTCTCAATTTTTTTCAACTTATTTATGTGCAATATAATATATCGTGTTATATATACATAAATGTTATAATGAAAATTTTAATAATATAAATTAAGCATTTACATAATTCATTAGGAAATTACACATAAAAAGAGATATGTTAACACTTAAAACTGAAAATGAATTTTTTGTATATATATACCCCAACCAACCCTATATTATAAAAATATCTTATTTGAAATTTTAAAACGCTCAAGTACAATTTAAACCTTTTCAAATAGTATTATTGAAAATAACAAATTACTAATAATGCCCCATTTTGTTTGTGTCATTTTTTGGGTGGAATTTCTTTACCAAAAATCAATTACTAGGAATTATTTTACTAAGAATTTTGATTTCATCATACTGTTTGATTCGTTAGTGGGTTTCTTCAAAGAATCATTTTCAAGTATTTGGTTCATAAATGAAAAATGATAATAAATTTGATTTAAATGTGTAAAATACCTTTACTATTATATATATATTTGTGAAATTTATTTATTTACCCATATCATAATAATAAAAAAGAGTAATTTTTTATAAATATTCAATGAATGCAAATAAATAAAATAATCAATTGTGTAATTAAACATATAATAATAGTAATTTTTCTAAATTAGTTGAATATTATAAACTCTCCAAAAAACTAAATATCTAATTTTATTAGTTACGGATTCGAAGGTATTGCTTTAGGCCTAAACCCATATCACACATCACATATTTTACTAGTTATGATAATATCTAACCCATCTACAAAAATAAAAACTAAATTTAGAAATATAAATTAATATCTAATACACAGTTAAGGTTTTTCACATCACATATAAAAATTATAACAAAATTTTTTAGTTAAAAAATCAAAATGACTATAAAAACCCATTATATGAGTGGCGGGGGGGGGGGGAAAGAAAGAAGATGAGGCTATTTATTTTAGAATGGATATACATAATAATTTTATTAATTTGTAAAATATATAATAGTAATCTAATTTATGATTCATAATGGAATTTAATATTACCATCACAAAGGGTGAGAATCTGAAACCACCCTATTTTCCCACATTGATGGATTTTAATTCCTATGGGGCTCACAATTACTATCAAAATTACCATCAACCAAACACAAAATTTTATACACTTTCACCCGGAATCAAATTCTATCCTAAAATAACACGAACCAAACTACTAAAATATGTTTTCTAGGGGTATATATATATAATAAAAGATCATCAATATTTGGTGGATATAGATGATATTATCTAATGCATATATATTACCAAAAAAAACAACTAAGAATTAAACTATTAACCAAAACTATTTAATAATTCATAACTTTTCAAGTATCACTCCGATTTAGGTGCCCAATTTTTCGTTGGAAAGGGATTATATGTGTGTGTGTGTGTGTGATTGTGGGATAGATTTTTCCCAAAAATGTCAATTTCACGATGAAAATGAGATCAAACATTAAAACTCAAATTTGACCCAAAATTATCTATATTTCATAATTATCTCAATCTATAAAAATAATAACAAAAAAATTATGATGTGGCATGATCACCACCATTCGTTCAATATATCTTAAAAAATCATTAAAAATATTTAGATTAATTTGATATATGCGAATATGATATTATTATCCAATTTATATATATACACATATATAAATAAATAGATTTTTTATATTTATCCCAATATATATAAAACTAATCAAATTACTTTTCCATTCATTAAATAGATTGTGAGAAACGGTCTTGAAAACTTAAAAAATTTCGCTAAGTATAATAGATAGATTCATTCCTAATAAAAACAACAATCAGAGCTATAAAAAGCTAAAAACCACATTTAAAAAAAATGAGATAAAAAAAAACAAATTAAAAGTTTGAAGATCAATACGAACCAAAAAAGAGGAACCAATAAAAAAAGAAAATAGAACAAATATAAGTTTTCCTTTTAAAAGGGGAATAAGAATAATTACTGATTGCTATTTATTATTTTCAAAAACATAAAAATAGCACAAATATAAAAAAACAAACAAAAGAATAAAAAGAACATAAATAAATATATAATAATAACACGATCCAATAAGATTTCATATTTGCAATCAACCATTAAATAAAATAAATTCTCACAAAAGTATTAATTGTCATCCTATGTTAGAAGATATATATAGTTTTTTTTTTTTTTATAGATAGTGTTTTATTATAAAAATAATATATTCCATGAATCTTTTGATATCGATTTCTTTATAATTTGTTATTATATATAACTAGTTTTCATGTGCACGCATCCACGCGAGTTAATAAAATGTACTCTAATATGAATAAAAACATATTATGATACTAATAATTAATTAACTGATTTAAATCTTTTTATCATTAGTCAGAATTCAGAAAGACAGAGAGAAAGAGATTAAAAAACAATTTGATACACATCTCCGCGAAAAGAAAAAAATTTATGTTCATAAAAACATATTATGATACTAATAATTAATTACTGATTTAAATATTTTTATCTGTAGTCAGAATTCAGAAAGACAGAAAGAGAGAGAGACTAGAAAACAATTTGATACATAGCTCCGCGAAAAGAAAAAATATTATGAAATTTTACGAAATAGTTAGTTTTATCCTAAAATTCCATTTTCTTATGTAATAGTAAATATTCAATAATATTTATGATACTAATAATCAATTAACTGATTTAAAAAACAATTGGAATATACTTCCTCCATTAAAAAAATTGATAAAATTTTATGATTATTAATATAAACATAAATATGAAAATGGAAGTTGAAAATATAATAGAGATTTGCTATAAATAACTTTATGTGCTCAAATGATGACACTATAATATTTTTTATATAATTTCATAGGTATATAATTTTAAAATATGAATGAGGCATCTCTTTATAACATAGATAGAGATTTGATTATAAAATTAGTACAAACTGAAGATGAAACCTCAAAGATCTCCCAAAAAGAGTTGTTAGGGATGTGATAATAAATATGAGGGACCTGGGGGCCTACCTACAAATAACCACAGAAAAGGACAAAGGTGGTTGATATTTGTAGGGAGTTGTTTACAAATAAGAAGGACCTAGGGGTGTAATTGCAAATGCTCAAACCTGGGGACCTATTTACAAATAACCACAGAAAACTGACAAATGTAGTCGTTTTTGTTAGGGACCTGTGTATAAATATCAAAGAGATACAGGCGGCGATTAAAATGTTTCGCCATAACAGGATCTGTTAAGCTGAGTGTCATTACAGATATAAGGGTTTATCTGCAAATAACCAATCCAAGCAAGTTGGAAATTTCGTCTCCTCTCTCTCAAATGTCGATTGTACCCCTACGATGACCCCAGTAAAAACAATAGACTAACTTGTTATTTAATTGACTTTGTATGGGTAAAATAGGAAATTCAAAAAAGTGTTATTCGGTACCAATTCTTTTAATATGACTCTAATGCCCCGTTTGAGAAGCGGAATAGGCGGATATAAAGGTAGTATAAGGGTGGTATAAGAATGGATAAGGAAAATGATTGTTTATTTGCAGAGTATAATTTGGTATTACTAAGCCAGTTTAAACGAATATAAGAGAGTATAACAATTCTAAATAACCCATAGGATAAACTATACTCACTTTATCTATTCTCATGGGCCCACATGTCAAATTAATTTTTTACATCTTATCATATCAAATCACCTATCAATACCTCTTATATATCAAAGGGCTTACATGTCAAATTAACTTTTTTACACTTTATTTGTATTTTATTCTTTATCAATCAAACAACTCAACATTTATTCTTACGTTTTCCAATGAGAATAAAAAAAACACAACCAAACATAAAATATTTATTCATGTAGATTTGTTATCTATACTGGCATAGTTATCTATCCAGAATAATTCAATTCCACTATCCAAACATAAATTAAAGTATAGATATATAGTTTATTAAAATATATATTTAAAATTAAATGTTATTTTAAATAAAAATTAAAAACATATTGCAGGCAATGCGTGCAAAATTTTTCAAGAATAAGTTAAAAATAAAATATATTTAAATAACGGAACCTCTGAGGCTCTGTCCATCGCTTTCATGGAAACTCAACCCGAGTTACCATTTCCCACCACCTAAAATTACGAGTTTTTTTTTATTTTTTCGTCTTCCTTTCCCATTTTACAGCGTTTTTTCTTCATGGGACGACAGAGGTTAACTGTCTGATATACAGAGACCCAGTATGTGTTTCAAAGACGACAGAGACTCGTCGATCTGTCTGAAGGAATGGATGTGTCCTCAAAACAACAACTTTCTTCTAAGTCAATTATACATCTTTAAGTCTTATGAAAAACTCTTTAAGTTATTTAAATCTTTTTGAAAATTATTCTTATATATATATATATATATATATATATATATATATAGAGCCCGATTAGGTGCGGCGGCCGCACCGTGCGGCGTCAACGGGCCGTCGACACGGGTCCATGGCGTTCCGCGACCGTTGGATGTGATGGACCCGCGACGCGGCTGCCGCACGGTGCGGCCGCCGCAGTCGTATATATATATATATATATATATATATATATATATATATATATATATACGACCGCGATCGGCGGCCGCACCGTCACGCTGCTCAACCAAACCCCTCCCGAAGCCCTCCACCGCCGCCGCCCTAATCGCCTATATATATATATATATATATATATATATATATATATATATAAGTATAAGAAACAAAAATATCAAACAAATAGTTATTTGAATAAAATAAACAGTAAACATTTCATATAGCAAAAAACATTATTTTCTTTTCTAAACAAGTGAAATCTTTTTATAAACAAACCCTACTTGTTTATAAAAGAAAATAATGTTTTTTTTCCAATGGATTGTTTATTTGGTTTAAATAACTCTTTGTTTGAACTTATACTTAAATAAATATATATGAAGATTTTAAAAAAGACTTAAATAACTTAAATGACATTTTTATTTTTCATAAGCAAATGATTGTATAAATGATTGATTCTTAGAAGAAAGTTGTTGTTTTGAAGGGTTCGACACATCCATGGTGGAGGACAGACCTCTGTCGTCCTAGTGAAACCGGGGCCTCTGTCGACACCCTTCCGACCTCTGTCGTCCCAGTGAAGAACAATTCAACTGATGGAGAGTGAGAAAGGGAGACATAAAAAAATAATGGCATTTTTGTAATTATAGGTAGTGGGAAAAATAAGTGGGGTAGTGGGTCCCCATGAAACTCAACTGAGTTTATTTTATTTTATTTTTATTTAAATATATTTAAATA
The DNA here is from genome assembly GCA_030737845.1 of Acorus calamus. Taxonomy (NCBI): domain Eukaryota; kingdom Viridiplantae; phylum Streptophyta; class Magnoliopsida; order Acorales; family Acoraceae; genus Acorus; species Acorus calamus. The sequence continues at coordinate 25,683,304 of CM060876.1, read as the reverse complement.
AAGGAACCTCTGTCCATCTCTCTCTCTCTCTTCCCCTTCAAACAATGGCGTTCCGCTCACGCACAGTCCTCTCACGCTGCTCAACCAAACCCCTCCCGAAGCCCTCCACCGCCGCCGCCGCCGCCAGAATCAACGGAGAAATCCGGGTGGAGGAGGACACCCTTCCGGAGAGGAGTATCCCCATGAAGAAGAAGAAGAAGAAGGAGAAGGAGGAGGAGGAGAGGAGTAGTACGAAACAAAATTCGACCGCCTCCACCTCCGCCTCCTCTTCGTATTCTTCGCGTCCGCAACACGAACAACGGGAGCAGCCGACGGGATTTCGCGTCGGGAGCCGGCGGCGGCGGCGCGGACCGGGGGCGTCTCGCTGCGTTGGCGAGGCGGAGCAGGTGCAGGATCTCGGTCTCCCGCTCGGGATGTCGGTGGCCGTTGTCATGTCTGAGGTTGGTTTTTGTTTTTTTTCTTGTTGTGATCTTCTTTGAGGCAATTATCTTTTTGACTGAGAAACCCTAAGGAGGATGGATATGTTGGAGATGTGTGGGTCTGTTTGAACATTGAATAAAGTTGACATCTTTTCTGCTTTTTTGTTTGTTTTTCTTTTTGACAAGGAACAATGAAACAAAATTGGAATTGATATGTGGGGTTTATGCCTTTTTTTTTTTGTTTGGTCATAAACGAATGGGGAAGAACTTCAAAGATATGGGTAACTTTAACCGAGTAATTTAAGGTTAGCAGAGGTAAAACCCCCTCTTCATTAAGGGGTCATGGGTTCGAGTTTTACTCCTGTTGATATGATAAAATTTAACTGAAAATAAAAACAGAATACTTGTTTACCAAAATATTATACAAACAAAGTTAATACCTGGATATTGTGATCTATAATCATGAACTTTTATTTGCGGGGTGGTTTCCATGTTATTTTTATAATTAGATTAGCCTCACCCCAAATCTATTTCCAGTGTACAGTTCCCCTCTTGTTTCCAGAAGCATGTGACCATATTTGAAGGTGCAACAGTTGGTAATTGACTGCTGGTACAACATACCAATCCTTTTAGATCATATTGAAAGATGATGGTTATAGAGATTATTGAGCAAAGACTATAGGTGGGGACATTAACCCCTTCTTTAGGCATTTGTGCGCAAGTTGAGGGTTTTAAGCAGATTTACAGTTCTGCGGATAAGTTGAATAACTTATCGTTCATTTCATCTAGCAGCCTGTAGATGCCACCTTTGTCATTCATTTTGCACTTTTTTTTCATCTTTTCTGCTTTATGAGAGACTGCGGCCTTTATAACGCACTAGACATATGTTACTGTGATCCATGTTTAAATGGTAATGTGCTGCTCTATTTCTGGTTTTGTTGTTGTTCTATTTTGTTGTATCTAATTCAGTCCAACTGTTGCATTGTGATGCCCTTGTAGATTGATGTTCGGGTATGACTGGTCCGAGGTTTTTTCAGGATTAGCTTCCTCTTTTTTTTTTCTTGGTTTTTTTTTTGTGTGTGAAAAAGGATTGGCTTTCACCTTTGTATCCAATCAAAGTGAAAGCCAAAACAGGTTTAGCTTCCTCTTGTTCTGCTGCTTTATCCAAGGAAGAAAAGGCAGGCAACTTTGTGTAGAGCCACCTAATCAACCCCTCCAAATTTTTATTTAATGGTGATTGTATCAATTAATCTAAAATTTTCTTTCATCATTCTTCAATAAAAAATAAAATTTCTTTCATCAAATATTGGGTCTTCTATGTTATGTCTATCAAATAAGTATATATTCTAATTCAACTTAAGGTTTTGATATTCAAGCCAAGTTTATGAATCTTCTTAATTTCTCTGTGGATATGCATAGAATAAACTAAAGAGAAACACTGTTGATGTGCCAGTGAATTGTATTTTATACTAATAGTAATTGTTTTTATGGTCTCTGAAAAATATCTTGGGCTTTGTACAGCATTAAATATTTTAGACATTCAATGATAGGTGTTCTTTGTTGTTCCTCGTTCAAGGCTGCATTATTAGTTAATGACACATATACTAAACATTTATTCAGGTTTTGGAGAGGCAAAACACTTCAGAGCTTATTCCGACTGCTCGTCTTTCAAAGGTAGTTTCTATACTCTTTCAAGTACACTCATACTGCCATATTACAATTTACTATGAATTTTACTTCGGAGACATAGTAAGTTTTATCTAACTCAAAATTTTATTTATATATGCAGATCTGCTCTTTGGCTGTGAAAGAATCGATAGCGAATGTAAGAGTAAGCTTATCTAGCAATAAATTGATGGTTACAAGTTGAGTTTCTTTGATGATCCCCTGTAAGTATATTAGATGGAGACAGTAAGAATTAAATCTTTAAACTTTTCTGGTAGGTTTATGGGGATCAGTTTGATCGTTTTGTGACAAACTTTGAGAGTTCATTCCATAGCACATTAAACACGCTTCGATCTATTAGCGGAGCGATGTCTCATGAGCAAAATAGCCCCCCGTCTACCTCATGTGTAGAAAACGTTGGTATAGAAGACTGTCCCACTCGAAGCTCTAGCAAACATGTTAGAACCACAATGGAGTTTTCCGCTTCTACTTCATGTACAGAAAATCTTGGTTCAGAAGATTGTCTTATTCCAGTTTCTTCCAGAAACACTACTCCCGAGGAGGTTCCAGAGCATCGAATAACTGGTTGTTTGGATAATCAGATATCTATTTATGGGCAAATGAGTGAAGAACTGTCCCTTGTCTCAGTAAACCATGCTGCTCCCACTGAAAATATATCTGTTTTGGAGAGATTTGCTGCAGAACAGGCTCGGGCAAACAAACTTAAAGAAGTAGAGCTGGGCTTAACACTGAAGCAAATGGAGTTAAAGAAAATGCAATTGAACCTCAACTATGATTCGAATTCATTGACAAGAACCAAAATATCCATGGGTATCATGGATGCGTCCTTTAGAAAAGAAAAATTCAAGAATCAAGTGGAAGAGACGAGAAATGCAGAATTCCTCAATAAGTGCAAAGACTGCCTTGTTGTTGGCTTGTTCGTCATGTCAGGTTGCCTCATCTATGGTGCAAAAACTTTTGCGTACAACAAGATCATGGAGATGACTGAAGCATGTACAGCTTTTACTAAGGTAGCATTTGGAAACAAGTTTGAAAATAACTTTTCACTTAAAGTGATATTTTAAAAATAGCTTTCTAGAAGGCATGCTTTTGTTGGTTTCTTGAAAAGCTTTTTTTATAATTAAAAGTTGTATTCCACTTTCTTTAAAAGCTGGGACCATTAGGGGTGTTTGGAAACGGGTTTGGATGAAGTATAATTTCTGCAAAAGCTGCCCAAACTCGTTTCCAAATGCTACTCAAGGTTTGTAGGACATTTTATCATGAGATTTAATCACTGCTATGATTTCTTGAATTTGTTGAATGAGTTTTAGTTTTCTCATTCAGGAACCGAAATCTTGGTGGATGCCAAAACAGATGGATTCATTCAGTTCAGGTTTGCGGATGCTAAGGTGCCATGTGATTGCAATGAGCCGCATCTCTTTTGGGATTTTGATGATTTTGGCCATTGGATATTCGATCATGCAGCGTCCAGGGACCACCGGCTCAGTCATGCCGGTGACTTACTATCTCTTGCTATTGGGGTCCCTATGTGGTCTTGCTGGGAAATTCTGCATCGAGACATTGGGGGGAAGTGGGTACCTGTGGCTCGTATATTGGGAGCCACTCATTCTACTACATTTTTTCACCAATGTTAACCCGTCAGCTTTCTATAACTTCCTCTATGGTCCCGTTTCGGTTTCTCCAGGAGACAAAGTTGTTAGGATGCCCTATCTGATCCGGCGTATCGCCTTTTATAGTGTTGTGTTTTTCTTTCTCCCTGTTTTGGCTGGATTGATGCCCTTTGCATCTCCCATAGAATGGAAGGATCACTTCGTCATCCTCATAACTGGCAGTGACGCGTAGTAATGCAGAACATGTGACATGCAGTTATTTGTTATGTTTTGTGGTGTAACAGTACATGCTGATGCATGTTATGGAACATGTGTGACATGTATCATATATACATTTATTGTAAACTGAAAGTACAATCTTGTTATTTATTCAGTAATAAGAATAGCAGTTGCAGATTGGCTCATTTGAGTTACTGTTGTTTCTTTCTTTCATTCCAAAAGCACAGAAATGATTGGACTGTTTTTCTACAACAGTTAATGCATGAATAGTTTCAGAGATACAAAGAGAAAAGTGTCATTATCCTGAGTCATTTTTATGGTCTTACATGCAATCTCATATTTCTTGTTAGCCTTATTCACTCACTTTAACGAGATACATACCTCGTTAAAAATTTTTACATTTTTTATAAATGATATCATTCAATTCATTGGAATATATAATTCATAATTTATAAAATTACATACCTCATTAGGTGAAATATATAATTTTTCAAAAAAATACAAAGTATGGACAGACTGCTTAAAATCAACACCAATAAAATGTAATGAAGTGTTGCTTCAATAACTGATAAGGTAAAAAAGGCATGCAATACCACAAGTATACAATCTTTTAATAATTGATAGAACACTTCTGAACCAGGGTGACATATACATAGTCAGCAATTGCAATGACTTGCATCACAAAATATACAGAATACAAAGAACATCATTGAGTGATTTTCTTTAAATTGTAAGAAGAAAAAAAAGTACCCAAAACAATGGGAGAGGAACTCAATAGTTCACGTTATTTAATCATGAAGAAAGCACTCTCTGCCAAATCCACCAACCAAGGTCTGCACCTCTTATGATATATTTCCAATCTTCCAATGGAAAACCGTTTGTGACACAAAAATGCAGGTCGACTATGAACCGAGCAATTTCTTCCATCTGGCATAACCTAGAACAAAAAGGAAGATCAAGAAACACCCAAACGATGTTCCTCCAACAAAGGGGACGAAGATGCCATTAACGTAGAATAAGTGGCATGGGATGTTCATCGCGAAAGCCCCGACAATGAAAGTGTCAACAGCAATGGCAAAGGAAGCGATCGTCAATGTCAGCTGGAGCTGAATGAGCTCATTTCGCTGGTTGTCAAGTTGAATGTTGACATAATCTTCTGTGTCATCGATGTATTCACGGACCTGTTATTCCAAGATAAAGAAAAACAAGTTGTCATAGTGACCAAGGATATAAATAAAGTTCCTGAAATAGAAAATACCATCAAGGAAGTTGAGAGGACTACAAAGGGCACAAGAGCATGTCAAGGCAACACAAATTTTTAACAAAAACTAAAAATCCACAATGTACATCATACCAATAATACTTGCAAAGTGAATGATGGTTATAGTCTCGTAATGCATGCAGTTATACAAGTGATGGATGGTTTTCAATTGCAAAACTTAAAAATTAGACGTGAAGGCTAAAGGCTTGCTTTATACTGAAGTATGGATCTAACTTCTAACCTAAAAAATCCTATATTGGAGTAAAGATCTAATCTAAAGAGTCCAGCCTCATTATGAATTACATTCCACTGCGATAGGAGTATAAATAGTGTAATCATTTAAGAAGGAAAAATGAGTAAGAAAAATTTCCTACTGGTCATTTGTAATTTCTTCTTCTTTTATGAATTCTTTCAGTAATCTGATCAGGATGGATTAGAGGAAGAAATTCATCCTCCATTTGAGCAAGGAAGTTGATGAACAAAACAAATAAAACAGAAACTCAACATAAACACTTCCAAAGACACATTTTCTCTGCACAAGTATGTTTTCGCTTGAATCCTTCTTTTCCTTAAAGACATAATACCATATTGGTAATGAGCAGCCTGCAAGGAAACTGAAAACACTTCAGCAATCTCAATTACCATTTTCATAGGTCTGACATGACCCATCTGTAAGCTGCAGTATTATATTTATTATTACCCTTGATCATCACCATATAGAGACAAAAAAATTATTTTCTAACACAATATACTAAGAAATCATATGCAGCTCATTTAATTCCACATTTCCAACAAGGATGTAGGACTCACTGACAAGATTTTGTTACGGGTAGCATCTAACTGCATGAAATAAGCCTCAAGTAACATCTCGAGATCCTCTACATCATTATTGTCCGAGTGGATGCTGGTAGCAAAACTTGCACTGCCATTAATATTCGAACTAGACCGTAGTAAATTGGGTTCAACAGGGACAATGCTATTTGCATTCCCACCAGCATACAAAGCTTCAAACTGTTGGTTCTGTATCTGCTTCCTTGTTAAATATAATTGTGCCATATCTTCATCGTCATCCAAAAGATGTTCAATTTCATCCCTAACCTGACATGGAAAAATTATACAATTATGACAAAAACATACTTAAGGAAACATGTGCATTTGTGATTTTGTGTACTCTCTTTTCTTCTCATATGTGAAAGAGGATAAAAGATTATGACTTCTCTTTAAAAGAAAGGTGCAACATTCACCAGATTTATTAAAGGATATGTTAGGGACAGTCCCCGCGTGCAGTCCCCATATGCTTGGACTTTTTAAAAGGGGTATAGTTCATGTAATGAAGCATGAACTTTCATCAAATGAACTATGTACTCCAATGAAGTGTACAGACTCACTTGTAGAAAAAGTAAAACTACATGCTGTCATGCTCTATTGAACAAGCATATACATAGTTGGAGATAAATGAGACTGCATGTGGGGCTACAAATAGGACTGTGTAACAGTGTCCTATTCAATTATGTTAAACACCAAACGAAAGGGGAGACGATGCCTCCAAAAATTTAAAAGAAAAAAGAAAATAATCCACATTCAGCCCTTACACGAAAATTGTTACCCAAACCCCTATTGGCCTACTCATAAAAAAACCTTCCATCCCCATGTAAAATTACAATGTTCACTCCCAACTTATATTTTATATTGAGACTTCCAAATGTTCAAGATACAATAAAAAATTATCATCTACTCTCCAACCAACTTCTGCCTTGTAGAGAATGCCCATTAGTTTCTATTTACTGCATTTTCTAGCACTTTTCACCTTATCAATCAGTAAACCCTGTTCTTCTTCACAGTTTCACCAAGCACCCCCAAAAGAAAAAAACAGGAAACAGAACAAGAAAAAGAAAAAGAGTTCTCCTTTCCGGTCCCATTCCTCTGTTTGTGCAAGAATGTCTTTCTTTTTCTTCCTTCTCTCAAACCCCTTCTTTTCCCCCACTTCTTCAATTCTCAGCTCTAGATTCTTGATGATATTCAGTGCTCAAACCCTTCCACAATCATCCCCCATCGTAACTACTGAACCAGCCTTGAAACTTGAAGTGGGAAGAAATCTAAGGCATTACTCTATCTTCCAGATATATAAACTCACACTATTAAAAGGCTGAAGAAAGGATCTCAAGCAAGGTATGCTTGGTTGAATATTGATGGGGAAAAAATTAAAAAATGGAACATACCGATTTAAAATAGGAAACGGTTCAGGGTTTAACGGTGTTACCGATAGGTCATGAGTTCGAGTCTTGGCGCTGACTTACCCACCTGTTTGTTGGCGATTATTCGAAAGAATTTTCCGTGGGACCAGGGCAAACAGGCGGAGGTAACTTTCCCAGCTCGACCGTAAGGTTAGCCACGAGGAGTCCCTCCGATATATAAAAAAAGGAAATGGAAAAAACCAAATAATAACTTACTTTTTGTACACGTGCAAGCACACGGGTGAGATTGCTTTTCAGACTTCGAACTTGCTCTAGATTCTTATTACTAACATTCCTGGCCAATTCATCCAATGCAGGGTAAGCAACTCTTTCAAGATCTAACACGTTGGAGTCCAAATACGCGCATACAACTTCTAAAGCAATCTCCAGGACCTGAAACTCAAATGGTAATTCATTTTGCAGACCTTCACCTAATTCAACTGTTGGAGAACAGACTTCCTTCCCTTCAATCCCAGGCTCATTACTCTTAGATGGGCTCTTCAGAGGTAGCTGCTGCCTTAATTTATCCACAAAAGGAAGAACTTCCTGAGACAAAGGATCCAGCAGCAACATTTCCTCGGCAGTAACTATGGCCTTAATGAACTCTAAATTGACAATTATTGCTTTGTCCCTAGCTGGAACAAGTAAAAAAATTTAGAAAAATGAGAAGAAAAGGAACATTGCATCATAATAACATTTTTTTGGTAGACCAAAATAACTGTAGATGAAATAAGTTGATGAAACCCACTGCAATACATAGTTTGAAAAAGAAGCAATGCTTGATGCCTGAATGACTGGAGCAATGAAAAGTCATTCGCAATTCTAATTGAGTGAAGTGGAATACAGAAGAAGACAAGCATATGGCCCATCCATGCGATGCATTAATGGATGAACAAGATATAGTTGTATATAATAATAATAGAAACGAGTAATAAAGATAGCTGTAAAATGTTGATAACGCAATCAATACAAGTAGCAAGGATAAAAATACTGTGGATACAATACAATGCTTGTTAATGGCAACATAATATTTAACCTTGTTAATATGATTCACATGTCAATTTTATACTTATAGCATGAAATAAAGGGTTGACTGTTTTAAAGAACCAGCAATCACCATGACAGTGACAGTACAGATTTCTGGCGTCCAATCTTAAGTATGCTAGAAAAAAGTTGTCATTTTTTATCCATTTTATCTGTTCTGAGTTCTGACATGGACATGTACTGATTAAGAAGCTTTACATACTGGTTCAGGTGGAAAGAATAATTTTTCTTTTTGCCCAGTCACAGTTTGGTAATGGAAATACCAGAATTAAGGACCAATTTTCACCCCATAAATTATTGGTGTCAATGTGCATGGTGACAAAATTTTGATGCCCCATTAAGGTGGCCATTCTACTATTCATATTCTGATTCCAAATAAGAAAAAGAAAAGAAAAAAGAAATCCAAGTTTTTAAAACATAATATAAGATAATTGACTGTCAATCTCTTGAGGAATTTAATGCATGAATTATTGGAAAAAATCATGTAATAATTGAATCTATATAATTTGGATCGTCGGACAACATTCAACTTCTAAGTCCCAAGATCAAACACAACTTGATACTGGGGTAATGTAAATTCAAGAGGAACAAAGTAAATCTGTGAGGGCCAGGACAACTGATTGCTGCATTGCAGACCAGTTGGTTCACTACAGATTATATACATAACAACAGTTATAAGCACAAGCAACTCCTCTTTTTAACTATTACTATACCGCAATCAAAAGATATTGTCTGAGTATGATAATAAAAGAATGTTAACAACTTTGATCCCTCTTCAACAAGGGAACAACTTGGTACATACCCTCTTCAACAAGGAAACTGAATGTGATAAAGATTTATAGAGGAGATCAGATCAGACCAGCATTTGTCAGACCCAATAGGGAACTGACGTGGCAGTCTCACATGCCCATTCATTTACAACCAATCTTAAGCAATATAAATCCCATAGTACTTATTGCATCCGTACAATACCACATGCATCAGTACCGACATAATAAAATGAATGACAAACAGTCAAACACTTGAAAATGATGTACAAGTACAACATCTTAATGAATCAGTTAGAACACAATGTACATATTCATCTCCAAAGCATATTTTCTTTTAGAAACCAAAAAAACTTATGTAAAGCTGAATAAGAGATAGAGGATCCTCATTATTAGGAAGAGACATATATGCGTTAGTCATGGGTCCTTAATTAAGCACATCATGATGCCCAATAACATAGAGAACAGAAGCAATTCCTCACAATCATTAGATGTGTTTGAAAGAATAGAAGCTCTTCCTGTGCACTGAAACTGTGACTACTGCATCCAATACTTGGGGTTGTGCCATGCCATATCATTGGAGCACTTGTTTTTCAAGTGATCTCCGAATGATAGGTAATTTCATCTTCTCATACATACAGAAAGTTGAAAACCATAAAAGCATCACTACATGTTTCAAAATAAAATTTCACCTCCATCATCTTGATTCATTGAAAGAGAGATGCCACATAGTTGAATAATTCTTCCTCTTTTTCCTTTTGTTTTGGTGTGTGTGTGTTGGGGGGAGGGGGGGCTGATTTATTAAACATATATAAGACTTATTCATTCTTCCTTAAAAAAAGGTGTCAAAGACCATGCAAGATAGTGTATATGAGTTGACCATCTTTTTATATGCAATAAAATTAACAAGTATGATTTATGTCCGAATAGATTCATTTCAACGTCCCAAAAATTAATTTAAAGCACACAAAGGAAGTCAATGAGCAGGAAAGATTAGTGTTTATTAGAGTCCACAATCAAAGAATCATCCGTCTATAAGAAGTACCTTTCATACCATGCCAAGCACCCAATATAATTGTCAAAAATTTCACATGCTCAGCGAGCAAATCATAGAGGTTAATCAACAACAAACAGGAAAAATTAGATCAAGCCAATCCTTTTTGCCACAACATTCCATAATCAATCACTAAAAACTCCATTAATTAAAATCATAACTGCAATCACTGATGATCCACCCAATTCAAATTCCCAACACCCCAATCAAACAAACATTTCAGAGAGATCAAGAAGAGACGGATACCTAAAATGTTAGACGACTCAGAGAACACGGGGCCGAGGATCCGGAGGTCCCTGGCGGGGATGGAGACCCGCCTCAATATCGCGCTCTTGTCGAATTCGACGAGCTCCGACCTCCCCGACACGCCGTCGAGCCTCAACCAGAGCTTGCTCCCGCCGGCCTTCTTCTTGGCGCCCTTGGCAGGCGTTGTTGTCGTCGCAGCAGCGGAGACGGACTCCGAAGTCGCCGGAGGGGGGTGCAACGGCTGAAGCTCGGCGGCGGCGGCGGCGGTGATGTTGTGGTTGTTGTTCTTGTTGGGGCGGCGGAACCTACCGGGGAACGACAACCTCCCCTTCCCCATCTTCCTCTCACCATCTGTTTTTCTCCCTCCCCTCCCTTGTTGGTTGGGGGCCTCTCTTTTTGGGGGATTCTTCTCTTTTTGTTCTTCTTTCTTTTTATTTGTGGGTGTCTGTTCTTCGAAAGAGGGAGAGCTGGTGAAGGTAAAGGAACTTTTTTTTCTTTTTGGAACATTTCAAATAAGCCCCTGTAAACTACTTGAAATCTATAGAACCCCCTGACTTTTCTTGAAGCCCATATGACCCCCTAAGAACACATATGTAAATCCAAATGGGCAGTGAATTTTTCGTTGAAATATGATGAATAATCTGTGAATATTCTCTTTGATTAACCCTAACTGAAAATACAGTATATCTAAAAATCCTTATAACGTGATAAAAGTGTGAAAAACCCTCTGACGAGTCCCTTTGGTTAACCCTAATTGAAGACTCAGTATATCAAAAAATTCTTAAAATGTGTTAAAAATGAGAAAAATCTTATGTAACTAGTGATTTTTATATCTCTAAATATATTATATAACCTTATTTGGAGGAGTAAATAATCATTTACAGAAGATTTTCTCAATTTTAACACATTATAGGTTTTTTTTATATATTGTATTTTCAGACAAGGTTAACTAACAATTTATTATCTGTCAACGAAAATTTAACTCATGGGGCTGTCTAGATTTACATAGAGGTTATCAGGGGTTATATGGATTTCAAAAAATGTCAAGGGGTTATATGAATTTCAGAAAGTTTATAGGGACTTATATGAATTTTTGCTTTTTTATTTTATTTTATAAGATTGAATGGATGTAAATTTGATCGGAAGGGAGGAGGATATGGGGGAGCTAGGGCCCCTTTTTTTTCTCCTGTGTAAATTTGAATGGATTTTATTACGTATATATTTCATCATGAAAATACGATATAATAGATTGTATGGAACCACTTGTATAATATTTAAGCCCCTGTTTGGATAGGATAGTAGGAGAAGAAGAGAGGAGGATATGACAAAAAAAAAATGTTTGCTTGTAAGGAATATGGGGTATAGCTACTGGTATTTTTTTTTAAGAAAAGGTAGATATTTGTTATCTGATGTCATTTACTGAATTCGAATTACAAACTCCGAACGGATGAAGATTAGAAACATAAGACAATAATAAAAAGGACTTGCGAGGAAACGAAAAACATGTCCGCGAGGTTAGATGAGACATCTAACCGACGGGAAGCGCGCACCCGATTACCCCTCTATAAATATGGTCTCATTGCGGAATTGGATATCTTTCGCCTTCGCTATATAGCGGCCCCAATCCGCATACACCCTTGAAACATCTCCCACATGTTTTCTTGATACACGTGTACCCCGTTGAACATCCGTGTCATTTCGCGTCCTCCAGATAGTCCATGCTCCCACCGGAATAATGGCCTGTGATACCGTCGCCGCCAAGCTGTTGTCGTCCGCCCTCTTAAGCGCTTTGCTGGCTTCCCATAGCTCTTCGATGGTGTGGCAAGGCATCTGAATCCCCGTTTGCACTCTGATCTCCACCCAAAACACCCTCGTGACCGAGCATTCGCAAAACAAGTGTTGGACCGTTTCCACTGTCGTCAAGCATAGAGGGCACTCCGTTGGGTCATTTGGCGCCCACTTAGTCCGGTACGCTCTCGTGAGGAGTCGCTCTAGGTACAAAAGTCACATGAACACCTTGATTTTTAAAGGGATCTTTGGCCTCCATATCAGTTTGTACTTTGGGTTTGTCGATGTCCCCCCGCCTCGATCCGCTCTCCACCATGCATAAGTTTGTTTGACCGAGAACACCCCCGATGACCCCAGCCTCCAATAGATCGTGTCGTCCTCTGCCTCCTGCATGGACATAGGGTCCGAGGTGCTCCAACAGCTTCGCGAATTGGGTTGTCTCGGCCACGCTATAGCTACTGGTATTGGTATTCTAGATCTTCATGAAATTGTATTATTCAACTCAATCTCTTTTACTGATATAAATTAAAATAGACTCGCATGTTAAATCAACTGTTATTTAAACTATTGAATCAGATGATCCACATGTCAAATCAATTTTTTACCTTTTATAAATCTTTATTCACTTTTATCCATAACTCATTCATTATTAATCAAACAACAAAATTTTTATTATTATATTTTTCAATAAGAATAACTAAAAACACAACTAAGTAAAAAATAATTTCTTATTTATTTATACTGAAATAATTATTTATCTCATAATAGTTTACGTCGCTATCAAAACGGGGCATTGCATGCTTTGTATATGCATTGTTGGGGTACGTAAGATTGCATGTGAGACTACAAACGGGATTATACACAGTGAATGTCATTTTTTATATTAAGACACAGCTTCCATGGGATAAACAACTGAAAACAGAGATGAAAATACCTAGAATAATATAGCCTAGTATGTTTAAAAAATTGAGAGGTCTTAAAAAAACAGGAATTGTAAAATATAATAACTGTGGTCCTCCTGTGACCCGTTACACGTGATAAGCTGATAATGATACGATACCGACATCGCGAATACGTAATGTAGGTCATGCTCCCAAGTTTATTAGCTTCTTGATTAGGAAAGGAGAGTTGATAAATTAGTCTATCATGTAATCTTGTTTACAATTTAAAAATGATTCCCCAACCCTTCATAAACTCCACCACTTTTTTCTTTATAACAAAGGCCAGAGGGATACGAGGTCCCATCTTATTTGTACTATTACAGACTGGGCCAACATAGGCCTACAAACTGAACTGGGCATGAAAGCCCACAAGCCAAGCCCATAGGGTTTTTTTCCACATAATTGGCAGCTATTGAGGCTTGAAACCGGATCCTCCTCGAGGGGAGTGATGTCCCTGATCACTCGGGCAAGCCGGACGGGACATTATAAACTCCACCATTGGAATGACTGAAAATGATAATGTAGTATATATTATAATATATTTTTTTTATAAATTTTCTAAAAAACAAGAATCATGGTAATTTATTTAAATATAAACTTTATTTTTTTTAATGTAATTCAATATTATAATAATACAAAAAGTGAATCCGGTTTGCACAAACATATCATTTTGGGCACCGATAGACCCACTACCCGACTTAATTTCCCCACTACCGTAAATTACGAAAATGCCATTTTTTTTTTTTTTTTGGTCACCCTTTCCCACTACCCAGTTCGACAGCGTCCAGTCGAAGTGTTCTTCATCGGGACGACAGAGGTCTGTCGAACTGTCTGAATAAGTGTCGACCGAGGCCCAGTCGAAGTGTGTTTCACTAGGACGACAGAGATCCGTCGATCTGTCTGAGCAAATGTCGACATGGATGTGTCGAACCCTTCAAAACAACAACTTTCTTCTAAGAATCAATCACTTATACAATCATTTAAGTTCTTATGAAAAATAAAATGTCATTTAAGTTATTTAAGTCTTTTTGAAAATCATTCACATATATATTTATTTAAGTCTAAAAAATAAAAATATCAAACAAAGAGTTATTTGAACCAAATAAACAGTAGGCATTTCATATAGAAAAAAACATTATTTTCTTTTCTAAACAAATGGAGTCTATTTAGAAAAGACTCCACTTGTTTAGAAAAGAAAATAATGTTTTTTGTCTATAAGAAATGTTTACTGTTTATTTGATCTAAATAACTATTTGTTTGATATTTTTGTTTCTTATATATATATATATATATATATATATATATATATATATATATATATATATATATATATATATATAATTTTCAAAAAGACTTAAATAACTTAAATAACATTTTTTGTTTTTCATAAAGACTTAAATGATTGTATAAGTGATTGATTCTTAGAAGAAAGGTGTTGTTTTGAAGGGTTCGACACATCCGTGTCGACACTTGCTCAGACAGATCGACGGATCTCTGTCGTCCTAATGAAACACACTTCGACTGGGCCTCTGTCGACACTTATTCAGACAGTTCGACAGACCTCTGTCGTCCCGGTGAAGAACAATTCGACTGGACGCTGTCGAACTGGGTAGTGGGAAAGGGTGACAAAAAAAATAAAAAAATAATGGCATTTTCGTAATTTAGGGTAGTGGGAAATGATAAGTTAGGTAGTGGGAATAGCTTTGCCCTATCATTTTTCTTAAGATAACAATCTCTATGGTCCAACCAAACAACATAAAAAGCATCTTCCATTCTATACTCCTCTCTAAATTTAAATTTGAGTAAAAATCACTCAAAAATCTCTTCAATTATTTACTCATATTTATACCAAATCAAGTTTTTTATTCAAACTTTTATCCAAATCAATGGATTGTTCAACTCCACATTTTTTAATTAGATTTGAGTAAAATACAAATGATTAGAGATACCATATCAAATGAATATTTTACTCAATTTTGAGGGCAATTTAAATATAAGTTTGAATAAAATTGTTCTTATAATCCATTTTTTTCTTAGTTCAAAACACAATATATATACCACATTAAATAATTTCTTACACTTATTAAAAATGGGTTCATTCAATTCAAAATAAAACGATATAAATTTTTATTAAAGCATAATGTTTACTATTTTATAAAAAAAAAAAATGTGAAGTATGAATTTTGGTTGGTAAATGTAACTGAATCCAACATTTTCCTTTGGTGAAAGACCTCACATCCCTCTTCCCCCATTCACGCCATTTCAAAACAAACAAATTCCGAGACCGCCCAAAACAAAAAACCCTCTCCGAATTCCCCTAAAACCCCCCACCTTTCACACTCTCACCGCCTCCAAAAAAATGAAACCCGGCGGCGGCGGCGGCCCGATCCGCTGGGCGGCGACGGCTGCCACCCCCCGCGGCCGCGACTCCGACGCTAGCCTCTACAGCAACCGCCCCTCCTTCGCCAGCAGCGTCGCCCGAACCCCTCTCGCCACCCCGATCGCCACCCCCTCCGCCGCCCCCACCACCGCCGCCGCCGTCATGAGATCCATCAACGCCTACCTTTCCTCCCGCAACTGCCCCGTCGCCCTCCGCTCCCCCTACCCTTCCAACAAAGACATCTCCGACGCCTTCCGCTTCCTCTTCTCCCGCCTCCACTACCCCCTCCCCTCCAACCCCTCCGCCTCCCTCGACGAAGACATCCTCGTCTTCCTCCAGAGCCTCGGCTACCCGGGCAAGCTCACCAAGTCCGCCCTCAAAGCCCCCAGCACCCCCCACGCCTGGCCCCTCGTCCGCTCCGCCCTCCACTGGCTCGTCCAAACCGCCTCGTACGCCGACTACATCTCCGCCTCCCCCCACCCCTTCGCGTCCGATCGGCTTCTCTGCTACCTCTCCAGCGGGTACTCGCTCTTCCTCTCCGGGGACGATCTCGCCCTGGAGGAGCTCGATCAGAGGTACATCGCGGATTCCGAGGCGGAGGTGGACGCGAACTCTACGGCGGTGGACGGGCTGGAGAGGGAGCGCGCGGAGCTCGAGGCGAGGCTGGAGGCGGAGGCGTCGGCGCCGTCCTCGAGGGCGGCGCTGGAGAAGAAGAGGGCGGAGTTTGCGGCGGACTCGTGGAAGTTCCAGGCGGTGGTGGATTCGTTCTCTGCCAAGGCGGCGGAGACCGAGAGGGTGCTTGTGGAGAGGGAGGGGGTGCTGGAGGGGAAGGAGAAGGAGTTGGTTGCGGCTAAGGCGGAGGTCGAGGCGCTGCGGGTGAAGGTCGGGGCGCAGGCGGTGAGTGGGAGGGATGCGGAGCGGATGCGGAGGGAGATCGCCGCGGTCGACCGTGATGTCGAGGAGGCTGAGACAGCGCGCAATGCTTGGGAGGATAAGTGTTGGGAACTTGACGCGGAGGCCTCCCGGCAGATGAAGGAGCTCGAGTCACTCGCCGTGGAAGCCAATGCGGCCATCAAAAGGTCTGATCTTTGTTGAAATTTTTGTCTGGGTGTGTTTTGTTGTCCGTGTCAATTGATTTCGAGAGTGACTTTGGAAATGTTTTTTTTTGGGGGGAGTTCTGTAGCTTGAAGCTTGGGTGTGATTTCAAGTATAATGTGAACATGGAGGGGTCATCACCCGGTTTTGTGATTGGGGCTGATTACAAATCGAAGCTGAAACCCGCACTGACTTCGTTGGCGGAGGATGTCAAGAAGAGCTCGGTGGCGAAGTTGGAGGAGTTTATCTCCCTGCAGAAGCAATCGCAGGAGAATGGTGTTGCTCTGGATGCAAAGAGGAAACGTCTTGCCGAGATTCAGTCGATGATTGATGAGGTAAGCTTTGATTTTGTCTATCATTTTTATATGCCTGTGAAGTCATGTGCAATATAAGAACCTTGGATCCTTTGTGCAATTTATATTACACTGCATTTTTTCTTGCCATCACTTTTTGATGCATTTAGGCTTTGTTTTACACTAGGTGGTAGTAGTCAAATGAATTTCAACACATGAAACATGAAGTTTAGGAACTAGTAATTTTTCTTTGGCAAGTAATAAATGCATTGCTATACCAAAGAGAGATTTACAAGATATCTACAAAAAGTATCTTTACAAAACCACAAAACATACTAGCCATTAGTCCTAACATTTTTACATTTTTCTCACAAAGGGATTTCTCTTAGGACTCAAACCCAGGACTTTATGGTGTAACTCTTGTTAGCCCGAGCACTTTACCATTGCCCCAAGAAACGGCTCCTAACTGTTTGCTTTAAATGTTAGCTTCAGTATATGCAGGTTCTCTCACTGAGAGGGGCCTGCTTGCATGAAAATCAAGATAAAAGAGTGAGGAGGGCATTTGTGGATCAGGATTAGTTGTGGATTAGGGAAGTCCGAAGCTGATTTCTTAAGGCAACAGATGATTGCAAACCTGTCAGGAAACTGTTTTTGGTCACACCTTTTGCAACAAAACTTCACCCCTCCTAATCAGGCCAGATTGATGTTCTTCTGAAGGTTAAATGTTTAATTTGATTAGTTTCTAGAGCGTACATCCCTTGCTAGTTTCCTAGCTGCCAGTGTCTAAAAAACATAGGGAACAAATTTCTAAATTTTTAGTTATATTTTTGTTGTGTAAAACTTAAGATTGCTTAGTGTAGTTGAATGCCTCAACTTTGAGAACTGATTCCTTGATGCATTATCTGGATATCTTACTCCCTATTACATGAGATTGCACATTTCTTTAATTCAGCAAGGACTAGTTGTAATTCTAACTTAAATATGGTGTGCATCCAGTTTATTCTTCCACTAAAATCCACAAAATATCTGTTTTCCAATTTTCACTTGTGTTATCCCAGTTGATTTCTCCGAAAGATCCTTGTCATGTCTTAACCTCCATGA
This sequence comes from Acorus calamus, assembly GCA_030737845.1. Classification (NCBI taxonomy): domain Eukaryota; kingdom Viridiplantae; phylum Streptophyta; class Magnoliopsida; order Acorales; family Acoraceae; genus Acorus; species Acorus calamus. The sequence continues at coordinate 25,665,166 of CM060876.1, read as the reverse complement.
GGTTACATCAATAGTTGATACCTGATATTCCACACTATTTCTTCAGTATATTGGGTTGTATCTTGTCTTGATTGTATGCACACAAAACACCTCTGTTAATTCTCATCCAATTATCTCACTCAAGACCTCTTATAGAGGTTCCCTTAAAAATTAGAATAAGAATAGGAGTAAAACGGTATTTCTCTTGGATGGAGAGTTTTATACCATTTTATTTCAAAAACAGTAGTTGTAGGCTTGTAGCCTAATGGATTGCACAAGGAGAGTACTATTATAACCAATCACGTGTGCTTTTGTAGTAAATATAATTTTAGAGGATAGTGGTCGCTTCAATGTTTAGAGTACTGATTTGTGCTATCAGAAACAGGCAAACAGCATACCAAGAGGTTTTGTTTGGGTGTTGATGCAGGATAGTGTGACATTATGGGCCATTGGCTTTGTTTTGTTTCATGGACTCGCGTTTACATGAGAATTCTTATTATTACAGACCGAGCATTCTATTTAGGCCTACAATGAATGGACGATTAGCTCTTCTTGATTATATTGCATATCTATCAAATTATCAGATATTTGTTCTCATATTTTTACGGACATTCCCTTGTTGTTTATAATTGTACATGCTCCTACTACAACGATCTATCAACTTCTTGACTGATTAGGGTAATATTGATCTAAAAAGTTGTATTGTAATCTTCTTTTTCTATAGACTAATTGTTAGATTCCTGAAAACTTCAATTAGGTCAGTAGAGTCTGATCCTTGAAATAATTTCTAATGTCGCCAAATTGAATTGTCTGTATATTGGCAAACTCAATGTGAATGTGCTTAAATGATTGTATCAGCCATTCTTTCTCCTTCTAAGGCTTTTTAAAACGATAAATCTTAGGCTGAAATTTTATTGAGTTTTCTTTAAATTTCCAAATAAACAAGTTGCATGGGCTGTACTAGCAAACTAACAAGGAATATGTTATGCTGAGTTGATTTGATGATGCACACTAGTCTAGAGGTGATAAAAGAAATGTAATGGAAGGTAAACAGGAACATTTTAGTGAGATCAATCTACTCTGTCATAAGTTGGTGTGCATTGCAGCTTTAGGGTCCAGATCTTTCCATTAGATTGTGGAAGATAAGCAAGTGTCCCAGAGAATCTCTTGAATGATCAGTAGATATCTTTTGCTGAATAGTAGACCAGTTGAGTCATCTCCTTTTCCTTCACCGTACATTAAGTGGTCAAAATTTTAATGGCTAAACAGGATTTCATTGAGGTTTTGGGCAGCATAGTGGATGTGAGAAAAGAATATTTCAGTGGGATCATATCATCCTGGACAACCACAAATCACCAGTGAATGCCGTATATTGCCATCTCATCTCAGGGAGAATTTGGTGAATTATGCATGAAGATTGAAGTACTTGTTTAATAAGAGTGACCATCCATTGGCATTCATCTGCGTTCCATGGCATTGCCAAGGGTGGTCATTGGATCCATGGAGCCACAAGAGAACTTCCTTTGAGACTCCTAAGATTCAGTTTTTGGAAGCAAACCTTGCATTGTTCTGCGTTAGTTGTTTAATTAGGCAAGGAGTTAATCGTCTTTCTAGTCAGTAGAGCAAATCTGGGACTGCAAAAAATACTCTTGATTACATTTCTCCCAGGTTACCTGATTAAAAGGCCGATTCCAGCTTCATGAGGGTTTCCGAGTGAGCATCCATCAAAACTTAGTTTGAAAAAAATACTTTTGATTACATTTCTCCCAGGTTACCTGATTAAAAGGCCAATTCCAGCCTCATCAGGGTTTTGAAGTGAACTGAGCATCCATCAAAACTTAATAAATGGCTGCCTAATGGAGTTTCCTAGAATGGCGTTGGATTTTGCTGTCATGAAGGGGCAAAGAGGAAAATGGAGATCCATTCTATATCTAAATTGTCATGGCCTGCAAGGCCAAATATTATTACAAGGGCCCAATCAGCAACAATCTTGTGCTAATGAGTACAAGGGGAGGCAATAACTGAAGAAACCTCATTGAGGAATTGTTTGCTCTCTCCGCACCAGCCAAGTTGCACAAGGAGATGCAGGATGGTAGAGGAAGATTTCCCCCCTACATGGGAGCAGGTAGTGGAGCTGTCAAGTAGATTATATCAGATGGCATTATCCAGCAAATTCTGAAGAATGTTGTAACGTGTGCCAGATATGAAGAACCGATTGAAAGAGTGCCATTTGGCTATTTCTTGGGGCATTACAAGGAGAGAAGTAGAACTATTTCAATGAAGGAAATGTTTGTGAAAGACAGCACTTGATCGCATCCAATTCATTTTTTTTCTTATAATTTTTTTCAGTTGGAAATAGAAATGAAAGAAAATTTCTGATTGATCATTCAATCAGCTGCCCAGTAGATGTCTGAAATAACCGTGATGGAACGTGAATATTCACCCTGTTTCATCCACAGATTTTCCAATTATGCATACCATTGGAATTTATCTTACTGAAAAACTTCCCCATCAACCTCAATTATTTGAATAATTAGTAAAATTTAGGATTCATTAGAAATACTTTAAACACCTTCATCCTTGATATGTTGCTTCCAAATCATCCTTCCATTAATTCCTCACTCAATGGATTATCTTGTCAGATCGAAACCCAGTTGAATTCTCTACAAAAGGAAATGCAAGACCACTCCTCCAGATGTGCAGCTGAGGCAGAGGCATTACACGAAGACATCAATAGGAGAACTGCCTGGATGATTTCCAGGGAAAAGAAAACTGCCGAATATCTTGAGGTACTACTGAAACACCAATCTCTACTTCTGTTCTATTTCCTTCACTATAAAAACAACTCTAATCGCCCTCCAACATTTCGTGTAGGTCGTCGAGCATAAACTGCAGGCGGTGACCAAACAGAGCGAGGAGGAAACGCAAGCACATGAGCGCCAATGTCTTGGAGCAATTGATCTGATCTCTTCGTACAAAGAGCACACACTAGCGGCAATCGCTGAAATGAAGAAGGGTCTCTCTGGTGCTGTGAAAGAGGTGGAAGAGATGTATGAGTCATTGCCAGTGAAGCTGGGAATGTTGGAGGGCAATTAGAGTTGTCTTGTAAACACAAGCTCATGAGTTTTTTTTTTTGTGGGTAAAGACGGGTTCGAACCCATGACCTCCCTTGTGGGAGGGTGCATCTCGATCATTCCGCTAGGGCGGTCTGCTGCATAACACAAGCTCATGAGTTTGAAATTCCTGTCTTCTTTCTGTTTCTTCCTTTGAAGTGGTTTGATACATATCTGTAATTTTACTTTCCTTTGAAGTGCAATCGAGATGGCCTTGTATGTGATTTGAAAGAAATCACCTATCTAAACATTGTTTATGTCGATCAAAAAAGGATGCAAAATCTATTGAAACCTTTCAACTGTCTTGTTGAAGACAGAGAGATTCCAGCCGTGACAATTTTTGAAGATGAGTGATTTTTATGCAAATTTTGATTAAAGCGAGATTGTTTTTGTGTAAAATATTTTTATATATTTTGTGATACTCTATTAAAATTTGAATGAGATATTTAAAAGATAAAGAAAGGATCACATGTTTTAATAAATGAGTTGTAAAGAAAAAGGTTTCCATAAAAAAAAAGATAATATTTTATTTAAAGAAAATTGGAATATAGGATCATGGAGGATCGTGTTTGTATAATAACAATATCAAAACTGATCATATGTTTTATTTAACATGTAAGCTTATGTTGTACGGGACATCAAATTTGTCGATGTCGAACTTTCAATCTTGAGTGAGTTGGATGCAGATGTTATCTGACGCAAGATGAACTGGATCTGTGAATTGTCGGTGAGGTGACTTCAGTGTGGCGTTGGCTTAAAGATATGTGACGATCAAGTTAGTATGAGACTAGAGAAGAATTTTCAGGATCTAAGTGAATTTGTGTGTTGACGTGAGAAAATCTTCCATGTGGACCAATAATAAAGTCGTGTTCTTTCTTTTTTTATTCTTTTAACTAGGTGACTTGACCCTAGTTGTTTAAGTTGATTGATTTTTATGTAAACATATATCTACGAGGTCATGTAACACAAAATTGTTTAAGATCATTGAGTTTTATGTAAATTTTGATGAAAA
>CM060876.1:25551062-25651062 GCA_030737845.1 Acorus calamus | reverse complement strand
AATCCAGTGTTCCAAGAAAGTTGAGACTGTAATGGACGATATTGTATTTAAGTTTGTGGAGAAATTGAATGCTTAAATATAACATGTATGATTGTTATATTTGTAGTGCATATTATGTTATAAATTTGTTTTTTTAAATATCCAGACTTTTTATAAAAAAAAAAAATCCCATGTATGATTGTTATATCTGTACATATTAGGAAATAAAATGGGGGAATTATGTGATATTCTATTTTTTTTTCCAAAAATTTATTCCATTTTGTAATTTGTAATTATCTGTAAATGGTAGATTAGCGTGTATTACATTTGTAGTTTTTGTTGTAGTTGTTATATAAATGTTTTTTATTGTTTATACATGGATCAAGAAGTAATTATACTAAAATATTACAAAAATTTAATGTTTGACTGTTTGTTGTATTTTTTATGTTGCTTGGAAAACCCGTTTTTCGTTATGAAATACATTGAATTTCTGTTCAATGATATTTAGTGGGTTTCATGTCATCCAAAAGGAAATGAAGAGGATTAAGGGGGAGACTCACGATCATTAAGATATGAAGAAAACATATTCAAAAATATGTATCTATTTTAATGAAGCTTTAGGATTGTATATATAAATAGACAGTGAATCATTGATTGTAATGACATTGAAAATGTATCATTTTGTGAATGGGGTTATGTATGTATCACATTATATTTATGTATTTATGTAACTGTTTGTAAGGGGTGTTCGGGTATCCATATAAATTACAGAAATATAATAATCAATTACATATATTTAATAATCAATTACAGAAATGTAATATTTTTACTGGTCATCTAGCACATATTAGGTAAATAAAATTTATGGGCTTTTTGCATATATACCCTTTAAAAACATGCTAATGATTTTTATACTATTGTAAATCACGTATTTATTTGTATGCCATCAAAATCTTATTGAATGTAAAAATCTACCATTTGGTCACTTATCATGATCAAAACCTAACTTAACTATAATTAAACACATAACATAACTATATGGCTAGGCCGTAACCACAAGATATTTGTTGGACCTTCGTTTCGGCAGAAGGCATTTGGGAGGGGCCCCAGAGTGGAAATCACTTGAGCTAGGGAGGAAATTAGAGGTTAGATGTCTACTTAGATCTCCTAATTAGGCAACTATGGGATCTTTTATTCTTTGATCTCTATGTTGTTGTTTCAGTAAGAAAATGTACTACTTTTGATCAATAAAAAAAGTGACAGATCTACCAATATCATTTAAAAAAAAAACACATAACATAACTAATGAAAAGAAAAGACAAAATTTAACCTTAGCTTAATATTCATAATAATAGTATAATGTTTGTAATAATGTTAATGATTGATTGTAAATCATTTAATTGACTATTTTGTTCTTTTTCTATATTTGTTTCAAATTAAATATATATATTGAGTTTTCTATAATTTTATAGTTTTACGGTTGTTATATGATAAATATTTAAATAATTTTTTTTACTTTTATTACATTAATATTAATATAATCAAAATACAAAGAAAACTATTCAATGATTAAGTTATATATAATTGTAATTTTTTTTATTAAACATCTTTTGTTTAAAACTTGAGTTATGTATTTTTTATATATTAAGAAATATAGATTTTATATTAGAACATAAATATTTTATTGTGAGCGAATATATATATAAAAAAAGAAATAAAGGTACTTTGGTCTTTCTACATGACTAAATGTTGTTAATTAACATATTTAGAAAGGAAATAAGAAAACTTAACCAAAGTGACAAATATGTAAAAAATTTATACTTTTGAATTAATGGTATAATTGTATAAAATAGTTGATTGTTTGTAGTGGTATAAAAATAAATATCATAATTTTGAGGGTATATATGAAAAAAAAACCCCAAATTTATTCTTGGAAAAATCCATATAACCCCTTGAAACATATATGTAAATCCAAATAGCCCATTGAGTTAAATTTCTGTTGACATTTGAGGAATATTCTGTTTGATTAACCTGACTGATAATATAATATTTCAAAACCCACTAGAATGTGTTAAAAATGCTAAAAATGCTTTATAAATGACAATTTTACCCTTCAGATAAGATTTTATAATCTATTCGCAGAGATAAAATCGTCATTTATAGAGGATTTACCGTATTTTTAACACATTGTCAGATATTTTTTATACCATATTTTCAGTCAAGAGGATAACCAAACAGAATAATAACATAATATTCATCATCTGTCAATAAAAATTTAACACATGGGATATTTGAATTTAAATAAGTGTTTTCAGAAGATTATATAGATTTCAAGAAAAATCGAGGGTTTATAACTTATATGGATTTCAGGTGGTTTACAGTGGTTTGCTCGAACTTTCATCCTCAGTCGTGATTGGATTGGAAGCGGTGACGATTGAAATCGCCTTCACCGACCGACACTTTTTTCCCATCTTTCCCTTTTTATTCCTAAGCCTCTGTTTGGAACGGGGATAGTTTTTATTATAGAGTATAGATTTATTCAAACATAAATGAGTATAAATAAGGATAAAGTGATTTTGTGTTTGGTTGTATTTTAAATTATTCTCATTGGTAAACGTAAGAATAAATGTTTTGTTGTTTGGGTAAAATATGAATAAAGTATGGATAAGGATTTATAAAAGGTAAAAAAATAATGATAGTTTTTGACCAATTTGACAGTGGACCCACATATTCTTTAGGTGGAATAACCTAGGATAACTTTTATTTTAGGGGTTGATTGGAATTCATATACCACTTTATCAAGGTTTATTCTGGCATAATTTATCTGGGGTTATCCTGGGCAAACAAACACCCTCAAATACTTATCCGGGGTTATCCGGGGGGTTATACTCGTTCCAAACGGGGGTAAATGTTTCTCATGGATATCTAAATGATAGAAGAAAAATATTAAGAACAATCATCCATGTTGTCACTTTTACAGTCTTCCGTATATGTTTTAAATTTTTTAAAAGAATAACATCCATTCACAAAAGATTAAATATAAAGTTAAATAAATTGAATGCATATTTTTACTAATGAATATATAATTATTTTAAAAAAATATTTGAATCACGTAATGAAATGTCTGTGAGAATGACTGAGTGTATCAGCACCCAACTGTATAATTCTTCTACATGTGCTTATTCATGTGAATGGAAACCTTTCTTCCCCGTACATTTTATTATTCAATTTACTTTAAGATAAGAACCATACAGCTGTGGATGGAACTATCAGAAGAGATGTTATGAATTGTTTTATTCATTCAAATTACGTTGAGATGACTTGCATCAAGAAAAATAAATTTTACTTTAAGATGACAATGGACATACAGCTGTTGATGGAGCTATCAGAAGAGATATTATGAATTATTGTAATCATGCTTTTTTTTAATCACAATCTCAATTCAAAAAATCGATTCCCCAAGACTCAGAAGACCTGTTTGGTTGCGCGTTTGTTTCATTGTTAATAACAGAAAAAAGTGCGATATTTTGCAGTTTCATTCACCGAATTCACACACCGCTAACACATATATAAAATCACCATTACACAATATATACTCAACTATGTTAGTATAAACTCTGTTACAAAAACATAAAAATATACGCATTTAGTTCATACAAAGTATATTTCATTTCTTATAAAATAATATATTTTATTATTCAATTACATATACTTAACAAAATAATGGAGTTTGAAAATGAGAGGACTCAGCAAAACATTTTAAAATACAATACTTTGCAGACAAATTGGGTAAATTCTTGAAAAGGTTGTACGGACCAGTCTACGTATAATGTAATATAAATATATAATTCACATGTTAGAAGAGGTGACAAACTTTATGAAAAAAAGTCAAACAAGGTTGAGTGATCAAATCACAGACATAATACTCAATTTAATATACTCCTAAAAATGATTAACAAGAATTCTTTCCTTCTTGTACTTGCCAACCCACGTAATAAAACCATCAAGCAAATTAAGAATTAAAAACTGATTTAACCCCTTTTTTTTTTCTTTGAAATTGTGATAGCCTCCTATATAATTATTGAATTGTTGGAATAACCCCCAACAAAGTTTTTTTTTTTTTTGAGAAGTCCCAACAAAGTTGTCTATAAAGTATTTTAGCTCCCCTCGCCTCCTTAAAATATCCTAAAAATCTAAATAAATACCGTTTGATATGATTTTTATTCATTACCCAATATCAAAGATACCATGATTTCTTCCAAATAGGGCCCACATTTTTTGGGCTGTTAAGATTGTGTCACGTGGCACCATCGTGGTTCTAGTGGACTTATCCATTGATATCGTGTTCGGATCACACCATTGACAAGATTTACAACTGATGACGTTCTATGTCACTTGTCAATAATGTTATTTTGTAGTATTCAACAAATCTTCTGATCCGATTCTTGAGCGTATTTTTTGACAAGAGTCCCATAATTTCATCAATTGAAGAGACACAATCAAAGATCTTAGGATCCGATAACAATCAGAGCTAATTATATTGAGAGGGCCTCACAATACCCTTGATTTATCATCAAACATTCAAGCATGGTTTTATAATAAAAAGAAGTGAGAAGGAATTAAGAATACGGTTGAAACTTTATCCATTTTTCAAAATGCTTGCAATCTCAATTTTTTAAAAATAAAATAAAAGTGTTGTTACTTTCAGTTTTTTTTTTTAAGTCCAAAATACAGTTCTATATGTCTCGTTAGAAATCCAGTAAAACATATATCTCGTTAGACGTTATATATAACTCATTAAATGTTTTATTACACTTGCTAAAAATGTGTTCATTCAATTCGAAATGGAAAGATATACATTTTTTATCAAAGCACATACTTCATTAGATGATGTTAAACATGTTTGATCTGAGTTTTGGTTGATAAAATAAATTGAGTCTAACATTTTCCATAAAATAAACACAGAAATTCAAAGAGAAGGCCCACAGTTTTAATGAGGTATGCATTACACACTGCATGTATATATTCAAACAATTTCGTAAAAAATAAAAAATAAAAATCCAAAGATGGGAATGCTACATTTCTGGAGCCATGCCACCTTTGGCCACTCAGCCAAACCTTTTATCACAAAAAAGCATATATATATAATAATTTCTGCAACAACAACATCAACAGCACCAGAGTCTGTCTCCCATTGAATCCCACCTTGCCTTACTCAACAAGCATACTAGCTAACATTCAATAACACATTATACATAAATAAATATAGGTAATTACGATGATCACATATATGACTACAGTTTTCCAAAGAATCTCCAAATGTAGAACCACCCCATAAAACCCAGGCAGCTCTCATTGGAACAATTACTACTACATACTAACGAAATAATTTTTAGTCAGTTAAAACTTTATATCATATAAAACAGTCACCCCACCCCCAGCCCCACCCCATCAGAAGCTCCAAAGCTTGATATCCCCACCAACCTCTTCATTCTCCAACTGATCCTCCGCCGCCGCCGCCACCCCAAACACGCCAACCATGTCGGCGAAGTCGACCCAACAAGGATCCAAGATCTCCCACATGGAATGCATGAATTCCAGGCTGTCGTCGTCTTCGTCGGACAAAGGTGACGGCGTAGAAGGCGAGGCCGCCGCCATTGTGGGTGGTGGTGTGTTGGTGGAGGACTGGCATTGGCGGCTGCGGCGGCGGCGACTCTCTGTATGGATTTGGGTGACATGAGTGGGGTGGAGTCATCGAGGTGGTGGGGATGGTGGTTTGGGAAGTTGAGGTTGGCGGAGGAGCCTTTGAGGCAGAGGAGGGCGGCGTCGTAGGCGCGGGCGGCGGCTTCGGCGGTGGAGTAGGAGCCGAGCCAGATGCGAGTCTTCTGGGTTTGGAGCCCGGATCTCGGAGACCCAGGAGCCCCAGCTCCTCATGCGGACACCCTTGTAGTGGTGGTGCTTCTTCTTCATTGGGTTGGGAGGAGGAGGAGGAGGACTTGTTGCATGGCTTGATGTGTTGGTGGTGGTGGTGTTAATGGTGGTCTTGGTGCCATTGAATGATATTTGCCATTTCTCTCTTATCTATTTGTTGTTGTTGGTGGTGGTGGTCCTTGTTGTTGGTTTTGAATGCTGAGGGACTTACTTATAGAGATGGATTGGTTGGGTGGGGGGTGTGGAGAAAGAGAGAGAGGAGTAGCACATTGTGAAATATAACTTATTCAAACAAATGGTCAATATGGGTCCACAAGAGGAGATTGATTTAACATGTGCTCTTAATGATTGTTGTTTTTTCTTTTATTTTTGGAAATTAATTTGAGTTAATTTTTATTTTTGTATTTTTAGGGTTTTTTAGTCGTTCTCAATATTAATTTTATTTTTGGATCCTTTGACTAATATTTTGTTTATGCTGTTTCTTTGTTTTAATTTTTTTTTTTCATGATTCTTCATGTTTTGTTTGAAAAAGAAAAATGATTTCACCACCGCAAGAAGGTGACAAATTTTAGAGGTGGAGATTGATGGTTGACAATTCTAGACTGGTCAAGGGCGATCGATTGAGGATGATTGTAGATGTGCAGCAGTTGATTATTATTATTTTTATAAGAGAATAATAGACTCTTGCAACCATCATGATTTCATAAAAGCGTGGCAGTTGATTATGTAAAATAATTTCAACGGTTACATGATTAAATTTTATACAGTGTTTCTGTAAATTTTAATAATATACAATGTTGTTTTAACAATATATCAAAATAAGAGGTAAAATTGAGGATGTTATATTGAATTCTCATCGACTATTAATCAAAGGACCATAGAAATAATGAACCACATGAAAAACTTTGAGTGTGTTCTTGGTTGCCAACAGCCTAAACATTTTCAAATTAAAATCAGTTTTTTCATGAGAGCTATTGTCAATAAAACCTAAAACCGGCCTAATGCCAATTCGATTCTTTTTCATGAATATAATTTTTATTTTTATTTTTTTGTTTCATGAATGTAATTTTAATTGATTGTAAGTTTGTAACTCCCAAAAACCAAAATTTAAAGATACCATTGAAAACTAATCATCTAATTTAAAAATTAATTTTAGGAAAACAGAATGAATTTAATAATTGATTTTAAAAGTACCACAAATAATATAAATATATAGTGAATCAAACCCAGGTTAACATCAACAGATTAAAGAGAGAAAAACATGGTATTCTTAATGAAAGGCAGCTTCGTGGATACGAGGGGTAGGGCCATGAAGAAATAGAGAGGGGACACGTGGTTTTTGAATCTCTAACAAAAGCAAAAACAAATAAAGCCATGCCTCCCACATAAGGGACTGTCACATTTGCCTTAGCTGGTGCTTCACTGTCTTGCATACCTATGTCACTCTCTATATTTCTCTTTCTCTTTATCCTAAGCACGCGTTAATGACGACTCGTGTCCCTGTATATAATTTTGACACATTTAAGACATGTATTAATATAATTAAGGATCATAGATTCTACATTGAAAATTAATATTAAATAATTGTGGATTCATGTAACATCTACTTATCTTGTTTGTCAAAGAGAATCCATATATTCAGTCACACATTAGAACAGTTTGTTGTCAAAACTCATGGATTTCCGGACCCATGGTAGATTTGAAGTTGCATATATGTTCATGTTACATCAGTTAACAGATCCATTCGTTTCATGAAAATTTGGACAATTGGTTTGTTGGCAGTGACATAGCATTCAAATGAACTTTTTTCAAGTATAAATTAATAAATATAAGACAAAGATATGGTCACCAGGTTTATAATTAATTGGGTGATCTAAAGACATTAAAGATTAATGAAAAGCTAATCAATCTTGCATAGATGGTTAGAAATATGTCTTAGATCCCGTGTACCAATTTAGATGGCTGTGATGAAGTCATTTAGGTGGATTGTCTAATCAATTTGATCATTGGGATATGTTTCTTGAGGATTCTTATTATAAATACATACATTGGTTTGGCTTTTTATCTATCGACTACAACTAGACACTCATTTTTTACATCTTCGAAAAGCTGAGAAAGTGATTTAGTTGGTTGTTTGTTACTCGTAGAGATGCAATGGACTAGCTAGGGTGTGTTTGTGCACAAATTTGAAAGGAAAGTGAAAGAGAGTGAGGGAATTTAAGTCAAAAGGAAAGTATAAAAAACTTTCATAATATGTGGTGGAAAAAAATTTCATCCTCTCCAAATTCCCACTTTTTAATAAGACAAAGATAGTGATTGAATTTTTTCTTTATTGTTTAACACAAACACGTTTGGATGGTTCAAAGAGAAAATTTTCACTTTACGTCACCTTCTCACTTTTCTTTTGACACAAACACACCCTTAATATATTTTGTAATTCTCAACTATTAGTGGATGCTCTCGATTTTGCAACACGTGCAAGTAAGTTTCGACTGAACCACGTTAAATTTGTATTGCTATGCACGATACATATGCAATGTTCTAAAAATTCATTTTAGGCCCGGATTAATCCTCCCTCTAGGCCTAAACCCGTAATCTTAACGACACTTTTTCGATTACTAATGAAGTTATTAACTTTTCATGTCTATTAATTAAGATGTTATCCCTATTTCGTTTTCATGATTTTGCTCTTATTTTATGGTCTAAAATCATATATGTATTATATTTATTATTCTAAAATGTAATTGTTTAATCCCTGATTAATTTTCACCTAGTCTATTAATCCCTAGAATTTTTATAACTCAGTATCAAATTTAAATCACCAAATTAATTAAATTTTGGTTATTATATTAAATAAGGAAAATGTTAAGTTCAATTTTTTTCACACCATCTGTAGTACACCCATGTTTTAATTTTAAGTATACATTTGCTTAATCAATTATATTTTTTAATAAAAAAAAATCACATATATATACACACATTAACTGAATGTAGATAGTTTTATATTTTTATAATAATTAAAATCATTAATGCATACGATAACTATAAATAAGGTTACAAAACACACTGATCCCCAATTAAAAAAAGGGGGGAAGGATACAATCAGGCCATCCCTCCTTAGCTCATGCTTGCGAAAATTGAACACCGTCTTCAGCTTGACTTTAAAGGGCTTTTCCCACTCAAAAACAATAGTATGTTTTGAGTGATAAAGCTCAAGCAAGACTTTAATTGTGACATTGTTGGGATTTATTATTATATCATTATTATATGATAAGTCTAATATTATGCGGTACGTACTTCCAATGTTTGTTTCTTTACTCTGATTTTATTTTATTTTATTTTGAATGAGGATGCTCTTTGTACAGCCAATCACCTACCAAAAGTTATTTTAAAAATAATATATAACATGCATGGACGCGACGGCGTCAAAATTTCAGCTCGTCACATGAGTCTGACCTTTTGAGGATATTTGGGTTGGTGAGATCGATATTTAATTCCTTTTTTTTTAAATTTCAGTATAACATAATGTAGAATTAATTTATCCTCACCTAGAGTCTAATGATGAAGTATTATTATATAGATTGCTAAGGAAGTTGAGCAAGTCATTAATTGGGTCTAACATTTTCATTATAAGCTAATTCTGGTTTGATTTATAAGACAACATTGAACATCCTGGATTACTTACAGTTTTGATAAGATGATTTTCCATGCTGATTGAGTTCTATATGAGCAATTGTTTTTGTTACATGAAAGGGGGGTTTGATTATCAAAAGTAAGATTAAAAAAAAAAAAGATCAGCTGAATATACTAGTTTTAAACAAATCTACATTCGTGCTTAGAATAAGATTGTCGCAATACGATTACATATCAATAAACAATGTAATAATATGTACAAAATTGTGGATTTGTAGCTTCATGGATCTTGACAACCATCAAATGACCAGTTCACACATGAACAAAAAACAATGTTTTCTTGTGTTTGCATGAGCTTTAAAAATCGAGATATTCCACCGTACCATTTTAAACAAACTTATGCTAATAAACACCGTGTTAACATGGAACAATGCCTTAATCATGCCAAAAGAATCCTAAAAAAAACTTGATAAACACAAAATACTTAAAAAGCCCCGGATTCAAAGCACAATGCACGTGAAAGAATCAAGGGAAACTAGTTGAGTAATAAGAAGTGTTTAAATGTGAGAAGATGATGTCCAATCAAGGATGAATCTTATCAGGTATGATCAATCTCTAAAGGGATATAGACTCGTAATCGAAATTATAAATAAAAACACAATTTCACATATTAAACATGTGAGATTGTCATATATCAGCCTCTCAAAAACTTAAGCATGTCAATGGACCGGATACGGAACGGATATGGTCATATCCGTATCCGTATCCGAAATTTTTTATATATATCTGTATCCGTATCCGACGGATATTTCGGATACGGATTCGGATAATTATCCGAAATATCCGAAATAAATAAATAAATAATTAAATATAACAAATTTTCATTTAAAGTTTAAAAATTGACTTAAAATTAAAAATTCACAAACACAAGTCCTAACTTTACAACTATTAGAAAGAATAAATAAATAATTAAACATAAGCCCGGGATTTTCATTTAAAGGTCAAAAATGCGTTGACTTAAAATTAAAGGGAAAAATTCATAAACACAAGTTCTTACTTTACAACTATTAGAAAGAATGTGAGCCACTTGATCAAAGTCCAATGGTAGATATTAAATACTAATATTAACATAATGCCATCGGATACGGATATTTTTCGGATCGTATCCGATCCGAAAACTCGGATAAATATTTTTTGGAAAACACAATTTCACATATCATATTTTCTGCATTTTCGAATACGGATTCGATCGAATGAGGATATTTTTTCGGATAATTGACAGGCTTACAAAAACTATAATTAGATCTCATCTGGTCTAAGAGGTGGTAGGAACTAGGAAGTGACCCAAAATGACAACCAAGGATTTGGTTGTTGAAGTATGTAGGGGAACGGAGAAGCAAAGTTCATGTGTGGGGGAGGCTCCCCATCTTAGAAAAATCAATCCCCTCCATTATTAGTCCTTGTTTGATGAGAGCATATGTCTGTGTACAGTCTCTAGTGAACCATCCTTGAAGCATCATGAGTTAAATCTCATGTGCTGACAGCAACCACTTTATTTTTTTGACTAACAACAACATATCTCTACTTTAGTTGAATGAAAATATGCATTACAGCAAGGATTTTCAAGCTAACAAACTGTTAAAAAAACACTGTTATTAAATTCTATTCAGGGACACAAGCTGATGCATATGAAAAAGACTAATATTGAATAACATTAATGTCTACGCGGTTTCATTTGCCTTTCTGCCAACTGGTCTTAGATATGAGAGTTGGTGATGCTCGGTACAGAACTTTTGTGTGTACTACCTGTGTGGACCAATTGAGATAATAGAAAAGATTAAAAGATTCAGTTGGTCAAAATTTGATTAATCTTTATACCTGTATTTCTCTTGACAGATGTTTTTGACATCTAAACATCACATGCTTTTAGAGCTGATTTTTTCAGTAGTTGACTATATGAAAATCTGTCTCCTTTATCTGACACCTATATATTAGGACTTTGGAATCTATACAATAATTAGTTATGGAGTTATAACTACTGAAGAAAAGAACATTTCGTTGAGTTGAAGGGTTATTGAGTTCAGTCAAGGCAAAATTTTGTACAATGTGTTCTGGAACAAGGTCTGAACAGAAGGGCCTTAAGATTCTGGGCACATGAACTTAGCTGTGGAAGAAAATTTGTCCATCATACAATTCAAAAATACACAGTCAAAGCTGCGGTTCGTGTAGACCATAAAATGAACAGTTCAACCTTGTAAATCTAACAGTGAATGCAAATTGATCTTCTATTCAATCAAGGACAGTAGCAGAATTGGATAAAGACACTCATCTCAGCTATAAAGGAATGCTATTGACCCACTCTTTGTTCTTTCTTGCTCATTTTCATAATATCAGTCTTCAGATTCTTGAATATACATTGCAATGCATAATAAATGAAATTCATCACTTAGCATTAAAGGAGCCACAATTTAAACAAACACATCAATACAGCATCTGGATCTTCTGTTTTTATTTAGACTTAAGATCTTCAATGGCTGTACAAAGATACATATATATGGAAATACGGTATCAAGCATACTTGTGAAGAGTCTCATCAAGCATCATGTAAGGCAATATTGATGAAAATGATACTTATGACATGAGGCCCCAGCAAGGGATGCATTCATAATTTGACATGGGCTATGAGAGCTGGCATACATTCATCTTTCCGCGTAGACTGTCTGCAGTATGTCTCAGTCATAAAACAGAGGGGGAGGAGAAAAGTCCTGGTAAAGTGACGTTTCTACTCAGAATTTCCAGCAAAGGAACTAAGGGATCTGATGACGTTCTCATATACTTTGATGCCCCTCAAAAACACAGTATCCTTCAGAAACTGCAGTATAAAAATTCATAAATTAATTGAGAGAAACAAACCAAACCATGGAAAAGTTGGTGGAACATAAGTAACGTTTCAGACCTCATTATGATCATGGAGTAGGATGGGAGTGTTTGCCATAGGTGAAAACCCAAGAGTAGGAATTCCCTTTGCCTCATGAACCTGGCATCGGTTGTGGAACTCAAAATTTCAGGTTTTGAAAGTTTTCCACCAGATGCAGTAACAGCTTGCACAAAAACAGACCACCATGGGTTGGACTCATTCGTAGCTGTCATTAGTGGCTTCCCAGCATTATCCCTTATTGGTCCTTTTTGAATGATCTCCAAAATTATTATAAACAAAGAATATTTAGCTTTTTTCATCAAGAAGAAGTGATTGAAAGAACTATGCCGAAGTAGACTGGAAAAAAAATGTTTCTGAATGCGGAAGAAAAATGTCAGCCATGTTTTAGAGTTTCCAGAGTCCATGAATTGGAAAAAAGTAGCCACCAAATGGGGAAAGAAAGAAATAAGAATCAGTGAGCACTCAGTGCTGGTTTTGGCTTGAAAGGAAATACCACCATTAAAAATCAAGCTATTGAAAAAAAAATAATGAAAAATTCAACAGCATACAATATCATAAACTTACTTAAGTAGAAGATGGTCACATATTTTACTTCATTTTTGCCCCCAGCCCACTCTTTGTATGAGATATACACCTGGGTATCTTTTCCCACAAGAAATGGTAACTTGTTTTGCTGCATATGGTGGTGGGGCTACATTGGATATAAATTTTGATTGAAAAGGAAGGCAACAGTAAACACTGACACATCAACCCAATGCTTTTTTGAAAATTACTACTATTGTAGAAGAGGGAGCGCGGGAGGATGATACTGAGTCAGGGAACTCGATTGGAAATAATTTGGATGCAACCTGTGTTTTGTATGGCATGGGTTAGTACTTAGTACTAGTGCACTAAGGTTTGCACTTTTCAAACATTGAAAAAATTGGAGGCTCACTGGTCACCGCAGCAAAGAAGCTTTTGGTTAACTTTTATATGAATCAATTTTTTATTCATATTACAGTTTCTTTGTGGATATTTTTTATTCTACAGATCAGTAAGAAGCTACAAAAATGATTAGCCATTCCTTAATGCACACACAATTATCTTAAGATGAACCTTGCATTTTAATCCATATGAAACATAATGAATTCTGCTTAGAGGTACTAATATACAATTACTGTGTGTTTGTCTTTCTCTTTTTTAAGTTTGTGGAAGGGTTGCTTTTAGGTAGAAAACCAGTCATAAAAATCGGCATCAATGTCTTGTGGGGTTATTTCTAGATATTCAGGCACACTCAATTGCCAACCTCATCAAAGGGATAAGGCTTGGTGTTTATGATGATTATGCCATGAACATAATGTATAGTCTGAAATTAGGGGTCATCAAGACTCACGGCAATCTGGCTCCAGGACGGAGCTTAGTTTGTGTAACAGTGTTGTCTCAAAGATGCGAATTCTGATCATCTATTCACCAGCTGTTCTTTTTAGCAGAGCCTTTTGGGACAGATTTAAAAATGCTTGCGGAAATCTATCAGTTCCAATTCAATCTCTAATGGAATTTGTCCAGAAAGCAAGAAAAAAGGAGAGAGAAAATTAAGAAGGAAAAAATTGCATTGCTCTCCTTCCTTCCGTCCTATTTGTTGTGTGCCTCACTACAAATGAGAAGCTGTTTGGGGGGAGGATTGTCTTATGGAAAATCTTGGGTCAGTGTAGTTTGCCTGCTAAAAGACTGGTGTAAACACATTTTGAAGGTTAACAGAATCACTGTCCAGAGGGAGGGGAAATTTCAGTTGAGCAAGGCAGTGTGGCTTTCCTTTCATTTCAGGGCAAGAAGCCTATGATGTAACAGGTTTTGGAAGGGGACATTGCTGGTGTCCCATCCTCTCTCTCCAGTTAAGGTTATGATGAACACCCTATCTTTTTCCCAAAAAAAAAAAAAAAAAGGAGTTGGTTCAGGTGACAAGCAGTGAGTATGGAGAATGTACTCTGGAGAGTAAGATTTCTCCAATGATCACAGAATGGTTTACTAGGCATGCAAGATCCCTTGATCTGTACAACTTAATGTAGAGAGAAGATGCCCATGGAAGACATGAAATGTGTGGATGACACATGAATTTCTTCACATGCCATTCCATAAGTTGGCTAATCAAGAACAATTAACCAAAAGATGGAAAAATTAGGAGCAAAAGACCTGATGTATAGGGTAGCAATCCAGATCAAAAGTTTCAACAAAAGGGTTCATACAAATGGCAATCTTTCTCAATCAGAACCAACATCATTGAATAATCACTCATTACACTTGTATGGTGAATTAACTTGACATGCATACAGGGATATACTAAAATGATGTACTGTAACTAAAACGACAGATCCTCTAGAAGCACGTGATCTGATTAGTAAGAGTATATCTCAAACCTCCCAAAAGGACAAATCCTAGAAAGTTAAGGTAAGCCCATTTACCATACTAGAAATATGATACACCCAACCCTAAGAATCGCCCTATACCTTTTTTTGTTTGAGGTCATGTGCATCTATATGGAATGGTCTTCTATATTGTATAAGTGCATATGACCGGGAGGCGATTTTAGGACTGGGTGTATTAAAGCTCTACCATACCACACACCATGAAGGTTAATTCGGCATAAAATGGAGTTTTTCAGAAACCACGCAACCAACAATTATGAAATATATCTTTACCTGGTACGTCATATTCCTCGAATGAGGTGCCCATTCCTCTGCAATTCTCCTCTTCATAAGATCAGGATCTACCGTAGGAGGAAGACGAACATCAAAACCTGCCTCAGCCTCCGAAGGTTGGACATTCATCACATAACCCTGTCCAAATATTTCCCCATACACCATAACATATTCTCCACTTATGTCAACTGCACCAAAACTAATATGAAAGCAAGAATTACAAAACCTAGCTACTGATAGATCATAACGAACTCTCACCGTCTCGGAAGGCGTGCCGGCCTTGAAATACACTGGGTTCACCGAAACGAGCTCGGATGGCGCGGCGAGCCCCGCCTCGACGACCGCGCGCTGCTCTTCCCGGAACCTCGCGATCGCCTCCACGCTCTCCATGAGATTCTCCGCGGCAGACCCGTCGTACATCCTCGCCCCGTGCCCAGGCGGTCCGACGGCCCTGACGACGAGCGACCAGGGGGACCGGTCGGCGTAGAACACACGGAACTCGTCCGTCGGCGACGCCTGCCCCTCGTCAAGCACGAACCCCACGTTCAGCGCGTCGAACGCCTCGGAATTCGCGAACGCCCCCATCCCGTCCCGCCCGCCGATCTCCTCGTCGGGGACGAGCGACACGTGGACGGTGCGGAGCGGGGCGAAGGAGGGGTCCGATTTCAGAACTCGAAGCGCTTCGATGTACTGGATCGCGAGGCACTTGTCGTCTTGGGATCCGCGCGCGAAGATCCGGCCGTCGACGTTGGAGGCGGAGAAGGGGGGGTGGAGCCACTTGAGGGGCTCGGCGGGGACGGAGTCGATGTGGGAGTTGAGGAGGATGGAGGGGAGGGTGGGGTCGGAGCCCCGACATGTGAGGAGGAGGAGGGGCTTCCCAGGGGAGAATTCTAGGGTTAGGGTTTCGAGGCCGGCGGAGGTGGCGAGGGAGGTGAGGAAATCGGCGGCGGAGGCGTAGTCGGGGTGCGGATGGGCGGTCCTGATGCGGAGGTACTGCTGGAAGTGTTCGAGCTGCTGCTGCTGATGCTGTTGGTGTTGCTGATCGGGTTCGGATAGGGCGGCGGAGCAGAGTAGGAGTAGCGAGAAGAGAGCGGAGGGGATTCCGTTGTCCATGGCCGTTATTGTCGGGTTGAAAAAAGTGAATCCGAAAGAAACTTGGAGGGCCAAGTTTCGAGGGTCTCCACTTACTTCGCTACTCATAGCAGCTCGGGCTCTGCTCCGGCTCGGCTCAATAAAAACTCGTTTGATTAAACTGGGCTCAAGACCATGACAACAGGCTCACTAGGGCATGACTCCCACAGGGGGTGGACACCGTGATTAGAACCCGAGATAGTCACACGTAAGAGGTGCAGCTCGACCACTCGGCTAGCAAGTAGTGGTGCCATTTTAATCATTATTGATATTATAAAATGTAAGAGATAAACGATCACTTCTAGGTAATCACATAGGACTAAATAGTATATATATCATCTAATAAACTGAGAATGAATGTTTTTTAACGGAGAATGATGATGTTTTTAATGGCCCAAGGCAAATTTTTAAAGTGGGGCTATGCGTATTCAAAAAAATTCTAATATGTTTAATCTTATATTTTATTTTAAGCTATAATAATAAAATAAAATAGATACACAATATTTTATAAATAATTTAAAAGTTTAAAAATAACAAAATAATTAAATTTTAATGGGATGAAAAAATTATAAAATCATAAAAACATCTAATACTATTTATTTTAAACAACCTGAGAAACTAAGGAGGGACAGATATGGAGAGAGGAAGATATTATTATTGTAATTAGAGAGATTTAAAGAGGGGATAAATTTTAGTTTAATTTTAGAAAAGATTGTGTGTTGAGATAAACTAATTAATGAGGAAAAGTAACACATTTCATTGTTGGCACGCAACTGTCTTGATGGCCTTTGTCCAAGGCCAGCCTCGAATCAAGCACTTAGCAAACAACATATTTCTATTATTTATTTATTTATTTTAGATTTAATCGATTGTTAAATGAAAATATTATATTCTATAAATTTTTTGTTTAGATTGTGCTAATTATATTATTATTATAAATTATATTTTATACATTATTAGATGATGTATATTTATTTTTAAAAAGTCAAAACATGTGTGAACTGGATTGGATTGATTCGGTTGTAATAACATTATCCTGCATAATATGACTGTGATTCACACTTCTAAAAAAGCTTCTACCTTCATCGACCTATATCGAGTTCAGCAAAACAAATATTGGGATAAGGAATTTTTTAAACGAAAGCCATCAATGAATTTTAGATAAAACATATTTTTTTGTGGTTTTTTTTTTTATTAGAAACCATCTTAAAATAGGGATTGGGTTTAGGTCCACTGACAAACTGGAATCAATCTTTCCAATTAATCATAGGCATGTGAAACGTGTTTCAAGATCATCCAATCTTCTTATTTCAAAGGAGATATCATCTCAAATGTAATTCCGAACACCCCTAAATATACAGGGAAAATCAATATAAGTTTCAAGAATTTAATTGCATTCTAAGTTTAGTTTTAAAATACAGTCTCAATTAAAATAGATCAGATGGTCAGGAAAAATTTAATGTACATCGGACGGTCAGGTACACGTTAGACCAATCAAATTGTCTGGTTAGACCTAACATAATCCCAACACACTCGAGGAGTTAATCCTTGTATCCAAGGATTGAATGTAATCAACAGAAGAGGAGACCAACATCATTTGTATCCCAATAGCCTAAGTGATTTTAGGGGTATATAACATATTTATATTATTTATTTATTTATTTTAGATTTAATCTACCGTTAAATGAAAATATTGTATATCTTTTGTTTATATTGTGTTAATAGTATATCATTATTATAATTATATTTTATACATTTAGATATATGTGCATAAAATTGTATATATATATATATATATATATATATATATATATATAAATGAAGGTATATATATATATATATGGAAATTATCGTGCGGGTCGTTCATGCGGCGTCGATCACGGGTCCATCGCATCAGACGGTCGGATGCGATTCACATTGACCGTTGGATGCGATGGACCCGCGATCGGACGATGCACGTCGGATCCGCACGACCGCACGATTTTCATATTTTATTTTAGTCATGCGACGTTGACCACGGGCCGTCGATCATGGGTCCATCGCGGGTCCATCGCATCAGACTAAAAAATCGGGGCGATTCACATCGACTGTTGGATGCGATGGACCTGCGATCGAACGACGCACGTCTGATCCGCACGACCGCACCGATCGCATATTATCATCCGACTATATATATATATATATATATATATATATATATATTACATTAAATAAAGAAAATCATAGCATTTGAGGGTTGCATGTGTTGGAAATGAATTCGTGAAAGCCATGAGATCAAAAGAGAACACCATAACACAATATATATGTTGTTCGGCCTAAATCTTCACTGGGCAAAATTACACAATGGATCACATACAACCTTATTTTTAGTTCTAATTTTGAATTTACACGTGTTTTAAATTTTTTTTAAAGTATATATCTCATTCTAATGAGTTACATATTTTTATAAAAAAAAAAAAAAAATTCTACAATATATATTCAATGTATTGCAGACATACATGTTTAATAAAAAATTCTTTACCGACCCATAATAATATGTTTTCATGATTTTCTGGAACTAGGAACAGGGCCTGGGTGTAACAGCATTGACAATGGATAATGTTACCCAGAAACTCTTTAGAACCCTGTCAATTTCTTCCCCTTTGCAGCGGAGATGGAATCTGTAACTTTTTCTCCAAGTAACATCTTAACAAACTTTTTCTGATTTTAAAAAAGTTATTTCAAATATTAGCTACTATCAACTCTTAACAACCCACTAATTAGATTAGCTGTCCATAGTTTCCGAATTTCTTCCGTGATTCGGGATTCTGCCGGTTAAACGTTCGGCCACAAACTATAAATTGTACAAAGAAAACAGCTCTCGCTCATAAATCACAGAATTTAAAAAATAAAATAAAAATCAGAGAGAGCGAGAGAGAAAGAGAGAGATGGGAGGAATCCCACCACCGCAGCCAGGTTTCCCTAACCGGAGAGATCCCCCGCCCCTCCTCGACTTCTTCCGCCGTCACGACTCCTCCTTTCAGGTCCTCTCTCTCTCTCTGTTTGACTGTCTCTGATGTGTGCACCGTTTGCTCGAATTGCTTCATCATGTATACTCACAGGCTTGTTTTCCGTATCATATACTTGAAATCAACAGAACCTATTCCATTCCAGTTATTTGAGCCGAATCAAGCGTGTCTCCTCCGAAAAACCGGTTCCGTCGAAGAGAGATTTTTGGGGAATTCCGGCTATCATTAGTGGTGGCAATGGCTTCTCACGTTTTTTAGGGTAATTTCGGAAATTCTTTGAGCAGGAGGAGCACCTGCACCGATGCCCTTCTTTCGATGAATGTCCTGTAAGTCTGTATTTCGATAGGGAAAGGTGCTAATCCATCATCGGCTTTACTTGTTAGAACATAAATCAGATTGAGAATTTAGATGATTTTCTGTTTGATTGTTATTCTTTTTGTCTTTTTTTTTTCCGATTTTGATAATGTTTTGTCTTTTGGGACTGTCTTATTAGAATTTAGTTATAGTTTTGGATGGATAAGTAGGAATATATTGTACCTACCTCCCCAAGTATAGTTATTAGAATTTATTCTAACTTATCAAACATAACTATTTACAGTTTATTATATATTAAAAAAATGATTTTTTAGGATTAAGCCTATTCTTATTCTAGAAAAAAAGGGGCATAAAGTATAAATTTATTGAAAATGGTACAATAATAGATGTGGAAATGCATTAAAAATGGCTGGACAATGTTATACATTAAAAATGGCAGAAATAGACCTATGAGACAGCCTTTTTGCCCTTTTGATTGTATATTTCCTTTTTCTTATATGAAATCGAATGAACCTCTTTCTTTTCCTTGCCATTGAGGCAACATGAAGACATGTTTTTATAACATGATGAGATTATCTCAAATCACTTACCAACAGTGTATCTAGAACTTTTGGTATAATTGTATCGAGATGTTGTTGTCCAACTTCTTTTTTTGGGGGGGAATGCATAATTGTGCTTAACTGTCTTGTGAATCTGGGGCTGCGGTGATGCCTTAAAACTGGTAGTAGATACAAAAAAAAAAAAACATGATGCTTCCAGGAGGACATGTTACGTTAAATGTAGGCGTACAATTTAACTCAAGCAAACCAAAAGGTTGACAATGCAGAAACTTGGTGAATGTAATGTAAAGCAGATGATACATATGGATTCATAAGAAACAAGAAAATTGAATCTTTATCAAGGAAAAAGTCTTCACCTTATCTGGGTTTAGTATTTAGACATAAACATTTCCTGTTCACTGGGGGAGGGGGGAATATGTTGAACCTCAAAAAATAAAAGAAAAAAACTTGAATTCTTAGTTCCAAACTATGATGGTATATGTATACATGAACAAGCTAATATGTCAAGAACTGCAAAAAGTGCATCTTTTGTTGTGTAATATCTTCTTTAGTCAGCATGTTAAACATATTGTAAGATATGTGAAAATGAAATGATTTCTGTTTCTTTGTGCATTCTTTTCAGATTATATATGGCTCAAGTTGCAACCCGAGGAAGATTGACAGCATGGGGATGTCTGGTGGGCCATATATTTAGATCACATGATTTTCATATCAGTTTAATGGGGATTGTCTGAGTTTTATTTCATTGATTTCTTATGCAGAGTAGAAGCCATGTTGATAGAGGGGAAGTTTGGAGACTTGTGACATCATCACTATTACATGCAAATATATTGCATCTCTATGTCTGATTTTGAGACCTTATCTCAATCTTTGTACATGTTTAAAGGCACTATATGCTTAAAGCCTATGTGTGATCTTGCAGGTCAACAACACATCTTTGGATCACATCGGGCGAGTTGTTGAGGATCGTGATGGTCCTAGGAGGTTTCTTGCTGTATATTTCACTTCCGCTCTCACAGGTAATGAATTATGCAGAGATGAAGTCGTTTCCATTTGTATCACAACATTAATTACCACCATATTGGAATCTCTGATGTGTATTCTTGTTTACCAGGATCAGCAATGAGTTACTGCTTCTTAAAATCTTGTTCTCTTGGTGCATCAGGTTCCATCTTCGGCTTGGTGAGTTCGTAATTTTTCATTTTACCTATGTGGGTATCTATCTGGTTTTACATATTAGACTGGCTAGAGAGCATGTCAAGCATTTTCGAGGGCTTTTTTTTTTAAATGAAAATTTATAAAACAATCTACAATTGCTTAGAGCTTCATATCCCGAATGTTTGAAGCTGTATAGTTTACCTGCAACTCTCTAGTTGATTGTGGTTTTGATATTCCATTTGTGGTACTAGTTATTATACTTGCCAGCATATACATAGTTCCAGTAGAATGCATCATTTTGGGGTCAATGAATAATCTCCCCGTTGTTTTTATCTTCTTTTAACACATAAATTCGGACCTTTCAATTCATAGATGTGGATCTCGGAATGGAGTTTTTTTTAATGATGGTACTAAATGGAGAATTTGTTAGCATTCCAAATGTTATCCTGACTACTACTAGGGACGCTGCTATAATTTGTTCTCCTTGCTTTATTCATATGCTCAAATAACTTTCTGGTGACAGATTATTCATTTTATTGTCAGCTCATGTTGTTAAACAACTTTTAATGCACCACCCGATGCTTCCTAAAAGTATGCAAATATTTATGTAGTTTTAATATCAGTCCTAATAAGTTGTATAATAAGTTGTATGCAAATGTTTTAAGTGGTCATCTGTTCTATGCATCAAGAACAGAGAGACAATTATCCTACAGCCCCTCCTCTCGTTTCCTGTATCCTACATTTTGTAAAGATGTGTCAACTCCTTCCTCTCCAACACTGTAATCAAATATCTTCTGCTTTCTCCAAACAAGGAAAAAAGACCCACACAATTACAATTACTTAACATGCAAGAACAACAAGAAGGCATTCTCCTGCCTTAGCAATTTTTTATTCATCATATTCCACATATACCTTTACGTTCAAAGGAATTCCCCCCTCGCATAGTTTTTTTTTTTTGGTCGGTAAAGTCAAAATTGTATTCCACTATAATATTCACAAAATTACAACAGTTCAATATATGATCCTAGGCTGGAGGAGATTCTCAGCCCAGAATTGAACTATTCATTCCAACAGGAATACACATAGATAAAAATCACTATGAAAGATAGCCCTCATGATGCATTGGATATACTGCCCATCAATGAAGAACTTGGAGGACATAGAAGTGACTGGCAGCAATGAGAAACTTATACTTCCTCCTCAGACTCAAGATCTACGCTATCTCATCATCTGCTTAAGTGAATTTTGGTTTGATTAGTCAAATTCTTAAATTATTAGGAATTACGTGTTCTTACCCTTCGTAACTTCATGTTGCATGGTGATACCATTACTTCATGCAGAATTTGATCTGATGGTGTTTGAATAATACTCTTGAACAGTGATTCAGACCTTGTTTTTACATTCCAGTACTGTCTTATCTATTCTTTGTCACATGCCACTGATTTTGCACTGTTAAATTAGTAGAATAGCTACATTGTGAAGCTTGATTGGGTAGTTTGAAAAAGGATGAACTGCTATATATTGTAACCGCATGATCTCATTGAATGTAATGGTTTACGAGAAAGCATGAGAAGGAGAGCCTAAACTGACTTGGATGAAAATAGATTACAACTAAGGTAGCATTTGGAAAAAGTGGAAACATGTTTCCAAACATCTCTTAGAGAGCAAACTTAATTAAAAAGTTACTTATCAGCTTTTAGTACAAAAAGTATGCTTTTTGAAAAGCGCTGAAAGTGAGCTTTCTAGAAATTGAGTTTATATAAGATACTTTATCCAAAAAATAATATAGAGTGAGAGTGATGATGGATCGTGATGTCAAGATTGATGAGAACTCCAATATCTAGGTTCAAAACACATTATAATGTAATTTATGCTGGCCAAAAAACTCCAAATACGTAGAATGTCAAGCTGCAAAGTAAACCATACAAATCTGACAAAGAATCCTACAAATAAGAATAAGAACTACAGTTGATACTTTTTTCTTCACAGCATATAGAAATCATAATTCAAGTTTTTTGTATGTATCTTTTGTCACATGAGCTTCATCATTCCGTTGTGGCGTTGTTGATGTACATAAATACAGTAATGCGTGCCACCACTTACTGACTGTTCTTTACTCTGCGACTATGTCAGATTGGTTCACATGCAGTATATGTTATGAGGCATAAAAATCTTCCTGGGAGGGACAAACAATTAGAGCAGATAGTTGATACTCTTTATCTAAACATGGTTTGAACAACTCCCTTTCAATTAAACCAAGTATGGTCATTTAGTTTATTGTTGTCTTAAACGGTCATCTGTCTTGCAGGCAATCGGGTTGGTTATTAAGCGCATTGATAACTGGGGTCATGTAAGTTCTCTCCTTCATAACTCTGGTCATGTAAGCTCTCTCCATAAATAATTGGGTTAGCTAATTTGTTGATTTTTCACTAAAATTTCAGTTGGGAGGCCTCCTTGGCGGAGCAGCAGTATCATGGTTTATATGACCCCAATGGTAATGTGAATTTGGATATGCTAACAGAGTTTTGGACCAGGGACCAATTTGATTTAGTCAAAATTCTTTGTAAAGCTCATTGGATGTTAGTCTCATACATGGTGTAGATAGCTTTAAGCAGTCCAGGAATGTTGATTTCCATTATCAACCTTTGTTATTCTTGTAGTTGATTGGCCAAAATTTTCCTAAAATGGAGGATGATGAGCCTTTATAACATAAGTGGGAATATTAGAGAAGATCTGATTGCAGTGACTTTGGTTTTCATTGCTTGGAAGTTGGTCGATATGCGCAGGTCTAATCGGATATTATACTTTGATTATCAACCAATATAAATTCAACTGCAACAGAGGCATGTTCATGAATCAGGGAACCAGGGTTCACTGGTCAGTGGTGCATCTTTTACATAGAATGATAGAAATCACATTGAAGCCCTCAAGAGAACTTCAAAACTCAACACAGTAAAAACTAGACAAATTCTATACTTACCAAACCATTTCAATTACATTTTAGAGATTAAAAGGAGACCTTTTATCTACTGGCAAAGGAAACAAAAGCCTGTTTGAATAAAAGAATTTTAAGACAAACTAAAAGTCTAAAACAACTCAGCATCAAACACTTCAAAGACCTTGTGCACGCCTTTGGGCTTCACACTGGGACGAAATTGATTGCCTTCGATGTACCTGCATCCACAGAAAATAATATCACACAAGTATGGTATGAAGTTTACAAATAATATGCTGGAGATTAATATCATATCATGAAAACATATTGGGGTCTCCATTTGATTTTGTTTTCATGTAATGAATCAAGTTCAAACTTTCCGTTGCTTCAAGAAATTCTGCGAAAAAGTCCCATATTCAGCAACAATTGACATTTAATATCAACAAAAGTGTTCCTACATTCATGGTCTATATAAGCTTGATGTAGTCCCTATTATGTGAACTTGATAGCCAGACAGGAGTATGAGAATGTTTTGATGTCATTCAAGGACAATACCAATATTGATTCAGGGAAGATGTCAATACAATGGTCCATCACTTACTGATACTGTCCCGGACGTAAGTCAGAGAATGATACATCATACCACAATCCTGATGTTGAGATACTTTATATATATTGGAAGCAATAGTGACAAGCTGAATGATATATATAATTATTATATATTTAATACACAAAACATATATGTTTACATGATTGAATGGTCAGTAGATTAATTATGTACCAATTATGTATATAGCATAGATATACTATAATAAATATTTATTATCATCTTTCATGTACTCAGATATGTTATACTACACATTTTATGGGATGTGAGAATATTTCCTTGATTCAGCTTCATAGGTAATAAGAAAGACAGTTTTTGAAGGTAACTCACAATTCTTTCAAGAAAGGGTGTTTATAAAAGGCATCAGAAATCCCTCCTGTAAAGAAGTTGTGATCCAAATACCTGTAACCATACAAAGCAACATGAGCTTGAAACAGGACAAAAAAAATGAAACATGCAGAAAATAGTATTCGTGCTTATCTAGAACTTTGCACCACAGTATTAGATAGGTTATACAATCATTTTGCATCACAAGCTCGAAATCTGAAGTTTTTCAGTTTGTCTGAGTTACTCTTCAAATACTAGCAAATGTTTCTCTCTCTCTTTTCAATCTCTTCACGATTTCTAATTCAGTTTGAGCAGGACAGAATAAATACAGAAACAATTATAAAATACCTGACCGTCATGCCAAGGGCAACATCTACCACTAGATACCTAATACATTTATATGATTTTTTTAGTACAATAAAAATATGGTTCCAAATCACTGATATGCAGACAATTAGAAGGAATGAAGGATAGATGCAGCATAATCACAATGAAGGAATTGGGGGAGATTTTGTGCGGGCGCAAGTGCGATTTCGTTGATGGGTGGGGGGATTGTAATACAAGTTTGAGTCTTTTGTGATTTAGGGTGTGTTTGTGCACTAATTTGAAAGGAAAATGAAAGAAAGTGAGGAATTTGGGTCAAAGGGAAAGTGATGGAAAGTAAAACTTTTTTCTTTGACCAACTTTCAAGGTGTTTCTGCATGTGGTAAAAAATTTCCGTCACTTTTCTCAATTTCTTACCTATGGGAAATGAAAAGTGTTTCCCACTTTTCCTAATAAGTAAAATAGGAGAGGAAAGTGATGGAAAATTTTTTATTTTCTTGTTTGACACAAATGCTAGCTTTTTGAATGGTCAAAAGGAAAATTTTTACTTTCCTCACTTTCCATCATGCACAAACACACCCTTAGTGGGCGACTCGATGCTTTTCTGTAGGGTTCTCTTCTACAAAGGCTCATGTCGTGTTTTGTTTTTGTGTTTGTATCCCCTTTTGGGCTTTCTCTCTTACTGGATATAAAGGCGAGAGCCTACCATTTCATAATAAAAATCACAATAACGGAAAAATAGTGATAATAAGACTTACAGATAAGTCAATTTTGGAATACGGGCAAGCTCTGAAGGTATTGATCCTGACATCTTGTTGTATGATAGATATCTGTAACCAAAATATCAGGGAAATTTAAGGGGAAAAAAACCCAAAGTTGCATAGAAATATAAGATGATACATATAAAAGAAAACTTCAATTACTCCTTACAAAATTTCCAAGTTTGTCAATTGGCAAGCTGTGCAGGTATTCCTCCAGACAATTGATTGTTATTTAAGTACCTGAATGTCAGAATTAACATATCAAATTTGTTTCCCCCCTCATAAACATATTAAACCTGTAGTCAGCAGTAGGGACAAAAAAGGAGGGTTCACAAATATATCATGATAACAAATGTTGTTTCCTAAGTGGCAAATGTGGCACATTGAATTTTCTTATATATTATCTACCCATTGAACAGTTTCATTATGCAACATATTGTATTTTGCATTCATAACACATAACTGCCAGAGAATACCCAAATTCTCAGACCATGTCACTGGCATTTACTCACAGATTGCGCAGAGAGGGAAAGCTGCCTTCTCTAGAAATAAGCTCCCTTAATGTTCCCACCAAATGATTGTTACCTACATCCCTGGAAACAGATACAAAATTCAGCAGATAATATTTGGCTAATCCAGACAAAATGAATCATAGTGGAGAAGATATCCATACATGTATCGGAGGTTCCGAATAGTGCCTAACTCTGGAGGTATTTTCCCAGTTAATCGATTCTCATGAAGGTACAGATAACGAAGTTCAGGTAAATTAGCAAGCTCCCGTGGAATTTCCCCTTTCAAACTATTGAAACTCAAATATCTGCAGAGGTTTGATTAATTATCATCAAAATGGTTTTCCTGAAAAAATTGTACTGCAGCAATTCATAAAGAAAAAAAGGAACTCACAGGTGGGTCAATTTCTTCAGTTCACCAATTTCAGAAGGGATGACATCTTGTAGCTTGTTCCACCTAAGATTTCTAAGAATCACAAACATATAGAAAACTGTATCAAATATCAATAAATCCTTAATATCATTGCATATACATCGAATACACATATTACTTAGTTACAGGGATATAGCTATGTTCTTAAATAAAGATAGCCTTTTGGGGAAAAAAACCTTTTGGTTCACCGTCTTATAATCTTTTGATCCAACCTGTTTCGGTGAATGGATTTGTATTGCGAATAAGTAGCCTTAAGGTATCACAGAATTTCACTTTAAAAACTTCACACAACTGGATAGGTATTGCCCCGACTTTTCTGATACCAAATATGTGTAATATTGTGTTTGGTCTGATGATGCTGATATTAAATCCAAATTCTAAAACATTGATATTTAAGCTAAGTAGCATTTTTTTTTGGAGATTGATTGGTACCCTATCCCCATAAATCATTAAGAATCAAGGGGGGTACAGTAGCAGAAACTAAGTAGCTATCTGAGCAGTTGCTTTGCCATATAAATAATACAAGAAAACTCAAAAAACTCACTACAGAGAAGAATATCAAAGTCCATGTACGAGGATAGAAACATACAGAATTTTGAGGTGTCGCAACCTTCCGATTTGAGGAGGGATTGGCCCAGTCAATTTGTTATTGTGAAGATCCCTACATAGAGAAACTTGAAAAGCTTAGGCAAGCATCGATAATCAATTTATGGGGCTGCAATTATAGATTTCTATTTTATATAGTGAATAATATATACCAGATTAAAACTTAGGTTATGAGAACCAACTCACAAGGCTACAAGGGTGGAGATATTCTACTATTTTGACACTGTACACACTCCCGAAAAGAAAAAAAAAACAAACCATAATATCAAGGATTATTCACAGAACTGTCCCAATCATTATGAGATTATCATGAGTTTATTCACAGGTCTCTAGTACATGACTCTGAGTCATAAAGATCGATTAATACATATTGACTTGATATGCTTCTCTGCAAATATACTACATCTCATTCCACAAAACCGGCCCACAAAGTACACTCTTTCTGGACACAGCTTCAAATCTAATTGCCAAAAGAAACAATCACAGAAACTCTTACGAATTGTATCAGCATGTAGGCTCGATAGATTTGCAAGTAAATTAGACAAACAATTTCGTCCATTCAAGAAATAACACCAGAAAATTTATACAACCTCCTCCACAGTAATGTAAAAGGGGGAACTAACATCTAGGAGCACACATTTCCCAGGCTCTACTTGTACAAAAGAAAACTATACATGATAACCACATCATATGGAAAAGGATTCTCACAGTCTCGTCAAATCGAGAAGATTTGTCACAGCGACAGGGAAAGGCCCAACAATCGACACACCATAAACCTCCCTGCAAGAAAGTTAGATAACACAGCTATCAGCACCTGAAACCATATACATGAATCATCTCTATCATCCCCATTTTATTTTATATAAAAAAACAACTAAACAACTTATCCATAAAATCACAGTAAAAATAAGATACAAGTAAAATCCATTCATCTTTTAAATAGATAGATTGGTCCGAATGTTCAATTTGAACCAACAAGGAAGATAAATTTTCCCAATTAATACTAATGGATGTTCAATTTGAACCAACAATGAAGATAAGGTTCGAACGGAATTGCTTCTCTATATGCATAAATCAGTTTTATCATCCCCATTAAAAAATTTCATAAAATCCCAATATAACAAGATAACAAGTAAAACCCATTCATCTTTGGACAAGTTTGGTAACTCTAGTCTAGAAATAATAATTCCTCGTTTCCGAGGAATCCAATTATGACAGATCCCGGATTCCAAACATCATTTACTTGGGGTGCTTCAGCAGAAAGATAACGAGAATGGTTATCAAATTGACCCTTAAAAAGAAAAATCAGCCCCCCAGGGGATTGCTTCCACGCCATGGACAATTAAAAAAGGAAAATGTTAACATATTATTTTATTTTAAAAAAAATAGTAAACATCATCTAACAATGTATATGATTTGATGAAAAGTGTATAATGCTCCACTTCGTATAGAAAGTGATGTATACGATGCATATGTTTCACTGAATTTCTAACGATGCAATATAGGATTGTATAGGATTGTATTTTGAACTGTAAAAAAGTCTTGAGTGTAATAACGCCCAAAAAGACATGCATTTCATGTTCTCAAACCAACACAAATGGATCGACAAGGGCGACAATGTTAGAAGTCTATAAAAGAGCGAAGGGTGCATACAATTCAGTGACAACCCTGTAATCCCCCAATTGGGAACAGGTGACGCCGCTCCACGGCGGGTGGTCGCCATCTCCACATGGGTCGTCGCCGACCCATTGGTACACCACCCTCCATCCGAGCGACGCCTTGATCTCATTCAACGCTTTCACTGCGGAAAGCACAAACAGGTTCGGTAATGATATACACGGATTTCACCCGATCAAGATCAATGAAGCTCAAACTTTACCGTCACGTTTCACGGTTTTGGATTGGGCGAGGGTGAGGAGGAGGAAGAAGCAGCAGATCCGAGTTCGGTTTCCCATTTGAAGAAATGATTATTAAGATTTGAAATCTCTCTCTCTCTCTCACTTTGGAACCATTAATTCTACACCGACAACAGATCTGGGCAATACAACTGTGGATTTTTATAGTTAAATAAACCCCAACAGAGTATTCAGTGTTGTGTAGCCTAAATAAACTCGTGTTCCTAGGAAGTGTTGTGTGGAATAACAGCTGATAATTGAATTTTTTTAACCCCCTGGTCTGAAATCCATTCAACAACCCCTCAAGTTAAATTTCCGTCGACAAATGAAGAATATTTTATCAATATTCTATTTGATTCATCCTGACTAAAACACATTATTCTAAAAATCTACTACTGTCATTTATTAAAAATGTGAAAAGCCTTTTTGCAAATGATGATTTTACCCTTGAAAAGGGTTTTATAATCAGTTTGGAAGATCAAAATTGTATATTGTAGTAGTTTTTTTCACATTTTTATCAAATATAGTAGTTTTTAGTATACTATATTTTTAATTAGGATTAACTAAACAAAATATTTTTCATTTGTCAATTAAATTTAATTTTATGAGTTATTTGGATTTATATAAATGTTTTTAATGGGTTATAAGGATTTTAAGAAAAGTCAGTGGGTTAAAGGGGTTTATTTGGATTTTTCCCCTTTTAACGAACAGTAAGTATTTATTTGGGTCAGAAATATAATCATGAGTCACGGGCATTTTGTTCAGTGTAATTAATGTTTGATTTTTTTAATTTTTCATAGATTTATTTGAATACAGTTGTTGATTATACTAAATATTTCTCTTGGAAACGGGACTTCAAGAACATACCATCTAAAGTAACGTTAAGTTGATCAAATGACTAAAAATCAACTAATCATCAATATATATTATGGAGATTCATAGATATTTCTTTGTTTCATTTCATGAATATACCTTCTAAACTGATGACTTCATTCATGCTAGTTTATACTAAATTCTATATTAGAAAAAATAAAGACGTATGAAATTGGAAGTACATAATTTTTAAGAAAAATCAAATTTCATTAGCTTATGTTTTAATTTTTTAAAATAATATACATTATCTTATTAATGGAGTTATTAGATAAATTGTATGGAGATATTTATTAAAAATGTTTCTTTGGATAACGCAATAGTGAGATTAATTAAAGTACATGAAATTGCATATGATCTGAATAAGAATATGACAAGGCTACTTGCCATTTTGAAAACATATAAGAATTTTGTTACACTCGTTTTTTTTTATAATCATGAATGCAGTCTTATATATTTATTGACACATTCTCCTCATTGCGTCGAGGTATATTTTTCATTGAAAGTTTTTCATATTTTCTATAAATTATAACATTCAATTCATTGAAATATATATTTCATTTTTTATAAAATATGTATCTCATATTTTAAAAAATAAAAACAAGTGAGGTCTATATTTAGACATAAAATGGTCTGGATGTAACATTTTTCAATGTATAATTAATTAGGGCGTTGTTACACTGAATTTTGTTTATAGTCCAAAATGCAGTTCTATATATCTCGTTAAAAATCAATTAAAACATATACATCATTAAACGATTTGTATGTCTTATTATTTTTTTTCACTTATTAAAAATGTATTCATTCAATTCGAAATGTAACGATATATTTTTTTTTATCAAACTATATACCTTGTCAGATTATTTTTTTATTTTTTTTAAATAAAAACATATATGGTGTCAGTTTTGAACAACAAAAATGAATGAGTAAAACATTTTCCAATTAATTATCCAACACTACATTTTCACTTTTTATTGGTTTTGTTTTGATTTTATGTATGTGTCCAACTTAACCGGTCATCTCACATCCCCAATTCAGAGTTATAACCACATTTTTAGTAATAAAAGTGATAGCAGCAATTTCTACAATTATACCTTGTTTCAAAAAAAATAAAATTATCCAAATTATCTACAACAGTCCAACCCGATCTTAGGTCGGGCCAATATATCGGGTTGGGCCGGGCTGAGCCCGCCCGTCACACAATTTTGCGAGAGACCGCACACGTGTCATCCCCAAAAAACCAAACCATGGCTGCATCAATGGCATCGACGCAAACCCTCACCGTCGCATCCCTGACTCGGCGGCGCCCGCCGCATCTTCTCTTATCCTCCACTCTCCGGTGGCCCTTCCGCCGTCCCTTCTCTGCCACCTCCACCCGCGCCGACCCCACACCACCACCACCATCGGCCCGTTCACTGGTGTTATACACGAAGCCCGGATGTTGCTTGTGCGACGGCCTCAAAGAGAAGCTCGGCGTCGCCTTCTCCCTCGGCGGTCCTGATTCCCTCCACGGCGTCCGCCTCCAGGTCAAAAAAATGCTTTCTTTTTGCGTCATTTGATTTCTTCATGTCAAATACGCCCAATTTGTTTGAATTTTGTATTCTGTGTTGTTGTTCTTCAGATGAGGGACATCACTGAGAACCCAGAGTGGGAGCGGAGGTACCAGTACGAGATCCCCGTCCTCGCCAGGCTCCTCCCCGATGGCTCCGAGGTCTTGATTTCTTTATCTCAGTTTCTGTATATACATTTCTTGATTTTCTTCATGTTGGGGTGTTTGTGTGGGAGGAGCTCAATTCAGGATTAGATAAGTTTGTTGTCCTTTGATTGATGGTGTGATTATATGATTGACAAATCAATAGCATTGATTAAGAGAGGGAATAAATTGGTCTTTGCCAACATTTTGGTTGAAACTTATCTTATCAGCAGGAGTAAAATTTGAACACAGGACCCCTCGGCAATGAGGGGATGATTCTACTAACTTGTTAAGACGTGGTGCGGTACAAGCATGTGTTTAGATGCATTAGTTTAAAATATGTTTATTTTTAAGGGCTCCCACATACGCCATGGGCATCTATCTAGGCAAATTAGCAAAGAGAGATGGTATGTCCTGCATACAGGCTGTCTTGAATGAACTCTACATGATAGGCTCTATTGTATGATGTTCCTTCCAGGATATGTTTAACATTTGCATGTTGTCTAATCAACCATAGAAAGTGGGTTAATGAATCCATGTGATCCGAATAGTACATGCCTGAAAACTACAAGCAATTGTGCCAATGAAATTTGTGCTCCTTCAACCATGCATTGCATGATGATGGGGTCCAGGGCGTGGGTTATTTCATTTTGTCTATGTATGAATCGTAAGGATGTGGGTTCAAGTCTAGTGTGTCGAGGATCCTTTGATCATCCTGCACAAAAGAAATCAATCATGCATGAAATTGTTAAGACCGATCCATCTTGTATCTCTAGCTGGTGCCCAGGGTCAATAATTTTTTATATACAATCATAAGCCGAAGATTAGAAATGTAGTGCATCCAATCTTGACTTTATTAAAAGGGGATCACTTTCTGCACACCAACTAATTCGTATTGAAAGGAAAAATTATATCATGAAGTTCATATTTCTTATTTTTCTTCCATTATCAAACAATGGTTGATATAAAAGTTGAATTTGAAGCTTTTGTTCTCTGGAACTTTCTCAATCAAGCGAAGCTGCATAACCATTGAAAATTGCTACATGAGTTTCTTTATAATCATCTAGAGACTGAATTTTCACTGCTGCAGGAAATCCTTCCAAGATTATCACCCCGTGTTGGAGCTGAGCTCCTCCAGAAGAAACTTGCAGCTGCATTGAGACAGTAACTTCTGCTTCTCTTCCTCTCATCCATTTCCTGAGGTCCCATTGTCATGAGGATGATCAATGTACTGGAAGGGCCACTTTGAAGTTGATGCCTCTCACTTCATCTTAGTGAAGGGAAAACCTTATTATACTGTTTTTACAATTTGTTATTAGCTTCATGGTGACATCTTTTCTGTATACTTTGAATTTCATTCTGTTAAATGCTTGGCCTATATAACTTTGATCAATGTGAAACCAAAAAATAAAAAAACTTTGATCAATGACAATTATTGTTCCTCTTGAGAAGCCATTATACACAATGAAACAAATGTAAGGAAGCCATTGCAAAAGGGAGATGGCACACTACTAATGTCTGACCTATGTCATTTCATCATTGCCCTTGATATCTCTTTGAGTGGAGATTCCTCTGCATGATTTGTTTTAGAAATTGATCCAGAACTGGATTGCAGGATACCTCCCATAATCAAATATCTGTCCATACAATACAATAAGTTTCCGACAAAATTCAGGTTTAACAGCACCAGAAATTGAAACATCCAACAATGCATATGCTGAGATTTTGGGGTGAAAATAAAGAACCAACACAACACTTTCATAAACCCCCTTTATATTGAACGTGATGTGTTCTTTACAATAGGAAAAAAACATTCTTGATAATAACCAAAAAAAGATTCCTCTCCATTTTGAGAGAACTTTCTATACGAGAGGCTCACCACCTTTGTGGCTTTGACCTACTATAACTGACTTGTATATACAATTAAGATGCTCCAGCCCAGCCAACACACGTCCTTTTAAGGTTTTGGTGTGGAGAGGAGGCTAGAGGATTCAAAACAAAACTGTATGTTTGAATTCAGCAAGCAACCTTAAGCTTGCGAGTTGCGAGGATGAACGTTCGGAATCTGCTGGTTTGAGATGATGCATTGATGAACAAATAAGGGTCCAACTGCTTTCAATATGATCCATATACGAGAAGAAATGTCAAGAACCCCACCAACCAGTTTAGACAGACTGCCCTGTACGGATTACCTGCAAAATTTGCTGGAAGAAAAATATCTATCAGCCTCAGCAGTCTGATTGTCCAAAGCACAAAAATATAATGGATGAAAGCACCAAGGGAAAAAAAGGATGTGGAAATGCAAAAGATGCACTTGTAGTAGGAATGGGGCAACAATTCTAATGAATTGAATTGTATGGTCACTGAGTTACAACAGCAAATACAGTGTACACAGATGATCTGCAGTCTTTTCTGCTGAGTTGCCAAATTTTGATCTCCCGGTTCCCACAAAGATCTGGCATTCTTAATCCACATTATATGGAACACAATCCCTCTAGGCAGCTAAACAGAAATGAAGCTAAACTTTAACTGTCGGTGAAGGCACTCACCTTCACAAAAATAAAAAAAAGAGCTGAGGCTATGCTTTCCAGATCAGTTACATCAGTATTTAGATAAAAAGATCAATGTAATATCCTCCATAACTGGTTAGTTTCCAAGTTTCTCCTACTGATTTCTGTTAAAAGAATATAGGTGTCATTCAGGATAGATGGAGATAAATTTTTAATTCATCCATCCCCTGCTGCATGTTGACCCTGGGCTACAATGCTCGAAGATGCAGATAAGAGTTAGTTGAATATATGGAATGTTCCAAGGTTTAAAGTTAGCTGACCAGAGAAGTACAGAAAATGTTAACTCAGTGGCAATGATAAAAAAGACCGCTTTTAGAATGATGGTAATTGCCCAAAAGAGGTGTCTTTTTAAATTAGACATTAGACACATTCTGGAGATATGGACAGAAAATTACAAATGTTTCAAATGGCATTAAAGATATCATCAGGGAATAAAGTTATGAGTAAACTCAATGAAACCCTTCTTTTAAGATCCCTATTCAACCAGTGACACTAATTTTTATTTAAGAAATTTTTATTTCTGGATTAAATTGGCATTAGAGATATTTTATTTTCAGGAATCAGATCATCAGATATCTGAAATATATTCGTATACATTAAATATATTTCCAATATTTATCGAATCCAAATCTGAATTCTCAGATCAAATACAGATATTTTCGAATATCCGTCAGATATTGAATCCGGATATTTTTTTTTTTTGGATATTCAGTTAATATTCAGGTTTTGATACAAACTAAGCATACATGCTCTATATCCGCTCCATTGACATGCTTACTCTATGACAGGTGCTGTGCCCAGGATGCTCCAATATTTGTGTTGAAAGGGGAAAAAGAAACAAAACTTCACGTACGGTAGCTCAGGATAGGTAGAGAGTCCAAGTCCGGATGGAGCCCTCCAGAAGTTTGGCTGGTTACTGGATTCCAATGTTGGGAATGCGAACTGTTGGGATTCTTGAAAGTACATGTGAAAATGTGTTTGTTCATTTATCCAGGCCAGAAATTTATCCAACTAAAGCAACATGTGAAAATGCATATTTATTATGACTTAATGTGTTTGTTCATTACTCGGAAAAAGATTCTCAAAGAAAGTTTGCAGAACATAAAGAGAATAATATGCAGTTACATGCATGTAATTTATTACGGTCTAAGTGAATTTCGATTGAGATAGAAAGGCGAGAGGTTAGCTCAAATGAACATGCTGACAGAGAACACTGACCCCCACCACAGATCTTGCTCTCTTTATAGTTCCCACTAGAGTTTAAAGAGTGTCAATGATATTTAAGAATAAAATCTGTAAACTCCTTCACAGTTAAAAAAAAAAAAAAAAAAGATTTAATAGAGATGTGAATTAAAAGTATCCCCTGTATTAACATAATTACTATAAAACACACCAGTAAGGTAGCAACAGGATGAAACAGATCTTGTTACCTTGAAAAGAAGAAAAAATTATTAAAGCATGCTTACTGGAAAAATTATCATACATTATGATCACTGTGCATAGGATTAACAGAAATCACATAATGAAGGTGACAAATCTAAGAAAGATAATCAACCTGGAAAAAAAAATTTAAACATGGAAAACAGATTTTTTTTCAATTACTGAAGCTATGGCAATATTTTCGCAAATTGGCAGGACTAACTCACATGAGGGAGACGGCGAAACCAGAGATGGTCCCAACACTGGCGAAACAGAAACTTTTTTACTTTGCTTCTGCCAGTGTATTGATCCATGTACCATTGTTGATGGGGATACACCTGGGGCAAATTGTGGGCTGGATCTCACAGAATGTGGGGAATAGTCTGGAGAACTCGTAGAGGTAACAGGAGGTGAAAGAGCAATAGAATGGCAGCGGTTGTGACTAGGGGAAGGTGAAGGAGAATGCATGGGAGGTGAAATTTGGGGGTTGCTATCTGGAGGTGGCGCATATGGCAACGGGCTCACGGATGGGGAGGAAGTGTCACAGTGGAAACAAGGTGGAAAGTCATGTTGGTTGATTGGGGGAGAGTGAGCATTGGGAGTGGAAGCATGGTAAGAATTAGGAGGTGGAGAATAAGAAGGTCCCTCTGATGGAGATGGGGAGGGACTAGGGGAGCCCATAGATGTAATTGATTGATTTAGAAATGATGAGAATTGAACACCTTTTACTCTACCAAAGACAGAGTGATTCAAGCCAAGATTTTTCCATGGATTAATCTTCGGGACTAGCTGCTTTAGTCTTGTAGGTAGAGGAACACGGTTCCCATTGTCTGAGAAAACTGAAGCCTGGATGACAACCGGAGGATCCAACGTTGAGCCGTTCACATTTGTCACCTGAACATATACATTCTGCAGGCAGGCATATAACATTACTAGGTATGCTACACCACTTAAATCTAAAACAGATAAAAGATGTGCATAACCATAACTATTACCTCATAGGGTCTCAAACCCAGTCCATATTTTAATTGGTCCTTCAGCTGGACAATATTTTTCCGTATCTGGGTCAGAGAATTGTTTAGGGTGAAGTTAAAGAGAATCTGGGGTGTCATCCAAATCGAAGAGAATTGCCCAGGGATTACTGTGATCCCCCCAGGAAACTTCAAAACCTCAAAGGACGTTGGTTGTCCGAAAATTGATGGTGTCAGAGTAAGATTTGCTTGTTGAAGAACCAGTTCAATCAATGAGGATCTAAGAATGCTTAGTGCCACCGAACTTATTACGGCATCTTTTGGGTCAGGAAGAACACCAAATTGTACATATGTGTACTTTGATCCACGTACAGAACGCATAGAAATTATAGAAACCTGTTTACATTGCACAATGCCCATTAGAGAAGTCCATAATTAAATTGCTTACAATGAGAAAAAAAAACATTGAATTTTGTATTAGTACCTTCGTGTGCGGTACACCTATTTCTTCTAAAATATCATATGCTAATCTATCAGTTTCTACAATCAGTGAAGAAATTGGCTTCTGCACTCTGAAGGAGGCTTGAATGGAAGCTGAGAAAGAAAAAGCTTAAATTCAGAGAGAAAATTTTAAAAAGGATATAACACTAAAGATAGATTATACAAGTGAGAACAAATCATTAAAAAAAGAGTAACCCAGAAGGGAAGAAGTTCCTTGTACTGAGATCAAGAATTATCATATATCTACAAATATAATAAAAGGAACTTCTGTTTATTATAAAATCATGAAGCAGGACCTCTCAAAGCCAAAGGGTGTGCATCCCATTCAAACCATGGAAGCAAAGCTTGGCCTCAGTCATGTCAAACTATACACGAACTATAGTCTGCTGGTAAAGTGTTGTTAGACTGGATGCATCTGCTGAAGTTGCATCAATATGTTTCCACCCTCTTAGACCATTGGTTTCAAAAAGAATAGATAGATTTTGGCCAAATGTTCCTGACTTTGACTTAAATACAAATCCAACTAATAACAACAAAGCCAGCCACTGGATCCCCCTAGGCACCTGGGAGGTCAATTATCATTTCCATAGTGTTTTAATTCACAAAACTATGAAAAAATTACATTAAATAGTTGGGAGAATGCTGAACATAAAACAGCACAGGAAATGTACATCATGAATCATATTTCTTCAAATAATAACTATGCTGAGTGCTTAAGAAATTTGATCATTGAATACTTAAACTTGATTTTCATAGGTAGACATAATAAATACCACCTATATGCCTTATAAACCAACATTAAATCAAGATCAGATACCTACGACAGTTGATAACAAAGACCTTAATTGCCTGAAAATATCCATCCAAGTATTAATTACCAGTCGAAGTTTACATTCAAATATACATATTTGACGTTTAACAAAAAAACGAGACTATTTTATCTACAAAGTTGAAGGAAATGAAATACCCAACAACAAGGTCTAATTATTAAACAGTTGTGGTAATATCTACAAATATATATTATATTCTCAAACAACACATCCAGTAACACCATAGAAGGGGCTTGTACTCTCAAATAAAAGTTAGTAACCATCTAAAAATTCAAGAATAATTGACGGTTCGCTAGAGTAATGAATAAAGATTTACAGATGTTGATCAATGGAATGAAGCAGAACATACACTTTTGGACTCTATTTGATTGAGAGAGAACATCAATTATAGGCACACACCAATTATATGCACACAGGAGTTCAAAGTATCACACCCATGACATGGCTGACGGGGATAGACCACTGATTACTTCAATGTTAGAAAAGAATGATCTTTATTGTGCCAATTGAAAAGCATAACAAAAAAAAAAGTTATGTAGTAGTGAGACCCGAAATACGAATTCCCCGTGCCTTTGCTTCTTAATGTATGGCTAGTAAAGAATTGTGAGACCTCTATAATGTGCTAATAAGATTTTAAATATTTCACAAAATGTGGAAGCCCTTAGAGGAAAAGATATAATTTTTTTCTCTCCTAAAAATCTATGATACAAAACATTGCCTATATGAAGCCAAAGAAAAAGTATTCAGTGAAGACAGACAATAAAAATTGCACATTGGGGGCAATGAAGGTACCCCGAACCCCCAAAACCCTAAAAATCAGAATACACGGCAACAAATTAGTCCAAATCATCAAAACCAAACCCTAGTACACTCACCCAAGTCGGCGATGGAGGAATCGGGGGCGGATCGGCCACGGGCCGCGAACGGAGACAGCCAAAACACGGCGGAGATGAATACGCAGACGCCGAGAACGAGCGACGCCACGCACCGGAACGACACAGCCTCCCCGATCGAGGCGAGCCCCGCCGAGCAGCAACAACCGTCGCCGTCCGATCCATCAATCCCCGGTGGTCTCTGGGCCTGCTCTTCCTGGGCCTTCCCCATCTACAGAGCATCCATACAAACTCTCTCTCCCTCCCTCTCTCTATCTATAATGGAATCTGATTATGCAATACAAAATTTGAATACGGTGTTGCTTTCAAGGTTGGGTTTTTGAGGTTTTTATTTTCTTTTATTTTTTTTTTGTGTGTGTGGTTGGGGTTGGTTTCTAGGAAGGCCCAGTGATGGGGTTTTTTGTGAGCCGTTTGATTATTTTTGTAGGGTCATTGAAAGTGTGGTGATCTGTTGGATGGTCCAATTGATGGATGGTGGATTGTCTCTTTCCTTTTTTGTTTACTTTTTTTTTGTTTTTTTGGATGAGTGTTCACTTGTTGTGAATGGGTGGGGGATATTTTTTTGCTTTCATTTTGAGAGGGCAAGGCATATTTAATGAGAGGGACTTGTTTTACAACTTTAAACATATACTAGTGGTGGTATAGATAGAACATATTAGACTTTAATGACTTTTTATCTACCAAAAAAGAAAAGACTTTAAAAACTTTTTTAAGAGATCATAAAATTTAAAGTTCACTTGACTATGTTATATTTTAGCATAACCAATTTTAGAAGAAAAAAAAATGATAAATGCAACCACATGTCCTGTCATAGAAGGTTGTATATTTCATAAAATTAATGTAGAAATATATCATATAATTGTGTGTGTGTAGTTTAATGATGTATATGTGATTATGTAAAATAAAAGATTTGTTTATTGCATATATTATGTATAAATGTGTGTGTGTGTATCTCTATGCATGGTATGTAATGTATATTTTTGTGCCCATGTCTAACAACTACTATTACGTATGGAATATAACACTGAATTTTCACAAACTGAAATGTTTAAGGGGGTAGTTGGATTTTAGAGGTTTTAGTTTATTATATACCATATTAGGTGATTCTTTGTACTGCGTCAATAATGTGATATCTATAAATGGGGC
This sequence comes from Acorus calamus, assembly GCA_030737845.1. Classification (NCBI taxonomy): domain Eukaryota; kingdom Viridiplantae; phylum Streptophyta; class Magnoliopsida; order Acorales; family Acoraceae; genus Acorus; species Acorus calamus. The sequence continues at coordinate 25,610,444 of CM060876.1, read as the reverse complement.
TTTTAAACATTCCGAGTGTCTCATCGCACTTGCATATTAAATCATGAAAATATGAAATACAAGCAAAGAATTGTTTTCACTTGAAGTGTTTGCAGTCATATTTGCAGCTTTGACTAATTTAATTTTTTGAAGTCTGTATTTAATTAATAAAATATGATTTTTTTATATAAAAAAAAATTGAACTAACATGCATATGAGTATGAATTAAATGCATAACAGAGTATTTAATATATACTCTGTTCAGGGGCGGAGTCACATATTACGTGATGTGGTCAATTGACTCATCACATTTAAAAAAAAATCCAAACTACTATTATCATCTTTTCAAACCATGGTAACCAAGCCCACCAGCCCACCAATTGACTGACTTAACTCTGCTTGACTCAGATTTTATACTTAAAATTCCCAAATTGTAAAAGTTTATATATTGAAAATCATTCATCTACTTTCTTTGATGATTTTTTTTAATATTAGTTGCTCTATTTTCAAAAAAAAAAAACTTATGTTTTTTATAAAATATATGATAAAAGTAGATTTTTAAAAAATAATTGTAGAATTTATTTTAGTAAATGACCTAATCTGTAAAATTTCAAGAAGCCGCCAGTGACTTTTTTTTTTTTTTAGAAATAACGCCACTGACTGTGTTAGTAGAATATATACAATGTTAGGTGATTCTATGTCCTATATTAATAATGTTCTATGTCCTATATTAATAATGTGATACTGCTCTCAGTACACTTTCACTTAAAAAGAGTTTCCAAATCAGGTGGAAGCCACACAACCACCAAATGGACTTTTGATGAAAACCACCACACGGTTGGTGAGCCGGTTGAGCCATGCACATCTTCTCCAACTCTTCTTCTCTTCTAAGGATAAAAGGACCTCAAAATTTAAATTCGTTTTGTAATATATACATTAATGTGGACATGCCAAATATTGGATTTTGAAAGCACGACGCATTAATCTCACAGAATTGGGAATGATTTCGATTGATGGGTCATTATAAACTACTGTGGATCACTGTGATACAGTGAAATATATATTTCATTCTATATGTACTCATATAATTAAAAACTTAAAATAAATAGCATGCTTCAACTAATTAATTGAATTCATATCTCAAATGGTTGGCAAAACCTACAAGGGTATATAGAGCTAAATCAAGGTTTTTATGTGGTTTCTTTATCATAATAGGTGTTAATGATGGTATATAGAGCTAAATAAGACCAGATTTATGTGGCTTCTTTTATCATAACAGGGTGCTAACGATGGTATATAGAGTTAAATTGGACCAGTCCTCATCAGCCACATGCATTATCTGCTCGGAGGAACTGGAGACGGTTCAACACCTATTCTGTCAAGTGTCAATGTTGGATCACTCACCGTCTAAGGTCAGAGATCAAGGGCGTTACCGGACTGTCCCTCAGCTTTCAAACGTTGGAGGAGCTATGGTCCGCTAGAAAGGCTCTTCGAGGCCTTGGAGTGGGCAGATCGGTGGCTCACATCTCTCAATTAATTGTCCTTGCGGGCTCATGGACGATCTGGCTCACGAGGAACACATCACTGTTTAGAGGAGTCAAAGTTTATTGAAAGAATATGTGAGAGACCTTCTGCGGGTGCGTTCGAGATTAGGGACATTTTATGGCAGGAGCGAGGGAGGTGCACTTCGATAATGGACGCTTGGGATCGCGGTTTAAATAGGGGATCTCTCGGTGACAAGCCTGGTTAAATATCTCTAATCGGCCCTTCTCTGTGAGAATTTCCTTCCTTCCCTTTTGTTCTACTTATTTTTTTATTTTACTTGTAATTTTGTTACTTTATTTTCTCTTACTTCCTTCAGTGATAAACTTTGGAATCTTCAATGAAATTGTAATAGCAACATCTAACTCTTTAAAAAAAAGATAAACAATTGGATTTTTGTTGGGTTGTATTTAGCATATTATTAATGTAATTTCATAAAATTAGGATTTGTAGTTCTTATTAATTAATCTAAAATTTTGCTACTATTATGATTCATATAATTAAATCAATTTTCATATCTAATTAATGTTCATGTTTTGAATTCATGTGTATTTGAAAATCAACTAGGTTTTGACATCCCTACACGGCTACACAGATTCTTCATTCATATGCATTGTTGAAAATCAACTACCAATATAAAAACTCAATTATTTGCTCCTTTTACATCTCCACTCACATGTAGGCATCCAGTTCCCTTTATTAGATCCAAACCTCCAATTTCCCAACACCACCCAAGTCATTAATTTAGAAGAGCCAAAGTAAGGAATAACTAGTCACCATCCACAGAAATAAAATAAAGATAAGATAGAATAAATAACTTTATTTCCCTATGGCCTTAGCTTTATTTCCCTATGGTCTTGGGTGGTTTGAAAAGGAAAACATTAGCCTTCCTTTGGATACACTTATCCCAGGGTATACAGTTATACCAGCATAAGTGGGTAAAAATAAGTGATTTTGTGTTTGATTGTGTTTTAAATTTTGAATAAAATGTTAATAAAGCATAGATAAAGATTTATAAAAGGTGAAAAAAATGATGATAATTAATTTGACATGTTATTTCTAAGAGGTGATGACAGTTGATTTGATAATGATCCCATATATTCTTTGAATAAAATAACCTATGATAACTTTAATTCTAAGAGTTGGCTGAACTAGTTTATTCAGGCATACATAATCCCTGGATATTCAATGCACCCAAACATCCAAATTCCCCTATTCTGATTTATTCTATGTTATCCAGTCCCCTATTTCACATCCAAACAGGGGAAGGGCAATACCTTGTGCAGACCATGCGAGCCAATGCGAGATGGTTCGTATGTTTTGATTTTTTTTTAGTTATAAAAAGTATATAGTCTTTTAAATAAATGAGATACACAAGCTAATGAATTGTATGGATATGATTATAAAATAAATGAAAATTACATGATTTATTTAAGAAAAAATGATACATGCAATCTAGTGTGCAGTTCCCTTTATATCTCCTAACCATTTTGTATAATTTTATTTTGAATGTATGTTTAATGAAATACATGTGATATGAAAAGTGAGGTGTATACCTAGATAAAACCGCTAAATTTTTTTTTTTTGAAAATATGAAAGAATTTTTGTTTTTTATGAACTGCATTAGTGGAGTATATATATAACCCAAGGACAATATTCACTCTATTAATGAAATGTCTCAATTAGTGGAGTGTATAGGCAACTAGGTTGTTGGAGATTATCTCTGAAGTGCATACAAAGCTGCAAAATAAATTGAGTGTATAGACACCTACGTCACATGTGAGAGTGAGAGTTGAGACTAATTCTGAAAACTAATATTATTGGCTCATTTTACATTCATTCCCATTCTATTAGAATTTCAAAGAAAATTGCATATGAATGTTTTTGTTTTTATGTTAATTCCTGTACATTCCTCTTCCAGGAATATAAGAATTCTATCAAACTTGCCCTATGTGTCACAACAATCAGACAAAAACTTTGAATTTGAAGACTCCAAAACCACAAGGCCCTTTTCCCCCCGCACACCTCAAAATGATGAGGTTGATCGAAGGACCACTGATCAAACGGACACGCAAAATCCAAGCTCCCCAACACACCTTACAGGGAGACAGGATCAGGTGAGTGTTTTTTTTTTCAATTTTGGGTTTTTGGCGGATAAGCCCAAAACGAAATTCAAATTTGTAAAACTACCCCAAACGGTCGAAAATTCAAAAAACATATCTAGTAAAGGCGGGCCAATCTGAACTCTCTCTCTCTCTCTCTCTCTCTCTCTCTCTCTGAATTCATTTTAAATTTGAACCAACAACAGAGGCTGCTCATACGTATACAAACATAATAATCGAAGTGAATCTCTCTCTCTTCCATTTAAAGGTGCCCTTTTTTATTTACTGAGAACCACATTTGGGCTGATCGTTCTAATCGATCTAACCATCTATTTTAATCTCTTTTAGGGACCCATTTGAGGGAATCAAAGAATCTCAGCTTCGGCTTCTTTGTATGTATGTCCTTATGTACTGTTTATGTTCTGGGTTTTTGTACTAAACCGCATTTCTTGCATTTTTTTGACCAAGTGAGATTTTTGAGTTTAAAAATTGTTTATAGTTAGCTCTATATATAATTCATGTTTTGTGGTTGTTTTCTTTTAATCTCTGCTGGTTCATGCTAAGATTTGATTGAGTTAGTGATTTTGAGTTATTATCTTTTACGTGCATTGTTCATTGCATTCTTCATCGACTTTGCGATCGATCAATTTGTATGTATGTTGTTTACTCAATTACGTCTGAACATCCGCTTAAGACCTCCCTGTTGAATTGATGATGAGCCATTTTTTTGTTTTAATTGTTCAGTTTAATCTTAAGCTCATCAAATGATCCTGTCATTCTTTTGATGCCAAAATCGCATATGGAAATGGGAGTATTAGTTACTATATGACACATTATCAGCGTCTTAATTATTTGTTACCATTTCTTTAATGGAATTTTTTACTTAGGATTTCATCATTAATGGCTTAAGTTCTTATAACCAGTGAACTGTTTGTTTGTTTTTTATTCTACGTTGATTCTCTATTACCAAATGTTAAGAATAGTTTATTATGTTTCACCTCCTCACCTGATATGCATTCCCAAATGCCTCTATTTATGCTAAGTGGATACTCTAATAGGGCTAGTTTAGCAAGGGGTAAGGTTTTAATGATAAGTTATCCTAATTTTAAGGGATAGAAAATTCATAATTTTGTTCATATTTACATTTATCCAAATTGGGATAAAAAATGAGGATAAATGTTATTCCAACTTTTAGATGGAACAAAATATCATCATTTTTATTTCAAAATTGAAATAATTATCCACAGTTTATCCCACTTATATTTTATATCAAATGGGGATAAACTGTCCTCCCATTCACTTATCTCCATAATTACCATTTATCTCACCCCTTATCTCATTGCCAAACCAGCCTATTAGTACACACATTCATATTTCGGGCATGTTGGCATCACTTAAGCTTTATAACTGTTTTGATGATGTCCTGTTGCTTCTCTTTTCAAGTTGTTGCATTTGTTGATTTTGGTTGTTTTCGTTATGCACTATCTTATCTGCATTTGTTTCAAGGCCGATAAACTTATTGACTTCCCATTTTTTTTATTGTCATGGGCATATTTGATTGTAGCAGTTTCACAAACATTCTTCAACTGAATGTTTGAATCCATCACTATAGCCATTATGTCACACACTCACAAGAAGAAAAAAAAAATGACCCTTCAATTCTTCTTCCATGTTGATTTCATATCCAGTGATTGAAAGCTTGCCAATGGATGCCCTCCCGGATGCGGTGGTCCAATACATCCTCTCCCACATGAAGGATGCAAAAGATGTTGCCCGGTGCTCCTGCGTGTCGAGGCGGTGGAGGGAGTTCATGCCACTTGTGAGATCCCTATATTTCCCTCGCAGCTCCCACTATGATGCCCACCACACAAACTGCGACCAGGCAATTGGTCGCCTGATCTGCTCCACCTCCTTGTTGGAGGAGCTCATCCTACACTGCCCCTTCTCTTCCCCAAACCTTGCCCCATGGTTGATGAGCACTGGCCGCTCCCTCCGTCAGCTTGACCTTCGTGTTGACGGGGAGAGGCAGACTGACCTGGGCTGCATTGGTGCTGCTCATGGGCTTGAATCGCTGAAGCTGTGGGGGGCTGTGATGGGTGGTTCGCCTGACTGGGCGATGTTTCCGAGACTAACTTCACTTGAGATTGTTGGTTCGACTCTGAAGGATGGGGCTCTGGCTGGCTGCCTCGAGGCCTGTCCAAACCTGATTGAGTTGGCCCTTCTTGGATGTGATGGTATGCAATCTGTCTCAATAGAGCTGCAGTGGTTGGAGAAATGTAGGCTCGATTTATTAGGTCCTGATGATTGCTCTCTTTATTTGAGATCTCCTAAGATTGAAGTACTGGATATTGTTGGATTTGGTTGGGTCTGTGTTAACCCCACACATTGCCTCAAGAGTCTCAGCATTGCAAAAAATTCAGGTTATGATCGCCGCCTCTCACACTCTAAATTTATTGTTTCTTTTTTCATTTTATAATGAGATACAATAGGTAAGCACAACTGGTGCTTGGTTTTCAAAATGGTTTCAAATCAAGCAGTTTATAACGACTTGGTTTATTAGTTCACATGTACTGTTTTTCTGTCTGATTTTGCTTATCAATTAGTTAAACAAGGTGGGGTTTAGGAATTTTTATTTTTGAAAGTTCGGGGCATCAATATGTTGGTGCCAAACAAAATATGAAGTTAGTTTGGTCTGATTGACCTACTTAAACTTTTGGAGTGTTATTTTTTTCTATTCAATCTCTACTTATATTTGTAGATTCTTCTTATGGGGATACAGAAGGAGATCCTACTCATTTTTTATGTAGCTTGAATTTTTTTTCTTCTTTTCAATAGGAAGTGTGTATGAGGTGGAATTCGGGGAAATTGCCAATCTTGAATTCCTTACTCTTCGAGGGGTCCAATGGAGGTGGGCGGCAGTGAAATCCATTCTCAAACGTGCAAGCAACGTGAAACACCTATTCATGAAAATTGAGTTCAGTGGAGACTTTGCCAAGCTCCAACCTTTTCCACACGTTGGATTGGTTGAGTTCTTCAACAGCCATCCCTACCTTCGCAGCTTCGAAATTCATGGGGCGATGTTCGCTGCTCTATACCTAAAGAAAAGTTTGATTAGTGTAAGTCCATGTCTATATTATCATAAGCAAATGGAAGGAAGGTGTTAGAAGCAGTTGGTGGGTTATTCACTCATTTTGCATTCCTTCAATGGCAGGTGGATTCAGAGTTCAAAATTCCATATCTGGAAGAGGTAAGGATCACTGTGAGGTCACCTCTGAATGTGGAACAGAAGATGAATACGCTCGAGTCATTGTTGGAATCCAGTCCAATGCTACGGAAGATGGTTATCAAAATTTTACATATGAACACCCATGATAATGAAAATACATTCTTTGAGAAGGTTTGTAGATTTGCACGTGAGAATAAAAATATAGTCCAGCTTGAATAAGCTGCTCACGAATTAAGCCTGATAGAGGCCCTGTTGTTGTGGTAAACTTGCAAGGCCTTTGTTTGTTTTGCTAGTTGAGTTATTCTTTTCGTGTGTCTAATTGATGCATTTTGAAATTGTTGGGAAAAAACTATTTATTGGAGTGATGAATATTTGGTTGTTTGCATTTGAGAACGGAGAAACATTGATTTCAAGTACACAAGTTTTGCCATGCATTGCGCGTTTTGTTGTGCATTTGTTCTCTGACCAATTGAATTAGTTGGCTTGGAATAGAAATATGAATAGTTAATCTTTCTTTGGTATCTGAACAAAGTGATGATGGTGTTCACTGAGAGACATGCGATTACTTTTTTTTTCTTGGTAAATTGACTTTTATATTTCTATAGCTGAACAGTCATTACAAAATATACATCAAAATTGACAAAAAAGCAATACTTCACCAAAGTGGGGGTATTAATTTGTCAGTACATGTGAATATGAAGTTCAAAAAACATAAGAAGAGAGGGTTAGGATTTCCTGATGTATGTAGTTTGGAAACATTGATTTCAAGTACATAAGCTTTGCCATGCATTGCGTGTTTGGAATGAACAAGGAATGAGCAAGCCAAGACCATCTCAAATTTTGTATCTCAAATTTTGTGAGAGTAAATATTCAAAATGGGGTATTTTATTCTTTAGTAAAACTTAACTGTGTTAATGAATATATTTTTTTAGCATTTAAATGGCATACAAGTAAATAGATTATTCATGATGATATATAAAAATGAATAGCATGTTTCAGAAGGTGTGTATATATATATTTGTGCATAAACTCACGTGCAATTCATACATTCATTAACCGAGAATAAATGGAATAAAATCAAACTAAGGCTCCGATTGGATCCAAATTCATCGCGTTGGTGGTGGCGGACGCCGACGCCCAACCAAACAAAAAAGTGAGTTTCCGCATTCGATTCTTTCATTCGGTGTTTCAAACTAATTTTTTCTCGCCTTCCCGACGTCTCAAAAAAACGATTCTCGCGATAGATCCCACTTTCATCGACGCAGCATCCCCGGACGTGGATCCAAACGGAGCCTAAAACGCACTCTAAAATATCCTCAATATAAATACAGGCTGGCCAATACAAACGCATCTATCCCGTCAAGTCTTTTTCTTACCCCACCAATAAAAAAAAACAGTGTTTTTTCTATTCCCACCGATCTTGTTAGGTTGACCAAACTTGATTGTCATTTTAAGTTTTCGGTGACCGAATTTGGTCGTCATTTCATATTTTGGGCGACCTAACTTGGTCATCATTTCAAGTTTCGAGCGACCGAACTTGGTCGAACATAATTTGTAATAAATTTTTTAATTTTTTTCTTGGAAATTTAATATCATGACGTGTATCCTCATTGGATCTTTCATACCATTCTAAGTCTGAGTTGTAATGTAAGGAGAATTAATTATTATTTTTAAATTTAGAATATAAGAACAATTTTTTTACATAAGTGACAGACAAATTTTTAAAAGCTAAATATAAAATGTGTTTGAATCAACTGGTATGTTTTTTTTTGTTTTTAAACAAAGAATCTGCTTAACTACGAATTCAAACGAAACTTAAAAATGATATATATTTTTTAATAAAATATTTTTCTATAAAAATTTGAACTAATTGAAAGTATACATACTTACATTTTTTCAGTCCCTTAGTTGTTGTTTGGATAAAATGATAAATGTAGAATATGATGAATAAATCTAAAAATTTATTTGTTTACGAAAAACATGTAAATATAATTCTAGACCCTGTTCGATTAATTTCGATCGTCTAAAATTTAAAATTACAACTAAGTTCAGTACTCTAAAACCTAAAATGATAATTAAATTCGATTGACCTGGACGGACGGGAATAATCAGATACAGCCCATTGTTTTTTTTGGTTGGTGGGTTAAGTGAAACGTTTGGTGGGGATAGCCGCATCCGGCCAATACTGTGAATGTTCTCCAACGGTCAGAAAAGGAAAGCCTCTATAAAATCAGAGCAACATTTGCTTGGGCAACAAGAAATCTAGGGTTTGCGAACGACGCGGGAAAGGGAGGCGACGAGCCTGCAAAGCTCGAACGTCGGAACCCAAGTTTTGGGGGGAGAGAGAGAGAGAGACGTCTTCGACTATTGCTTATGACATCTAATCCATCCTCTTCTCCGACGGGGCTCCGATTGCCCACTCTGGTCCGCTCCCCCTTCTCAGATCTCGCTTTGATTTCCCTTTCTTTGTTTTAATTTTTTGTCGTTGTGAAAATGTGTTTAATTTTTTGTTGGTAGGATCGATGGATCTGCACATGGTAGTGATTTTGGTACTGGTCAGCACTGCGAGTTTAGAGAGAGAGAAAGAGAGAGAGAGAGAGGTGGAGGACTGGAGAGATCTAGGGTTTGAGAGAGAGAGAGAAGGCCGTCTTCCACCGCTACATGAGAAGAACGGGCTCGTCACCGTCGGTGTCCGCCCTCCTCGACGATGAGATCGGGCTTTATGACCTCTGCTCCATCCTCTTCTCCGACGGGGCTTCGATTCCCCACGCTGGTTCACACCTCCTCCTCAGATCTTGCTTTGATTTCTCTCTTTTTTTTTGTTTTAATTTTTTGTCATTGTGAAAACATGTGTCATTTTCTGTGGCAGGATTGATGGATCTGTATATGGTATGGCACTGCTCATTCCTTTAGGAGTTTGGTACTGCTCAGCACTGTGAGTTTTTATATTGGGTTTTTTCTATCTTTATCTGTTCAAGAGAAATTGAATATAAAACTTTAATTTTATAACTGTGGGTTTCATACTCAAATAAATTGTTAGTTTTGATACAGAAAATAATCTTATGAAAACAAATTGTAATGTCATTTAAACAAGCAATATACCATATCAGGTGAGGCATTTGCCATACAATTGCCAAATTTGAATGAAATTTAGATTTTGTATTCGTGTAGATGAAGTGCTATGAAACTTGAGTCGGGACTTATTCTATGGGTTGACTAGGCTTTATTATTAGTCCGATAACTATTAGGGCTTTATTTAGTGACATTATACAATTGTTCATTGGACGGGGAGAGGGAGTGTGTGTCGCTTAACAAAGAACAACTCTATGTTTGTTGCAATTCTAAGTGATAGAAGACCTACTTTTTACTTACTCATCAGTTTTTATCTCTCTTGTTTTTACAAGTGTTCCTAATTTTAATTAGAAAAATCTCTTGTTTTTATTATTTAAAGTGATAAAATAAAGCCTTTTGTTTACTACATTAAAATTTTCAGTCGAATTTGTTAGGCATTTTACATTTAGTATCAAGGCAACAACTGAGTCTACTCAGAGGAGGCAATCTAGAAATGGGGAATTTTGTGGGATGATAATTGTAGATCGTGTTTGTATGCTGTGATTCTAAGTGATAGAATGACTTCTTTTACCTACTCATCAGCTTTTCTCTCTTATTTTTACAAGTGTTTTTAATTAATTAAAAAAAAATTATCAACCAATATCCGATATGATAAAAGATTAGATTTTTTGTATTTTATAAAATCAAAATTTTCTATTGAATTTTCTAGGCATTATACATTTATTATCAAGGCAGCTACTGATTCTCTTCAGAGGGGGCGATCTAGGGATGAAAAACTTGGTGGAAACCAGATTATAAGCCATCGAGTTTCCTCCTAGAGTTGTCGTCGATGATTGTGGATCATGTTAGTTTGTTGTGATTCTAAGAGAAGGCCTATTTTTTTACTTACTCATCAACTTTTAACCCCCTTGTTTTTATGAGTGTTCCTAATTTTACTTACAATAATTTATCTCGTTTTTATTATTAAAGTAAAAAAATAAAGCCTTTTTGTGTTTTTGTTTTATTTTACTACATTAAAGTTTTTGGTCGAATTTGCTAGGCATTTTACATTTAGTATCAAAGCAACAACCGAGTCTACTCAGAAGAGGCGATTTACAGATGGGGAAATTTGTGGGATGATAATTGTAGATCGTGTTTGTATGCTGCGATTCTAAGTGATAGAATGACTTCTTTTACCTACTCATCAGCTTTTCTCTCTTGTTTTTACAAGTGTTCTTAATTAATTTTAAAAAATTTATCTTGTTTTTATCAACCAATATTCGATATGATAAAAGATTAGATTTTTTGTATTTTATAAAATTAAATTTTTCCATTGAATTTCCTAGGCATTTTACATTTATTATCAATGCAGCTACTGATTCCCTTCAGACGAGGCGATCTAGGGATGGAAAACTTGGTGAAACCAGACTATAAGCCATCAAGTTTCCTCCTAGAGTTGTCGTCAATGATTGTGGATCATGTTTGCTTGTTACGATTCTAAATGATAGAAGGCCTATTTTTTTACTTACTCATCAGCTTTTAACCCCCTTGTTTTTGTGAGCATTCCTAATTTTACTTAGAATAATCTCTCTTGTTTTTATTATTAAATTGATGAAATAAATCCTTCTTTTGTTTTTGTTTTATTTTACTACATTAAAGTTTTCGGTCGAATTTACTAGGCATTTTACATTTAGTATCAAGGCAACAACCGAGTCTACTCAGAAGAGGCGATTTAGAGATGGGGAGATTTGTGGGATGATTATTGTAGATCGTGTTTGTACGCTGTGATTCTAAGTGATAGAATGACTTCTTTTACCTACTCATCAGCTTTTCTCTTTTGTTTTTACAAGTGTTTTTAATTAATTTTAAAAAAAATTCTTGTTTTTGTCAACCAATATCCGATATGATAAAAGATTAGATTTTTTGTATTTTATAAAATTAAAATTTTCCATTGAATTTCCTAGGCATTTTACATTTATTATCAAGGCAGCTACTGATTCCCTTCAGACGGGGCGATCTAGGGATGGAAAACTTGGTGGAAACCAGACTATAAGCCATCGAGTTTCTTCCTAGAGTTGTCGTCGATGATCGTTTTGTTATGATTCTTAGTGATAGAAGACCTATTTTTTTACTTACTCATCAGCTTTAAACCCCCTTGTTTTTTTTGTGAGCATTCCTATCTCTCTTGTTTTTATTATTAAAGTGATAGAATAAAGCTTTCTTTTGTTTTTGTTTTATTTTACTACATTAAAGTTTTTGGTTGAATTTGCTAGGCATGTTACATTTAGTATCAAGGCAGCAACCGAGTCTACTCTTGTTAGATTTTTGTATGTGAGATTCCTATCTCCTTGTTTTTTTTGTGAGCATTCCTATCTCTCCTGTTTTTATTATTAAAGTGATAGAATAAAGCTTTCTTTTGTTTTTGTTTTATTTTACTACATTAAAGTTTTTGGTTGAATTTGCTAGGCATATTACATTTAGTATCAAGGCAGCAACCGAGTCTACTCAGAAGAGGTGATTTAGAGATGGGGAAATTTGTGGGATGATAATTGTAGATCGTGTTTGTATGCTGCGATTCTAAGTGATAGAATGACTTTTTTTTACCTATTCACTAGCTTTTCTCTCTTGTTTTTACAAGTGTTTTTAATTAATTTTAAAAAATATCCTTGTTTTTATCAACCAATATCCGATATAATAAAAGATTAGGTATTTTATAAAATTTAATTTTTCTAATGAATTTCCTAGGCATTTTACATTTATGTTCAAGGTAGCTACTGATTCCCTCAGAGGGATCTAGGGATGGAAAACTTGGTGGAAATCAGGCTATAAGCCATCGAGTTTCCTCCTAGAGTTGTCGTCGATGATTGTGGATTATGTTAGTTTGTTGCGATTCTAAGTGATAGAAGGCCTAATTTTACATACTCATCAGCCTTTATCCCCCTTGTTTTTATGAGTGTTCCTAATTTTATTTAGAAAATTATCTCTTGTTTTTATTATTAAAGTGAAAAAATAAAGCCTGCTTTTGTTTTTGTTTTTGTTTTAGTTTACTAAATTAAAGTTTTCGGTCAAATTTGCTTGTCATTTTACATTTAGTATCAAAGCAACATCCGAGTCTACTCAGAGGAGGTGATCTATAGATGGGGAACTTTGTGGGATGATAATTGTAGATCGTGTTTGTCTGCTGTGATTCTAAATGATAGAATGACTATTCTTTACCTATTCATCAGCTTTTCTCTCTTGTTTTTACTAGTGTTTTTAATTAATTTCAAAATATCTCTCTTGTTTTTGTCAAACAATATCCGATATGATAAACGCCTAGATTTTTTTTTCTTTTTTGTAAAATTAATTTTTTTACTTGAATTTCCTGGGCATTTTACATTTATCTAGGCAACTATTGATTCCCTTTAGATGGGGCGATCTAGGGATGGAAAACTTGGTGAAAAACCAAACTATGAACCATCAAGTTTTCTCCTAGAGTTGTCGTCGATGATCGTGGATCATGTTAGTTTGTTGCGATTCTAAGTAATAGTAGGCCTATTTTTTTTACTCACTCATTAGCATTTATGACCCTTTTTTTATGTGCGTTCCTAATTTTATTTGGAAAAATCTCTCTTGCTTTTATTATTAAAATGATTAAATAAAGCCTTCTTGTGTTTTTTTTTGTATTTTATAATGTTTTGTTGAATTTGATGGGCATTTTACATTTATTATCAAAGCAACTACCGATTCCTTTGAGAGGGGGCGATCTAGGGATGGAAAACTTGGTTGAAACCAGACTATAAACCATCGAGTTTCCTCCTAGAGTTGTCGTCGATGATTGTGTCAGGTTAGTTTGTTGCGATTTCAAGTGATAGAAGTCCTATTTTTCATTTACTCATCAGCTTTTATCTCTCTTGTTTTTATGAGTGTTCCAAATTATTATTTTTTAAATCTCTCTTATTTTTATTATGTGAAGTGATAAAAGCCTAGTTTGTTTTGTTTTTTTACAACCTTAAATCTTTTGGCCAATTTTGCTAAGCATTTTACTTTCGCCCTAGGTATTTTTTAAAATTTTATAAAATTAATGTTTTTAGTTAAATTTGTTGATCATCTTACATTTATTATAAGGCGACTGCTTAATTTATTTATTTTTGGTCGGGGCGTATCTAGGGATGGAAAACTTGGTGGAAACTAGCGTCTGAGTTTCCTCATAGTCTCGGACATTTAACCTCCTCTACATTTGTTCTTTTTGACCGGTGAGTGAGGCTTCTCAAAGAGGGGGAGAAATTTTGATTGAGAGAGAGTGTGCATGTGTAATTTTTTTGATGGGTGGGCTACATCGGGTTGTATTCTAGACAATATAACTTGGGTTGTGTCTGAGCCATGTTTGGACTGTAATTGACTAAAAAACTAGACTATAAGCCATCCAACTTCCTCTTCATGTTGTCATTGAGGACGATTACTGTGAATTGTGTTTGTTTGGTATTATTATATAATTTAAACTTATAAAAGAACTAGTTTTTTTGTTACTCATCATTTTTGGGTTACGACTTCAATAATAATATTTTATCGTGGCTGGATGCCTACCTTTCCAATAAAAAGCCATCCAATTTGTTTATTTTTCATGTGTGTTATCTAGTGCTCTTCATTTTAGCTCTATTCCGTCAGTTGTAAGCGAGTAGATAAAAGTCTAGTTTTGCTCCTTATTACCTTAAGGCGTCTTGGAGTATTTGCTAAGTACTCAGCATTGTATATCAAAGTAGTAACAAGGTGTTAGGAGGGTTACATGGTGGGAACCATACTAAAGCCACCAGAGTTTTGTTACGATCTTTTACTCAACGGATTCAGATATATAGGAAGGCATTTGTGAAGGTTGTAGAAAACCAGAAGAAATCTTGGCAAAACAAAATGAGATGAATAGTTTTTCTGTAAGTGAAGAAATTGAACTCAGCTTTCCATTTAATTCACATGTTTCATGTCTTACAATCTTGTCTTATAGCAATAATGCTATATTTTAGATCTATACTTGTTACTGGATAATTTCTAGTTTTGAAAGATTTCACCATTTTTTACTTTAAGAAAGCTTGAACCAACCATCTTGTGCAAGCATGGAGAAGAATGTCACATTTCATGCTAGTCGACTTAGTTCAATATGATAACTTAATTCACATGTTTCATGTCTTACAATCTTGTCTTAGCAATGATGCTATAATTTAGATCTATACTTGTTGCTGGATAATTTCTAGTTTTGAAAGATTTCACCATTTTTTACTTTAAGAAAGCTTGAACCAGCCATTTTGTGCAAGCATTGAGAATGTCACATTTCATGCTAGTCAACTTAGTTCAATATGATAATTTTTTCAGCTTCCTTGTTCTTTAAATATTTTATAAAAAATTTCATGTGCAGCTTGAAGATGGAGATAATATTTGTTATAGAAGTCTCCGACTGGAGAAGATAATAAACAATGGAGATCATTAGAGGGTTTTCTTATCTTTTTCTAGATCCCTGATTCATGTTTGGTTGTTGATTATACTTTGGATTGATTGCAAATTTATTTTCAGAGCATATGATCTTGATCGAGATGATCATATTCTTTTTAAAACCTTCCCAATAACTATTAATGAGCCTTCCTCTAGTGGAAGAACAAGTTACACACTTTTTCATCCCTGTCCCTCCCTCCTCTGCTCTGTGCATTTTTTTTTCTCATATATGTCATAACGTATTCTTGTAAATGTCATGCTGATGTGCTTTAAATATAATTTGTAGCTAATTTTATTACTTGGTGGGATATGTATTTTGTCTAATATGGTTTTCCTTGCCTTGTTTTCTCTCTTTAATGCCTTGAATCATTGAAATTAGAAGTCTAATATGTGGAAATCCATGTGTGCCTTGCAAGAACATATTTAATTCATTTGACACAATGAAACAGGGGAGAGTGACTTTGAATTTCAGTCAATTTTATTTGCTGCAGTAGTCATCTTTTTTATTATTATATAATTTCATTTCAGCTATGTTTTCCCTCTTTTTTTTTGAGGAAAATGATGTCTCCCTGTTCACTAGCTGGCTAAAAGGAATAGTTATTTAATGCCTCTCATTCTCCTGTGTTTCACCCTATTGAATCGAACAATGTCTTCTATAACTTTATAATTTTTGGTTAGACTAAAAGAACCATCTGATTGCGTGGTCAGTGACTCGAAATAAAATGTCTTTCTAGAATAGTAGATGGTATACACACAGAATTTATTTCGTTTGTAGCACTATAAAGTTCCAATTTACCTCCCTCTGTATTTAGATATCCATTTATTGAATTTTAACATTAGAGGTATTAAAATCATGACTTGATTTATCTAAAAATTGCAGTATTTTCCGATTAGATGATCAAGCTGGACCTCAGAATCTTAATTGAAAAAAGAACGATTAGCTGTCCTACTCTTGTTGGATAAGGTATGTATCTTTGTAAAAAATAAATATTTGTATTCTCTTGTTTCAATTTAATCGTATGGAGTATTATTTGTTATTATTCAGTGTCATTTGCTTTATTTTTATTGAGGTAATGTTGCAACTACATATTTTATGATCTGATGTATTTTTGATGTACTGTGATTTTCCTATTATTACTAAATTGATGTCAAGACGAATAATATTGTAAAGGCTATGCAGAGTATCTTATCAGAGACAATTCGCAGGTAACTTGTAATTGGTGACCCATATTTGTTGTTAGTTATTTGACTACTTGCCATTAGTTGTTGAATATTATCATATCTCTTGACATGTTTCTTCGAGTACGAAATCCTTCAAAATATTGTTATATAAGAACAGCTTAAACAACTCACAGGGTGTAAGCATTAAGATCTCATGATTGAGATTATCAAAATGAATTTACAATTAAATTCTGCCCTATAGACTTGACTCGGATAAAACAACTATCAAAGACAAACATTAAGTGATATCAACATTAATCCTAATTTTTATCTTCAACTTAATTCAACTAAACCTAGTCCTAGGGGTTGCTTTTGAATTTTTATGTGGCATCTCCCATTTATTCAAAATACTTGACCTTTATAATGTTAAGACTATCTAGGATATTGATACTAAAAATTGCCTTGACTGAATGTACATCTGATCTGGTCGATGGGATATATGTCCTCGCTTTATAAATTGAAATATCTTATGTTGTTGTTTCACACAATAAGACAGAAATTCTCCTAGACTTCCCATATTTTCACTTGATTGGGAGCACCAGCTTGGTGTCCCAGATGAGACTCCTAGATACCAAATCTTCTTTTTTGCTAGTTTATGATGACAATTTACAACTCAATATGGCCAAACATACAAACCAATTATTCAATTCATTAGTATCATTGCTCATGACAATTGTTTCTTGGTAGTTTTTTTATTCATCTTATATGGGTTTTTTTTTGGGGGTCGGTAAAAGCAAAATTGTATTCCTTTGTGCCCCGTTTGGATGGCGGAATAAACGAGTGTAAGGGTAGTATAAGGGTGGTATAAGAATGGATAATGAAAATGATTGTTTGTTTGCAAAGTATAATTTGGTATTACTAAGCCAGTTTAAACAAGTATAAGGGAGTATAACAATTCTAAGTAGCCCCTAGGATAAGCTATACTCACTTTATCTATTCCCACGGGTCCACATGTCAAATCAATTTTTTACACTTTATTACATCAAATCACCTATCAACATCTCTTATACATCAAAGGGCTCACATGTCAAATTAACTTTTTTACACTTTATTTATTTATTATTCTTTATCAATCAAACAACTCAACATTTATTCTTACGTTTCCCAATGAGAATAAAAAAAAAACACAACTAAACATAAAATCTCTTATTCTTGTAAATTTATTATCTATACTAGCATAGTTATCTATCCAGAATAACTTAATTCCGCTATCCAAACGGGGGGTTGGGGTATTAACAAAATTACATTATGAGCTATACAATCTCAGCTGCAAAGAATCCAAGGGTTGGGGTATAGTTGGGTACTTTAACATTGTCACATGCACAACATATATTACTTTGATTATTTTGATAAAATACTTCATGGTAGGTCAGTGATGGTAGATTGTGATCTCTTATTTATTTGATTGTCTGGTATTTCCCTTGTGTTTGCTTCATGGGGCTCATTGTCCCTTTCGAGATGTCTCTTTTATGAGACTCTTGCTATTTTGAAAGCTCATGTTTGACAATTAGTTTCACTTGTTATTCCGTCGATAATATAATATAGGGAAAAACCAAATAACCCTATGTAAACTGTTTGAAATTCATATAATCCATCTGACATTTTTTAAAGTCCATAAAACCCTATGAAAACATCCTTGTAAATTCAAATAATCATTTGAGTTAAATTTTCGTTGATAAATAAAGAATATTATGTGAATATTTAGCTTGATTACCCTTGGTTGAAAACATAATATACAAAAAAAAACTCACGATTTGTTACACATGCGGATTTTTTTTTTATAAATGATAATTTTATCTCTCTAAATAGATTATAAAACTCTATCTGAAATGATAAAATTATCATTTATATGAATTTTTCCCTATAATATAAATTTGTGATCCGATGATTATTCCCCAGTTATCACTCTCCTCACCTTTCTTCGCTCTAGTTATCTTTGCATGCTTTTCTTTATATTGCAACCAGCGCCCCCCCCCCCCCCCCCCCCCCCATGAATTTTATATTTGGGTGTTAATGTATTGTGTCAGTGCATGAATGGAGTGCTAATGTACTGTGTTAGTGCATGGGTTTTTTTACTCTTTTTATTTTGTTGATGTCAGTAGGGGGGATATTTAAATGTGGTGGAGTAGGGGGTATTTGTGTTTTTATATGTTGATTACATGAATGGGTATTTAAATGGATATTTTTTAGGATAGGGGGTATTAGTTAAATGCGAAAAAAAAAGTTCACAAATATTCTATTTGCAGGCCCTCAGATGTTTTTATTTCAAAAGTTTATACTTGGTTAATTAAGTACATTCTTTAATAAAAATAAAATACATATTAATATGAATTGAATACATATGTTTTTTTTGTATTTGTAACAAAAAGTATATATTGCTTATTGACATGGTTGTAAATAGGATTGTAAAATTGTGACTATGAGTGTCAATTGAAATGTTTGAGATTTGAAGTGTCATATGTAATTTTAAAAAAAAATTAAGGATCACAAATTTGGAGGCTGAAAAAATCACAATTTGGATTTTTTAAGTTTTTATTTTTTTTATTTTTTCATGATTGCTTTTTAAAGTCTCAGCTCTCAAGTTTTGTTTTTTGAAAGTCGGGTTTTAAAATCTAATCTTAGAAAGGTATTAAGTATCCTTATACAAATTTTATGATTAGTTGTTTTGTTTATTTTTGTTTTTTAAATTTTTTTTTAACATTCATTCTTTTCATTTTTTGTTATGGAAATAATGACATTTCAAAAAAAAAATTTCTAGACCTTTAAATTATTTTTTTCGAATTTCTAAATATGGAAAAGGAAATAAAAACCAACTTTCTCTATCAATTGTCCATTATTTCAACAACATTATGATCTGACAATTTTAATTTTTTAAAATTATCGTATTTTATATATTTTTTTCCTTTATTTTAAACCTCTCGGCGCCCCCCCCCCCCCCCCCCCCCTCCCTCTTCTTATTTTAATTCTTGGCTCCTTGGCTATCTGTTTCAAATTGATCATGAAGATTTTATTTTTAAAAGAACAGTCATATCTTATCATAATTTCTCCCGGTTTATGTTTCAGAAAATCCAATTCAATCTATAAAGTCATGACAAAACCTTAATGTACAATATTTGAATGAACTTTCTTTCAAAATCTAATGGATGCGATCAAATAAAAAAAAAACCAAGGAATAATTCACACAGATCAATGTGACTTTTCCCCCCCTTATTTGAGTCACATCACTCAATATTTAGGTGTATTCATCATTGTCATCCGATTTTTTTATTGTCCTCTATAGCTTCATGTCAAAATTCTGAAATCCCAAAAAGACTTTGGATGTTAGATCTTGTACTTTAATGTCACCTTTCGAATCCAAAAAGAAAGGACTTCTAGGCCAGGTATGTATCTTACAAATTAAATATTGGTATTTTGTATTTTTCATGTTTTAATTTAAGTATTATATAAGAATAAATAACATCATGACTTTAGATTTCTATGCATAATTTTTAACAAATTACTTATTCAAATGTTATATTTTCTCAGTGTTCACAAACCAATGTAAAAAGTGATAGACGTTAGGTGGGGTGGTTGATGGATTAATAAAAAAAAAATGGTTAGACGCTTAGCATTACGGGTTGGATCTACTTAGACTTATTAGATCTAGACGGGTGATTAATCAGGATCGAAATGGGATTTTTAGAATATTGTTTAAAGGAAAATGTTTGACTCAATATTTTTATAATAAAAAACTCATATCACATATGCTTTCATTTTCTTAAAAATAGTAAACATTACTGGAGACGCAAAAATTGACTGACCGGACTCGGGTCACTAAGATCCGTCGACTCTGCTCCTCTCAATCTCCCTCTCTCTAGGATGTGGAGGAAAATTTGTTTTGAACATGAGATCTCTTTCCAGCATACGTACCCTGTGTCTAGGATCAAATCATATTTAGTTCTTTTTTATAATCTTTTTTAGTCTCTAGAATCTCTTGGGGATCACATCCCTATCGCACGGATGAGATGAGATCTCAGATTCTATGGATAAATCTTATGTAATTGCTGAGATTTGCACAATCCATAGCTATTATCCTTTTATAAATGACCTAGATTTGCTAAGATTAATTTTCAGATTCATATCCTGGGGTGACGTGCGGTCAACGGATATTGACGGGCTTATGGGCCGAATCCACCGAGGGGGGTGATCCAGGTCGTGTGCCCTTGTTAACCGGGTCTCCGAGCACGTTGATTGTAGTTGGTGGGCCTTATTTTTAGGCTCTACAATTATCTATGAGATATATGTTTTAATAAAAAAATGTAAGCGCTCTGTTTTTAATGGATAATGTTACATCCAGCCTTAATTCCAATCTGCATGTGTTTTAAAATTTTTAAAAATAATATACATCATTTAATGATATATATGTTTTTATAAAAAATGAAACATATGTTACAATGAATTGTATATATGCATTTATTAAAATATAAAAATGTTCTTTTAAAACATATACCTTGTTGACATGAATATATGCGTTGATAAAGAGTGGAAATAGATTCTGGGTGTAACAGCACCCATTTTTAATTAAATAAGCTTATTTTTATAATAATAAATAAAAGAAAGAATTTAATATACTGTGCATGGGCCATGTTTAACACGGTGAAACATTCCCCGCTCGTAAACTTTATTTTCTGCAAAGGCATTAAAAAGGGCAGCAATTGAAAATGGGACACCTCGCTTTCACGTCTCCCAGAAAACACTGCATTCATTCATATCATAATAACCTTTTCGTATCCCATTATTAACTAATCATAATTCCCTCTCACGTGGACACCCATCAACTTCTAACAAGATCGTGCCACGTCGAAAACTCCATTTTCACCATTTGTGTGACCCACCGACATTAAAAATCCAGCACGTGGCGTGTCTTGAATGGTACGATAGATATGTTGGAGAGATCAGGACCGTCGATGAATATGGGGTTGTCGAGCAAGAGCCAGGCCTGTGACTTGATGGCTGTGTAAGGTGGGTCAGTCATTTAACATGTTTGCTCATCTAGTGTACAAGTAAACATACATAAACTTTTTGATGCACGAATTACCCACCAAAATATATAAAAAAAAATGCATGAACTCATGTGTCTTGTAAATTTGGGGGGGACGTACTCAAGTACATGTCTTTATAAACATAATTTTTTTTTAATGTATTCGAATGGCTAACTATTATAAACCATCTATGCTTTATATTGTATCTCTCCTCAAAAATACATCTATTTTAAACAACCAACTCGATTAAATCTTATCTCTTCCTATCCCCCAAGACACTGTAGTTAGATTGATCTCATCTCTCTCTCTCTCTCTCTCAAACCACATTGTGGGGATCAGGATTCAAATTTGATCTGACCCAAAATTAAATGTAACTGTGAATAATTTATTCATTTATGATGAGATTTTGGAGCTGGTTATATTCGCCTTTCATTATGTAATCTGGTAATCTGGTAGTGGTGTGTTGTCAATCAAAGAATCTTCAACGATCAAATCAGAATGAGATCAAGGAGGAGTCTAAAAATTTAGAGATTTAAATGAATCTGATTTCATATAGGGGTACCTTTTATAGACGATAATGACGCACGCTCGGATGATTGGAGAAATCTTTCATGTGACCAATAATAGGTTGTCACGTATGTCTATTTTATCTCTTTTGATTGAGTCAACCAGATCATTTGGCTCTAGTTGTCATGTCATCTTGGGCATATTATCGTATTCTGGGGATGAGTCGAGCATATGTGGCATAGAGCCTTTTCCACTTGACATATTTGATCCTTGCATGAAGTCCTTGCACTTCGGACAGTTGTAGATCTGAAGAGGTCGGACTCTTTTTCTTGGACGCTCACAGTCCTTTAGGGCTAGTTTAGCAAATATAAGGTTTTGATGATAAGTTATCTCAATTTTAGGGATAAAAGTCTATCATTTTTATCATTCTTCATATTTTTTAAAATTGAAACAAAAAATTGGTATAAATGTTATTCCAGCTTTTAAATGGAACAAATTATCCTTATTTTCATTTCAAATTTAGAATAATTATCTGCACTTTATTCATATTATTTTTATATCAAGGGATAAGTTGTCCTCCCCCACTTATCATATATACATTTTATAGTATATATTTAATTAAAAAAATAAAATATACAACATTGAATTTTTGTGAATATGTTACTCTTTTTCATAAATAAACATATATGTCATTAAAAAGAGGAAAATTGCTATAACTCCCTCAAAAGTTAGCTAAATGTGTTTTAGTCCCTATAAATTTTTTTAAAAAAATTTCTCTATATTATCAAGAAAAATATAATTTCAGTCCCCACCGTTACTTTGACTAATGAGATACATGATTAATTCTAATTACACATTAAAAGTTATCATAATTCCCTCACCCCCTTATGTTGAAAAATCAATATAGTTCTCTAGAAACTTATAAAAATCGAATAAGGTCCATAAAAAATCTGTAAATCTCCTCGGGCCCCTCTTTTATTAAACAATATTTATTTTAGTCCCTAACGTAATCGAAATTAACCAGATATGTGGTCGACTCCAACTATATATAATAAATTATCGAAATAACCATTTATATTTACTTAACAAATTACAATAATAAAAGGATTTATTAATTTTACAAATTTTCATAAATTTCAAGAAGTTAAATCCATTTTTTCCTTTTTGTTTTCTTACAGTGGATGAGTATACATGGAAAATTTTCAAAAAAAAAAAAAATTCCTTCTAAAAAAATAATAATGTGGGAGCGGAATGTAACATTTTTTAACATATAGTAGGTGGTGGTGGTTTTATGTGAGTCTGACCTCGAAAGACGGGGTCTCCTCGTTAGCCGAACCTGCGCGTCCCTCCCGCTGACACCCCCGACACCAAAACACGTTGGCCCCCATCTGGCCGTCCGTCTTTTTAGATCAGACGGTCATGGTGCCCGCTTTCGTCCATTTTCTACGACACCAAATCATGCACAGGGCATACGACACCAATATGATGAAAGACGTAAATAACATATATTTATTGCTTTTGTTTAAATTACTAGAAATATATGAAAGTCAATCAATTTGAAAAAAAAATTTCATTTGTTTTAATTATATATATATTTATGTATGGTTTACAATTATTTATCTAGCACTTTTGTAGTGTGTAGTGTACTAGTGTGGTAGAAATTTAGGTAGTGGTTCTTTTTTTTCAAAGTAAATATTTTTTGAACAATGATCAATCAATTTCAAATTCATAGTCTCTCCTCCACATATTAGTAAATGTCAATTATAGATAGTCTTTGCAAGGTATTTATGCTTTATTTTCTCAGATATAGTAAATGAATCATTTAAAATTTAAAAAGTGAAGATAAAAAAGATAAAAGTTTTTAAATTATTTCTATGAAATTTGTTGTTCTTTCTTGTATCCTTTATTTTTCTTAGACACACTAGCTCGTTCTGGGTCAAGATTAAATAAGACCTAAACATATTTTTGAAATTGCTCCCATACATATATATTCATATACATAATTTTTTTATAAATAAGACCAATAAATATGTTCATGAATGAGTATAAAAAGTTATGGTTTGATGGTCCTTCCTCAAGTGAGGTAATGTTATTAACATGGAGATAAAAAAAAGAAGAGATAAATATTATTCTATTCATAATGTGAAAAAAGAATCTTTATTTTTTTATTAGACATAAAGATAATTGTTTGATTTTTTTAAAATCTTCTTTGAGATTACTACTGAGAAAATTGGATATTTAAATGGCAAACCAAAATGCATTAACTCGTAATTACCCCATATTCCAGGTCCATATACCATCTAAAAAAGCCCTCTTATACTCACTTCTTTTTATGGAGTACGGTTTCATATAATTCATTAGTCCCTACTCCTATTACATTGAAATATTTATACATTTTTTACATATGATAAAATTCAATTTATAGAAATATCTTTACATTTTATAAAAATACAAACTTTATTTTACGAGGCATATATTTATTAGAAAAAAGAATTAGCTGTAACATTTTCAATAAAAAAATTTTAAGAAAAACCATATTTACCCTAAACAAAATAAAAATCTCCCGACACGTGTCATTTCCGTACATTTTTGGGAAGAACAAACAACAGAGAGAGCGTGGGCTTGAAGTAAAAAATCCAACCAAAACAAAATAAATAAGTAAAAGTTTTTGATAGATAGTCAGACAGGTGAGATAATAATAAGGTAATGATGAATAGATGAGTATGTGATTTTTTCTTGTCCTCTTTTTCCACTCCAGGTGGTAACCGGTAACACCGCTCTGGTTGACCGGCCACACCCGGTCAACAAACAAATACATTAATTTTTTTTTTCATCTTTCAAAGACTCAAAAATGGAAGACCTGGGAAATGAAAGAAAAAAGTATGTTTTTTTTTCTGTACGGTTCAGATTTCATGAAATATAATATAAGAAAAAACAGTGAGTGAGTGTGGTTTGGTATTTTGGGTTCCCAAAAAACAAAAAAAAATACAGAGAATCTCTCAATCCATCCATTTAAGTGTTTCATCATCATCTCCTCCACCTCCCACTTCAAACAAACCCTTCTCTCTCTAAACATCATGGTTTGATAATTGGATTGTTTGTGGGGAATGTTGTCTGGCTCGATGCATTCGTGTTTGTTGTTGATGGGTTTTCTACGAAGGCATCGGACCAGGCTTCATTCCCCTCAAATCTCTCTCTTTCTCTCTCTAAAACTCTGTTTCTCTCACTGTCTTTGGAAGAGTTCTGTGAAGGTGGGGTTGAGGGGACTGTTGTCTGGCTCGAGGTCATTGACCCATACTATGGTTTTTTGTTTTTTTTGGAGATTTTTAATGGCCTCGGACCAGGCTTCATTCCCCCCAACCTGTGTTGGCTTTCTCTTTGTGACTGACTGGCTCTCACCCATCTTTTGCTTCTCAAAGGTAATGGTTCTTCTTCTTCTTCTTCTTCTTCTTCTTCTTCTTCTTCTTCTTTGTTTTCTTGGTTTTTGTTTTCTTTTTGTGTCTTTTGGAGTTACTTTGTTGTTTCACTGATCTGGGTCTTCAAAAAGTTCTATTGCTTTTTGGGTCTTTTTGACTTTGCAAAGCTTACAGCTTTTCAAGCTCTTCTTTTTGGCTTTGCTGATTTTTAAGCTCCATTGACTCTGTGTGTGTGTGTGTGTTCTGTAACTTGCCCTCCTTTTGGTTCTGTTGATTCACTGAATCAGCCAAGCTTTCAAAACAAAAACTTCTCCTCAAGGTCTTATTTTTCATTGAAAAGATTTTTTTTTTTTTGGGGGGTTCTATAGAGTAGAAAAACAAAGAAAAGACACAACTGATGTAAAACAAGTGACCATGACTCGTGAGAAAGAAAAGAAAGCATGCCATATATGTATACCTTTCATGTGAAGAGAAGTAAACCATAATGTGACTTGCAAAGTTTAAATAGTATGTTATAATGCTTCAACTTGTTTTATGAGAAACCTAAAATTAGAGAAGATGTTCCATCATTGTATGAGTTGTCCCATCTATTGTGGGTGTGTCTAATATGCCCGTCACTTCATTTTCTCCCCCATTGTATCAATCAAAACTATTTTTTTTTGTTTTGTGTTTCTCTCGTAGTATTAATGATCACTGAAAATCTCTCTCTCTCTGAATGTGCATTAATATGTGTTTGTCTGACTCTGAGAGAGTGCCATAAGAAACGTAACTGACGGCATTGAATGCGATTTGGTGGATTAATTATAATAATGACAGACACACACACACAGAGAAGGAGAGAGTGTGTGTGTGTGTGTGTGTGAATGTGAATGTGTGTGAATGAAAAGATGCCATGGTTAGATTTTAACTAAAAAGTTCAGCCATTTAAGCAGTTCCTTGTTTTTCTTTTCTTTGTCAATTTTTTTGTTGGGTAAGGTTTTTAAAATTTGGATTAATAAAACTATGTAGTTAAAATATATACAAGCTTAATAGTGGCTGCTATATAATCTGGTCAGAGAGAGAACCCATACAACTGTAATGAAATGTTGGGAGTTACATCTGTTTTTTGCAACAGTGAAACTTGTGCATTGTATCTATAGAGTAACTTTTCATGCCGGACTCTCACATTGCTTTGTTTTCTTTCCATGATGGTTTGCTGAGTTGGGGTAATGAATGTTATGAGGTTTCAACACTTAGGTCCCCATATTAGCACAAAGTCCAGCAAAAAAATAAATTTGTTGTTTGATTTCCTTCTCTTGGTTAAATCCTACAATATTATAAAGGATTTTCACCTTCTTTTGCCTCTCAGACACTACTTTAATTTCTAGGGCATTGCCCGAACTAATCTTCTATTAGAGTTAGTTTGGTAACTCTTGCGCAGAAGAAGAACTTTTTCTCCCATTAATTACTAAGTTCTGATAGATTACGTAGAAGGTGGGGATGATTAAATTTTGCTTGAGATGATCAAGAATGATCATAGCTAGGATGAAAGATTCTAGACATCAGTTACCTAGATAGAAAAAAAGATAAGAGAATAAATGACAAATTGACCATTAAGTCTTATTTGTCATTACAAAGTTAGCTGTGGTTCATAACAGTAGGCTGCATTTATTTATCTTTTTAGCCACCTTGATGGCTGCATCTGTTCATTTACCATAACCAAGGTGCTTCAGATGAAAGTAATGTCTTTCATTATCTGCATTGCAGTGTCGGATGATATGTTTGTGTGTGTACATGTATTTCTGATGTGAACTTTTCAAAATTTTAAATTCACTATGGGAAGCTGTTTTATGACTGTTGTTTATAGGTGTGTGTATATGGTCAGTGCATGGACTTTGATTGAACTTACGGTGATGATTGTAGTTGATTTAGCTGCATTTGAACTATCGTTCCCTCATTTAATTTGACTCAGAATGATTACCGTTCATGATACAAGATCAGAGGGTTTTGGATGTTGGTCTGCAATAATCACTTTGCATTTCATGTTAAGAGAGTAGGGGAGAAAATGAGGGATTATTAGCTGCAATAATCACTTTGCATTTCATGGTAAGAGAGTAGGGGAGAAAATGAGGGATTATTAGCTTTACGTGTTTAGAATTCGTGCTCTATTACACTCAATTCCTTTTACTCTAAAATGTAATTATATATAAATTGTTTGTCTCATACACTCACTTTATAGAATTATATACCTCATTGAAATCTTTTTTCTTCTCATTTTCTATAAATGATATCATTCAATTTATCGGAATATATATTTAATATTAATGATTAAAAAAATGAAAACATGTGTAGTCTGCATTTTGGACTGTAAAATCGATTGAGTGTAACATTTTCCTTAGAATTCAGTTATATTGTTGGGCTCCAAAATCCAATGCTCAATAAGCATCATATGTAATGCAACTCAGCAATTCTAGTTAAAGTAAGTTTAATTAACATATACAAGAAAATGTGTTCTCCTTGGATTTTTATAGCTTTCCCATAAAACAAATTAGTTCTTTTTAAGAGATTAGTATATGAGTTAATAGGAATAATCTGAGTTACTGGTGACAACAGTAAACTTTCATTTTTCTCTGTGCAAATTTTGAATTTCCAATGCATTGTCCACCAGGATCCTTATTTTATTCCAAATCATTAACAGTCTCTAGTACTCCAATTTTGTCAATTATTTGGATACTCGTAAAAGAATTTTGGTAAGATAAATAACTAATCACAATGAACCATAAATCAGACTTTATATGGTAAGATCAACGAAATAGCTCTTTTTTTCTCACTAAGGATGATCAAGGATTTTGGTTTATATCTTCAATTAGCTAACACAGTTTATGACATACTTGAAGTAGGGGTCGTGTTGTTGCTTTAGTTCACACCCTTAATATATTCATGATGCAGGGTTAATTTATGCATTATTTTATGAGATATCATGTTCTTATATAATGTGTGATTTTTTAGATTGGCACTAGAGCTAATTTTATAATCAGATAGATCTCAGGTTCGAATCTCTAGCCTTACCTAGGATTTTTCTAATTAACAAAAAAAAAAAGTCATTCGACCATGTCCTTCAATGTTTTAATCCATGAATTTGGTATTGTTCTTTTGTCTTTCCCAGCTTGTGATTGGATATATTTAAATCTCTAATTGAGTCAGTTTGTGGTTCTTCTTGTGGGTTTGATTTATTTTTATATTATGTGGTTGAATAGAGTTTACCTTTTATATTGTTATATAAATTTATATTTTTTATACCTTCTAAATCTGAATTTGTTGGATAGATTTGAGCCATATTATTCTTGCTTTAGCTGTGAAATTCTTTGCTAAATGGAACCATCTCTACTGCTCTACATGCATCAGAGTCTGAATAATTTATGATTCAATTTGGATTTCTCTGTATTGGAAATCCCTACATGTCTGAAACCTGACCATTTTTCAGCTGCTGAAATGAACTTGACCCTCACATGCAATTATGATTGCATTAACATGTGCTGTTAATCCAATATTATCATGGTTAATTTGAGCTATTACATGAGTTCCTATTGATAATTTTAGTCATCTAAAACATGTTCTAAAATCCTTCCAGGGTAGATATCTGCCGACTCTGGGCAAAGGCCACCAAGGCAACTACTTAGGGCCCCCCTCCTAGCCCCAAAAATCTGGGATATGTTTTCTTTTTATATTAAGCATTTTGATATAAAATTAATTTTTTTAAAATTAAAACATATCCATTCATCCACTTATTTTTTTTTTAAAATCTTGTCATATTTTTTTCTATTTTATAGGATTTATTTATTTGTTTGTAAAAATATAATTTTTTTTAACAATAAATCCCTTGATTTAAGGATTTTTTTATTCTTTTTATGAAGGAAAAAAAAGTTTTCCTTTTTTAATACAGTTTAGTTTTTCAATTTTTTGTTGTTTTGTTTTTTATTTTTCATTTATTTTTTATTTTTTTGAAACATAAGTTTTTTAAGTTTGTTATTTTTTATTTTTTATTAGACATTTTTGTTTTAACCTCGTAGAAAAAAAATTACATTCATTTTTTTTAATGTAAATGCATCGGATCCCCCATTTTATAAGTTGGCCTAGGGCTCCATCTAAATTCACTAATCTCATGGCTGGCCCTGATGGATATGAATTCCATTGTTGGATTTGAACGGTCAATTCCATGCTTAATCCTGGTTATTTGTGACTGGTTTAGAGTTACTCCATCCTTGTATAGTTTCAAATTTTTTGGTAGGTATTTATTCTTTCCTTGTTGAACTTTATCCTATCAATAATAATAAAACTCAAAATTCTACTAACATGTCAAGAGATTGTTTCGTATTTACAGAATTTCTTGTATTGAAGATCAATTTTCATTGTCTCCTTATCAAGTATGCCTAACTAAATCATACCATTAGCTCACATTAATACATGATCAAGTTACTTAAATCCCTTGTCTCAGCTGCCTTGCAATTTAGCTAGTTATTCCATCTAAAAAAAATGTATTTTTCTCGTGTATCCCTCTTCAATGATTGCAACTCATTTAAACATGATACTGAGGAAGCCACCTCTGGGGGTGGGAATATGTTTTGTAAGCAGTGGATTCACTATTCTTCAAATGCCTATTTGGGTAGAAGATTATGAGAAGAATAGGGTGGAATAAGTATGAATAAGACCAAAATTTGATTTGGTTTTAAGTAATTCAAGTTGTGCTGGATTACGTGAGAATAAGCTAGCATTTATGTTCCAGGTCCCCTGGAATTGTATTATACCACCCAATTTATTTTATATGGTACAAGCGGACTCATATATCAAATCATCTATCATCATCTTTTATAAATCAGAGAGCTCATATCTCAAATCATTTTTTAACATTTCATATTTTATTATTCACATCTTATTCACATTTTATTCATAACTTATTCATGTTCAATCAAATAACAAATTTTTTTTTACTTTTTTCAACATGAATAACAAAAAATACAAGCAATTAAAAAATAAGTTAGTATTTATTTATGCTGAAATAGTTATCTATCATTCAATAGTTTTTACATGGGACTAAAGCTGTTAATGGGTTTGTAAGTCTTAACTCTTAACTACAACAAAAGGAGGGAAGAAGAAGAAGAAGAAGAAGAAGAAGAAATTTAGGACTTTATTCCGGATGTGAATGTCTATTATAGAACTGTAAATGTGCGTTTAATGAACTCAACTATACGTTATGTTATACTACCAAAAAAAAAAAAACTATACATGTTATGTTATATTTTTTAAAATGGAGATGGTACATATTTTGATGGCAAATATATTTCTATGAATTCATTACTCAGAAGATTTGGCAGGATGTACTCATTTTCATAATATTTAAAATAACTAAACTGGCTAAAAGTAATACACAAAACTTGAATCATTATTAAAATAATCACGTTCCATTAAAGACGATTCTAATAAATTTTACAAAAAAACCATTAAACATCATTTCATTGTTCTCAGGCTAAACTGTCTTTTTAAGTAGGAAAATGATGTGTACAGCCTTCTATGCTATGCAATCCCTTGTGAGCCCTCACTGGCCCTCACTGGTTTTCTTTTTTAATCACCCATTAAAATACATATTGTTACACGAATTGAAATATATATTAAAATACCCTAGCGTATTTTTCCTTTATATATATATATATATATATATATATATATATATGGTCGCGATTACGTGCGGTAAAAAAGATGCGGTCGGTGCGGTTTACGTGGGCCGTATCGCGGGTCCATATATCGACGTGAATCGCACCCGATAGCGATGGACCCGTATACGGCCCATCGCGCACCGCACCGACCGTAAACGCACCTATCGGCTCATAATGTATAAAACTGCAAACGGAATGAGTGATCACTCTTTTATGTCCCCAACTAATCGGCATTAGACATACAAAAACAAAAAAATATACACCTAGTAATTTGTGCAGTCTTAATCGAGTATAAAATCTCTAACCGAAAATATATTATGTTGACCATACACTTGGTTAGGCCAGTATATACTCCATCAGTTAAATTATTAAAAAAAATTACATTCAATGTACTCGAATATGTATTTCACTTGTACTGATTGCACATCTTCCTTTGGGGAGGGTGTGTCTCTGACCACCCTGGCCCTGCTAAGGGGTCTGCTGCCATTGCACGTCTTTTGTTAGACAAGTATATCCCTTCCATTGCATATCACAAGCATTTAAATCAACAGTTATGTATACAGTCTGACCAAGACCCCTTCCACACTAGCCTTATTCGCGTTGTTACACTAATATAGTATATGAAATCACCTATCACATGATATGATATATACTCTGCTATGTCAGTATAAGAGTGCATGTTTGAGAGGACGAAAATTTGTCCGAAATGGTGTCAATAAGGAATCGCCGGGTATTTTAGATATATTACTCAAAAAAATGCCACATCACTTAATATAGTATGGGGAAATAAAGAAATCAAGGAACGTGTATGCCACCCTTCCAGCCAAGGAACAGGAAGAGAACTTCTATATATAGAAACAAATAAATCCTATTTTGGTCGAATCTGAAATGAATGAAGAAATAGGATCTTCGAAATAAGGAATAAACCATGGATAAATCCAAGCAACTTTTTCGTAGCGAAACCGGCCAAACGACGTGCAAGAAGACTTGGGGATTTCTTTCCCGTGTTAAGGACCATGTGATATTTACTAGTGATAAGCACCATCCAAAGCTATAACCAGAATAAAAAAAATTAACAGGAGAAAGGAACAAATGCTATTTGATTATTGATATGATGCACAATTAGCACTTACTACACTGATTATACCTGCTCCAGGAAAACCTTCTCCAAGAAACTGATGAAACGTTTTGAATACAGTTTAGGTTCAACGGCGGATATTGACAGAGGATCAAACAACAATGATTTGTATGTGTGCTCGATTTTCTTGATGACATTGTAGTCCTGTAATATATCTATGATTCCGAGGTAAAGGACGACGTCGCAGGCCTCGAAAAGATCTGTCTCTGTTGAATCTAAGCCCTCATCATGTAAAACTTTGTGTGTGGCTTTGGCTGGCATGTTTACACCCAGTTGCACCCTTAATCTGATAAACAATAAGAATTACAATTAATTGTTGTAGTAGAACACATTAAACCAACCATGGAATGAAAATTTGAAGATGATTCAAGTTTTAAACCATATATTCAAACGTAGTCGGTGAGTGAAATCTATATAGATTAAATATTGATCGATGTACAGATAGACCGATCAATATATCGGTCCTAGGGAGTAAATTATTATAAAAATAGGTCAATTTATCAAGATTTTCATGATTTTATGATGATGTCATGCAAACATCATTAATATGTCAGCGATATGTTACCGATAACCGGCCTGGGCAGCCAACCCAACCCGGTTATGTGCATTTGATTTTCTTTTTGTGGGTGCCATTGGGGTCCCTACTGCTACCCCACCATGGGGTCCAATGGCCATTTGCTAACCCCCACCCCCCTCCTCCCCTTTTTAATATAAGCCCTTCCTTCTGGTTATGGAGAACAATTAGGTGGAACACAAAGACCATAATTGAGTTAATTCTGCAATAAACTATTTATTTCAAATAATTTTTTTCACATGTTATATACAGACATTGTATTTTAAGTTTATTATATTTCACCTCATGTTGCATTTCATATAAGAACTATACAATATATTTCATCATTGACATTTTTCATAAAAAATTTTCTAATTTTTCCATTTTCATCCTTAAAATTCAAAAATCCAACCCCCCCCCCCCCCCCCCAATCGATATATCAATAAAATTGATATTTGAAACATTGTATACACTTCTACTACAGTTGACTGAATTGAACGGTAGATTGCTTGAAGAAAGAGTAGGTACCTCCCTGTGCCACGAAGAAGAAGATCAACTTCCTGATCACCTGCAGCTGACACCTTCAACCCGCTACCTCTAATATGAGATCCTTGAATGGCACTGATGGAACCTGGTTCATGTGTGACTAAGAGCAGGCCCCTTGGAGGGATGGGTGGTTCACCAACTAAAGATACTTCCCCTGACCCAAGAGAAGAAGAGGAAAAAACATCAAGCATAATTTTGATGAGAATGAATCCATGGTTATAAAACATGGGCATAGCATACAAGATACATGTATCGGAAAACTAGAGGATTACTGGTTACTTCTAGGGTCATCCATTTACAAACTCAGCTATCAGAATGCATGACACATCATCCAACCAAGAAGTATAAAAAAAACATGTAAAGCCCAAAGTCGTCGGTAATTCGTTAGTTGTGAGACCATATAAATGCATGAATGCACACTTACAGTACATCTATTTATAAAGCAAGGACCTATAATTTCATCTCATAAACTCATTAGTGACAAAGGAGCAGATGATATAAATATTGTATATTGTGTTGCATGGCCAACCATTTTTGTAGCAGAAGTGGATTTGCAGAACCGGAAGTAGTTTGACATGAAACTGGTCAAATTGCAATTGTAACACGCATATCTTTTAGAATCCATAAGAATATTAAAAGGATTTTTATCTTTTTAAGCTATTTTGAAAACTTACATGGACTGCTCTATAACAAGTCAATAACCATAAACTACACAGTACGGAACAATCCCTACTTATATTTTAGTATTAATTTACCTAGAACTTTCTTTATGTTTGGTTTATTCCAACAAAACTTGTTCTGTGAAAAAATCAGAAATAACAAACAAAATCCGAAATTTATTGAATTTCATGGTGTTTATTTTTAAAAAATAACTAAAACACGTGATAAAATTAGTACAGTCCAGATTGAGTTCGTCATGTGATCGCTATAGCACAATCTGGTAGAGATAGATGCACACCATTATCAGCGGAAGACGTTGCATGAGCATCTGGAGTTTCTAATATATCCTTCAAATGTTCTGGAGCTCTAAAATGCAGTCCCAACAACAAGCTATAATCAATTATACATTGTGATTCAAGAAATGCACAGTCAAGAGATAGTTGCCTGCATGTAATAAATATAGCTGGTGTTAGGGATAAATCATTCTCAGAAATGGATTGCATAAAATAAAATAAAATAAACTTGTCTGGATTTTCCAAAAGAACAGAATCATCTTGTGAGTTCTGCTCAACAGGATGAATTTCGTCAACACCATCAAATTTAGTCATGGGCAAACTGTCTAATGAGGTTTAAGTTTCCAAATAATTCAATGAATAAATGTTCTTCTTAGAAAAAAAATCTTCTCAAAATTACTAAAGGACAATAAATTGATCAAGACCAACAATAAATAGCAGGCCTCCATCGATTTCCTAGTTTGCTAGAGAATTACAGAAATTGCTTGGGAGAAATTCTGTTGCCATTTTTCATTTATAAAACCGAAAAAAGGATGTATGAATATACAACTTTATTTCAATGTAATCAAAATTCCTTAGCATATAAAACAAATCGGTTATCAATTCGTTCATATATCTACTCTTTACACAATTTTTCATTCAGCAGAGAAGTACTACTATCTCTTGCATCTAAAGAAAAATTAGCTTGATCAGGAATCTGATGAATGACCCAGAGTGTACTATTGAAGTTATTATAGTGGAATAGGCTTGTTGGGCCTATTCCCGAGGCCCAGGGGTTCGGGGGCAACTCCCCCGAAAGGCCGCAGGCTTCCCCGAATGACCCGGAGTGTACTATCTCTTGCATCAAATTTTTTCTATGGGTTTATTGGTCTTTTTCTATTTCTAGGGTTTTGTACATCTTGTATCAATATAAGAGACCTTTCGGCCTCCACCACTGAATATAACATCATTCCATTACTTTCTTCTTGTACAACACAATCATGGTTGGGAAGTTCTATAATCTGCCTTACTAGAAGAAACATTAAAAAACATAAGTACATAATTGAGAACAAAAATTTATGTAAGACTGCCACGATTCAGTTCACCTCTACATCTTATGAAGTTACCATTTTAATATGGGACAGATGAATTTCCTATCTCATCATTCTCAAATGAAAAAATATAGTATTTGTACTTCTAAACCAAAAGATTCTATATTCAACTAGCTCTTCATTGAGAATGAGAAGAAAAAAAATGACTCACTTAAAAAGAGACTCACGCCACGATTTTTGCATGTGAAATACATAAGAAAGATCAAGATCTTTCAATGTAGTATTCCCATTAATTTTGTTCGGTCAGATGATCTTCCATGAGATGATCCTTTCAAATCATATCGGCGGTGAATGTGTAATTCTGTGCAGAACATGTTTCCCATCACTACAAAGCGGACCTGTGAAATGGAAGTATAAAACAAAGCCATAGGTAAACCACAGGTTACAGAATGCAATTAATTTAATGATGAGATTAGTACCTTACGTCCACCTTTCAATTTAATTCGATGGAGCCCAAAAAATTTTGTGATGAGGGTGTTGTCATGAGATTCCACATGATTGTAGTACTTAGGAAGCATCTTCAATAGTATCTACATGGATTGAAAAAAAAAAATCAACCACCATCCAAGGAAGTTAATATCAGAGGGCAGAATTATATTCAACCTGTCATCTAATATAATATACTTACCGCATGCAGTTTTAAATAAATAATCAAATATAATTACCCACAGAAAATCATGTTCAGATGAATGTACAAATTTGCAAGTCAGAGAGTATGGATCCCAAGTCATAAAACCATGTGAACTCTTAATGAAGGTTGATCAACCACGTTACATAATAGGAAGCCAAGTTATACATGCATATGATACGACATTGATTTACATGTATGGAACACAGAGTTGGCTAAAGTCACAGTTTAATTTTTTTCCATTTTTTCCATTATGCTAGTAGTTTTTTCCCCTGAACCACTCCTACTTCCTTATCTTACCTTATCCACAACCAATGCCCAATGTAAAAATTAACAACTCAAAAAACTGTGTGCTATTTTACAATGAAGAGCATCTACATAACATTAATGGAACTATAATAATTTAAATGATGGAAAAAGGAGTACTCCTAAAAGGCAAACCACCTTCCTCATATGCCAGACAAAGAAAATGAAAAAAGTGTACATCAATATAATCAGAAGTGTTCTCTCAGATAATATTATTCTTTATACATTCTTCAACATATCTTATAATAGAAGTCATCAATGTTCAATAAGAGTTTGATGACATTTCCAAAATCCCTTTCTACGAACATATTTATTGTCTGCTCTGCTGTATAGTTGTTAGCCAGTGTATTAACTATAATTATGTTATGTTATTATGTGCTAGCTGAAGGCGTGTACCATACATGTGAATTGAGAAGGACGTGTCCAGAAACATTGTTAAGAGGAGCTTAACTATCGAAACCACAATTCACTTGAAGCAATAGAAAAAGTATATGAAAAAGATTTTATCCATCTGTCTATCCTGCACACTCATTTCGTTAAAGCCATTATCCTTGGCCTTTGATCCTCTCTCCTTTATAGCAATCTACAATTATAGTCCAATTCTTGCCCCTGAAATGTCCTATAAAAATATTGAATGAACGAGACCCCTGAGAGCAATGTGGTGGGTGCAGGAGGTTGGAGATTGGATGATAAATTTTTAGTTCTGGCATTAATCCTTGCCAGAGACACAAAATGGAAGTATGAATTTTATCCTAATGGTTGGCAAAGTTCTGCAATCTACAGATTATTTAACACATACCAGAAAAATATGTTGTGTAAGCTATCCATTAAATCAGCCTAACAAGTTTTTACAGTTTACAAAAAACTAGTATCTTTGTCGCCCTAATCTATGTCTCAGCCATTGGAGATGCTGTATTGGACAACTCAAAGCAATTCCTGAGACAAATACCACTAGATTGACAATATTATGTGCTACACACAGAAATCTGTAAATGCAGCAAAAAAAAACTTCAAGAAAAAACAATCTGCTAAATTCAGAACAACGATCTAGAGAATCCAGGGAGAGCAACAGAGTGTCATTTTATGTGGATGGACAATAAAACCATGACAATAAAGAAACAACATTGAATAAAATTTCATAAAATAATCATACCTTCAATTCAGATTTCTTTAAAGTTTTTATCACAAATCTTTCATCTTGTGAAAGATAAAATATACTGCCACTTTTCCCTGGAGAAGAAAGCTCTTTTAAACCATCGCATCCACAAATTGACATCATGTAATCAGCAGCATCTATCTTAAACAGCTCCCTCAGATTCCTAAAAGATTCATCATTCTCTAACATGTCATTAAGTATACACTGGTTGAAGAAGCAATGGAAGATGCTATATGGAATTCAATTAACTACCCAAACAGGATAAAATTTTATCAAAATGTTACAGCTTATAGATAACCCAACGTGAGGAATGCATAAATCAAAACTAGATGCTGCGTAAAAACTTTTATTTATTTTTTATTTTATTTAGTTGAAAATTGGTGCCCTCCTGTGCACATTTAGCATGGGTGGATGAACTTTTAATGTTCGGATTCTGAAAGAAAAAAAAAGAGCTCAAATTCTTCATGACACAGAAGATGGCTATTGTTGCCTGAGAACAGTGCAACTGCAGAGAGAAATTAGCAATAAGTATAGACAGCATCCATTCTGATTTCAAATGTGCACATCACAAGAAAAATTTACAGTGTGTTCTCAGATGCTTAGTTGCATGAGTGAAAGTATAAACACACACAGGATGCATTTTAATCCCCATGTATATTACATGTGAGAAGGGGGGGAAACAAGGCTATACATGTAAAACACACACATAATGTTAGCAAGCTTCAAGAGCTGCAACAGCACTCATGAATATAGGAATTGAACACACTGCCATGACGAGAACAGGATCATTAACCAAAGGTCACTAAATAGTTCTAAGATCCATTGTAGAGAAGTTTCTCAAAGATGGAGCCTGTTATAATGGAGAATGACATGAATAAATCATGCTTTCATCAGAAATGCAAAAACAAAACATCATTACATTTATATTACTTTTCCCCGTTTAGGTTATTAATTGAGTGAACAGTATAACATCAATCAAAATTACTGCATAACCAGTGCGGTTACCTGAAAACTATTGGACAGTAATCCTTCCAATAAAAATCGATAGAATAATGTGAAGGAGTAAACTGGGAACCTTCTTTGGGAAAATGCATGCGTATTCTTGCCTGAGGTCCAAAATCTGATGATCGAACTTGACGGACAGGCGCAGGTGTAATTTTTCCAACACTGTACCTGAAATTTTCAGATCAACAAGTTTTAATGTCAAACTACTAAAAATTTAAGATACACAGAACAAACTTTGATGAATAATTGATATATATATAGCCAAGTGAAGTTACCGAATGAAATCAAACAAGCAATTGGACATGAGAAACATGTTTTAGCAGAATGTAAGCATCCATTTCATAGATATATCACTTTCTGATTCAATTTTGACTAAAAGATCTGCTATTTAAGCAGTGCCAAAGACTCTTTATAATTTAATAGAAGATTAAACATTTTCCTGTAGCAATATTTTTAACCAAGTCTGGACGAAAGAAAACCATACAACATCTGAAATCCAACAATCAAAACCATAGTGTACCAATTATTTGAATTCAAATAGAGCATGAATAGAAATTTTAATGGGAGGATTGAGTAAACTCAAGACAAATTTGTACCTTTGAAACACATGTTGACGATATACATTTATATTTCAAGTTTCAAGTTTACAGGCCATAGTTTTCCCATGCCCATATTCTATAGGCATCACATGTTTGGAGATGGATATCCTCACTTTGACAGAAATAATATAAGAAGGGAAATCACAATCAACAAATTTTGAAGTACATCTGTTCAAGGTATTAAGAGTTGTCATTATATGATCCAGCAACAACTGATTAAAATATCCAATTAAAGAAAAAGGGAAAGAAAAATAACTGATAATACCCATCATGATAGAGGAAGCAATGCATGCATAATCATTTTAGTTTAAAAAATCAAAAGTTTTTAATTAGGGGCCATTGACCTATGGTAAGGTACTCAGAGTTAACAGAACAAAGTCCAGGGTAGCCACTTTGTACCAAAAAAAAAAAAAAAAAGAAGCCAAATGTTAGGATCATATCCAGTCTCTTTAACCCAGCACCCTGTGGTGGACCTCTTTGAGTGATCTTTTTTTTTTTCAGTTTAAACAAGAAGAAAAATTGCAGCAAATGGTGCGTATTGGAGATGGACAACAAACATCATCTCCACAGTGCTGTATTCAGAAGAGACATTTACCTTATGCCAAGCTGCAGATTTAGCATCAGATGATAGCTTTTGTGGCCTTTAATAACAGTTTCTCCAGGCTTTGTTCCTTCTTTTTCTTTACATTTTTTAAGCCATTTAGATTTTTTTGACTGTTTTTGTCTCTGATCCTCTCCATCATTAAAATCCCTTGCATGTAGTCCCTCTCATACACTGTAACATTTTCATCCTTCGGACTGGGTTGACCCTCATCCAATGATGACGACGACATAACGTCACTTTCTTGTAATGGAAGTTCTCCAAGGAAATCATGGATACTCCAAAGTCCATTCAGCGATGTAGATCGATGTGAGATTCTGCCAGAGCCTTTGAAAAAATGACTAATAGACCGTCTATCAGATGCAGTGCTTCTAGCTCTAAGTTTTCCATTTTGTAGTTCATTTTGTAGTTCTTCTGAACTCGATAATCTAGTACAATGCAACCTACTTTGTTGACCATCAAAATACCCAACTGAGTCATACCACCGTTTTACAGGGAGTCTACTTCCTGCAGGAAAAAATGTTCCCCGTCCATCCTTTAGACCCCTACTCCATGTTCCAAAGTAAAATCCTCCATCAGCAAACTTGTAATAACCTGAACCATGTTCCAGCCCATCCTGCCAGAAACCATCAAAAAGATCCCCATTCACCCACTTCATAACACCTCTACCACACATCTTTCCAGCTTTCCAATTCCCAATATAAGCATTTCCAGTACTCCACACGTATCTACCAATGCCTTCTTGAATTCCTTCTTTCCATGAACCCTCATAAACATCCAAATTACTATAGGATTTTCTTCCATGACCATTCTGTTTGTTCATTAACCAGGAACCTGTATATATGGAGCCATCAGGACCACTAAAAGTGCCTGAACCATGAATAAAGCCGCCACAGAAGTCACCCTCGTATTTTGCTCCTGATGGCCAAGAAATCCGTCCTTTTCCAGTAATTTTGCTTTTCTCCCATTCACCCTCATAAATAGTTCCATCTAACCAGATATATTTTCCCATGCCATGCGGAAGCAGTCCCTCAAGGTTTCCAATATAAATGTCCCCATTAGGTAGGATCTTCTCATCAACCCTGAAAATCAT
Organism: Acorus calamus; assembly: GCA_030737845.1. Classification (NCBI taxonomy): domain Eukaryota; kingdom Viridiplantae; phylum Streptophyta; class Magnoliopsida; order Acorales; family Acoraceae; genus Acorus; species Acorus calamus. The sequence continues at coordinate 25,569,560 of CM060876.1, read as the reverse complement.
AGGCATTGAACATCAGGTTCATGACAATATGACAATTCTTATGAAATCTCCATCAGATGATAAAATGATATCCGAGGGAATATTGTGCAGTAAATAGAAAAATAAATGGCATGAAATTTTTTTTTGAGATAATGTAGGCATTTCTATATCATAGAGAAGGGTACAAAATAGAAAATGTCTGAATGGGGGGTGAGAGGAAAAGAAGAAGTAAAAACTGTCTAAACAAATGGCATGAAAGTTACCTTTGAAGATCCCCCATCACTCACCCTTATACTGGTCTGGAACTCCAAAAGAAATTCATAAGAATGCAAGCAAAGAAATCCACTGTCAAAACATAAGAAGACCGCAACCAGGCATTCCCACAGAGATTACCTGCAAGTGAAATATAATATCTGCAATGATAGATGGAATTCAAAATTGATAATTGGAAAGGCATACCATTTTATTCATTAGATAATTCTAATCATCTTGTTGATTCTATATAAATAATGCAAACATGTGTGCAGTGTGGAAGTATATAATATAATGGAAGAAGTAGTTCAATATGGAGGACAGAGTCAAGTTCTAGTGTGGCAGGAGTTGCAGAACCCACTAGAAAAGGACTGGGACTGATACTCAGTCCTTACCTATTAAGAAAAGAATGTCACATTCTGAGTAACTAGCAAAGCGAACAGTCAACTGTGACTGAGACATGATTGCAGACGAAGAGACATTTGGCAACTGCCTCTGGAGGAGAAAAAAGGAGATCTAATATATGGTTCACAGATTGAGGGGTGTGCATAAGGAAAATGATCACACACAGCTTGGACCATGAAACAATTGATTAGATTCATTGAGTTCAACTTTACATGTGGATTATTGTAAAGGTACACATTCTAGGTAGTTGTTTTTCTCTTGTTTCTGTACCATATGATGTAAAAGAAAAACGGAATGATAGAGAAAACAAGTTCTTTCTCCTCTAAAGAAAAAACATATTATCTTTTCATGGTACCAGAGTGAGAGGCAGGTTCAAATTGCATCCAGTGATTACAACGTGAAGGATTCCTTTGTAGATATATCAACAACAAGCTCCCAAAATAGCTTAGAGCAAAACCATTTCCAAATCCTAGTCATCCAGTGAAAAAAAGTTCCTCTTTCATCTATCTATCTTCAGTCAAACCTTCAATGACATCTATGATCTTGTCAGAGAGGTCCTGGTGACCTCACCCAAATTCCCTCATAGTGGTGTCAAATGGAGATCTCGGGGAATCAACTTTTCTGTCACATAGACCTGAACATAAAAGAACCTCTAAAAAGGGTAGTTATCATTTGTTCCGCTTGCATGCTGTAGAGTTCTTCACTGAAAAAATGTTATGCAGCTACAGTGACGGATCTATTAAGCACCTGGAATATAATGGTCCATAACTTGCTTGGAAGATCTTAACATTCTAAAGTTATAACCAAACAGTAGTAAACCTACTAATCAGTTCTACGAATCCTCATCTCTCGGATGGCCATATGCTTCTGTCTACAACAAAGGAGGTATGGGATAACCTTCTATTCCATATACTAAGAGATAATTTAGCCCCCATTTATATCAGATATAATGTGAATTGAAGAATTTACGTCAACAAAGTCTCTCCATATCTTGAACACTAAATGAGGGCCATACATGAGAAGCTCGCCCATCTCTGTTGATACAGGTTACCAATGATCGACACAAGCAGAGAACGCATTGTTCTCCAAAATACACACCAATCACATAAAGCAAGTCCGAAGTCCATTGTAATCTTGAAGCACAACACCAAATCATCTGTTTTTTAAAATACCAAATTCCAATTGCATAACAAAAGGCACCAATAAAATTATCAAATCCAACACAACATCATACCAAAAGAAGACTCACAAATCTTAAATCCTGCCACAATTTCCTTCTTCTGGTGAGGCAAACTCATAAATTCTAGTTGTGCTCATTGGAAGTATTATAAACCTTCTAAAAAAAACAAAAACAAACCATAAATCACTCTCTCTCAAGTGGGTACATATCACCATTACCCATAACTAGTCCGGAACATATCAACTGACTCCAATCAAAAAATATTTTTAATACCCACATCAGCAATCACTAAAAAACAAACAAATTCTATATAGAAATCATTTATAACCTTGCTTGATAATTTGCGAAAAACCCATAAAAAATGAATCTTGAAAAACAAAACAAAAAACTGATATTCTCAAGAGAGAAAGAGAGAGATCACCTGATGAGAAAGGAAAGCTGAAGAGGGTCGAAAGGAAGAAGAGACGTATGGATGCTGATATCAGAGCATGTTCTGAGTGAGAGAGAGGTGGATTGAAAACATTGCGACACGAAACTGACATCTGCGCCACCGACCCCACTTTAGTTTTTCCAACCCAAAAAATTCACCCAACATTCAATACAATGGTAATCACCGGATTTTTTTTTTTTTTTTTTTTTTTTTTTTGATGCATGGAATGCGTGTGTTACGGTTTGTTTGGGGTAAAGTTGAAACTTTGTAATATGATTTTTTTTTTTTTTTTTGCATACATTACTCACCATCAACTTGAGTGGATTGATGTCAAACCTATATTAGCTTTTCAACGAATCAGTGTGTTTTTTAGCTTTGGAATATATACTTTGTTTGTAAAGTATATATTAATTAAGGGAATCTTCATTGAAATGTGTATATATGTATACATATATAATATAATATAGGATTAAAATTAGGGATAATATGTGATTAAGTGCATAAAGTCCCTTTTTTCATATTGTATTTAAAAAAAAAAAGTGAAACTTATCTGACTTCCGATGGTGACTATTAAGAGGGATTATGGAATCTCATGTACTTGTTACGATTGCTATTCATGATAATGTAGAATACAACGTCGTGGTCTAATGGATTTGTACACGTGTCCCTTGCCGATGACTGGACTCTTAACAAAACTAAATTCGGCATGAAGCAGGACAGGTTATTCCTGCAGTTTCCTTCCCGTGTTTGGATAGAAGATTAAGGGTGCGTTTGGTTGCGCGATTGCAAAACTGATTCTGCAGGAATCTGCGATTGCAAACCTGATTTTGTAGGAAGCTCACTTTCTCAGCTTTTTGAAATCGCAGTTTTTAGACACTATTTGCCTGCAATCGCTGAGTTTAAAACTGCGATTACAAAACTGTTTGGTTGCACGATTGCAAACGCAGCTTCCTGTAATCGCAATCGCAGCGCAATCGCGCAACCAAACGCACCCTAAGAATATGGGAGGAATGGAAAGGAATAAAGAACAATAAGGAAAAAAAAAAACAAGTTGATTGTGTACAAGGAATAAGAGAGTGTAGCTATGTTAGAATAGATGAGTATAAATTGTTATTGGTATTCCAGATGCTCTTAGAATTGTGTTATTCCACCTAATACATTTAACTGGTATGAAAGGGACACATGTAATCATCCATCATTATCTCTATTAAATAAGATATGAGTGAAAAATATGCGGTCTATCATAAGTGGGGAAATAAGCATTTTCACAAGGGGACTCACATGTCAAATCAATTTTTTATCTTTTATTAATTTTTAGACATTTTTTATCCATAATTTATTCATTATCAACCAAACAAGAAAAACTTTATTATTACATTTATCAATGAGAATAATTAAAAATACAATTAAAGAAAAAATGACTTATTTTTTACTTATATTGTAATAGTTATCTATCCCATAATAGTTTTTGTCACTATGGAGCATCTTTTAATTTTTTTAAAGGTTTTATAAATCTTATAAAGTATGTATTTTTATAGGAAAAACTAATTGAATGCAGATCTTTTTGTATTTTGCATTTAATATATATATCAACTTAATTTAATATATATATTGGATTAAGAAAAAGTGAGTACAATAAAGAAAAGACTCCAATAGTGATGGGTAGTCTACGGAACACCTTGATCAGTCTTCCAATGCTTCGGCAACGGGCTGGGCCGGCCCGGACCGGCCCATCCAGTCCAGTTGAAACAGGGCCCGGGCCGAGCCAGCCCTCTGCCAAATAAACAGGCCCGGGCTTTGGGCCCACGGGCAACCCCTGATTTTAAATATGTTATTTATTTTTATTTTTTAATTTTAAATTGTTTATATAAATATTAAAATAACACAAAATTAAAAGTATAATGTTAAGAAAAAATACTTACATCTACATGTACCTAACTAGATTGACATCTACATAAATGTCAATAATTTACATAATTCAATCACAATTCAAATAAAAATTATATAAAATTGTATTACTCTCCACGGGCCTATAGGCTGGCCCAAGCCCTAGAATCAAGCCCGGCCCCAGTCCACCCTGAAAACGGGCCAGGTTTTGGCCCTACAGGCCCGGGCTGTGCCTTTCGGGCCTCGGGTTAAATAGATACCCTTACAATGAATTGTATTTAGCATTGGTTAAAAATATATTCATTCAATCATTAAAATATATATTTTTTTAATCAAAATATGTATCTCATTAAAGAACATATATTATTTTTAAAGAAAATAAAAAAAGACGTAGATTGCACGCTGATTGACCTGAGGAATATCACTAACATTATTCTTTCAGAAAGTCTATTGATTCTTAGAGGTCACACCAATTAATCTCTTCAAACTTGTTTTATCTCTACCATTCAGACTCAGTTGAACAACAGTTGAGTGGAAATCTTCATCCACAAAAGTTAAATGATCCACCGAAAGTATTCTCATCTCTTTTTTATTCTCCTTGATGAAAGATGCACCACAATTTCTTGCCGGGAAAAAGAGTTTGATAAAATAATATCTAGGTTTCATTGTTTAAACCTCTGCATGTGAAAAAATTAAGGAACATGATATGTTCAGTCATTTATAGTCTTATTTAAAGTCACATCATTGTTTTATTTTATTTTTTTAGAAAACTATATTCTTCTATTGAAGTATATACCAGACACACAATCTTAAAAATAATAATAATAAAAAACATGTTATAGATACAAAAAACAATGATTAATTAAGTTTTTTTTTTAATGAACAATTAAAAGGGAAAAAACAAACTCTTTGAAATGTGGGATCTGTTAACGAAAAAAATTTAAATGCAAAACTAAATTGCTATAAAAATGTATAAAAACTATAAAAAATATGAATGATTTTTTTTATAAAAAAATATAGATTAAATCTTAATCCTAAAAATACTCAAACAATTTTAATATAACCTTATTGATTTAGGGCCCTTATTGGGGTAGGGGCTATAGGCAATTGCCTTAGTAACCTACCCCAAGGGCCCTCTGATATATAATGTTATACGAAATAAAATATATACTGAGATATAATAATAATTTTTAATAAAATAAAAATATAATTTATTTTTACTTCATACACTATGATAGCGCAATATACATTATGTTATTATAGTGTATAAGGTTATAAAACAGATTAAATGTATCAGCGTTTTAATAGAAAATAATAATAAGAATATGTTCAAAATTAAACATGATGTATGCACCATTTCCTGTTCTCTTGTTTTTACATGTTTTTTTTTTATCCGCTTTTTTTTATTCCGTCTCCCAATTTAAACATTATCGATTTTGATTTACTAAAGATAAAATAGATATGACCAAAATTTACTTAAAAAAAATTTAACACATCTCTTTATTATTATTAGTAAAATTAACACATCATGTAAGGTGCATATGAATATAAACCCATTAAAATCTCTAATGTTTGGATGAAGATGACATTAGGAGAATCAAAAGTGAGGCCAGTTTCACGTGGTTTTGTTGCTTCGCTTCTTTCTTTAAATATTTTATTTTCTTGGTGCACATGAATATGTGACAAGGACATAATAAAAATTAAAGGACCATGTGTGGGCAACCTTGAATGATAGAGCCAGGGTTGGAGGGGGCACCAGTTGTTGCTCTGCCGGGAGTTGGTGGGCAAGGTGGGGGCATATCAAAAAATTCATAAAATATTAGACAACTTTACATGCAATCTTTATATGTAGTCCCCATACGATCTCATTAATCTTATTTAATGAGTTAATGAGATTGTACCAAAAGAGAAACACCTAGACGCCCTTACTCCTCGATGATCAGTTCACCCCAAAGTACATCACCCTATTGGCCCCCGACATGAGTGCCCCCACTCCCTGATGAATTTAAGCACCGAATCTCATACATTTTCAACGCAGACCTTGGAATTTCTAATTACGTCAAACACTCAACGTATGGTGTTAAGTGGGACATGACAGAATTTTATATTTTTTATAGTGGATTTTAAGTGAGACACGTATATCATATTTTTATACCTTGTTAACGTGAGCATACGCGTCGCTAGTTTTCTATTGACACATATAGAACTGGAATTGAGACAAAAAATAAATCGTGTAACAACTCTCATAAGCTATAAGTCCTCTATGGGACAGATTTTTTGGGATAATTTATGGGCCTGGGTTTTGCCAAAACTTGACCTGTTCCATTGTCATCCCTGCACCAACAACTTTCATATAAAGAGAATGGGCATAACATGAATCCAACCCAACTCAATATCTTACTTCATATTTGCACCTCCTCGACTGTGATTGTGTCAGTTCCTACATATAGCACAATATAAATATTTATTTAATAAATTTAAATTATTTTATCATAAAAAGTTTACACTCATAAAAATTATAAACAATTCCAACGTGAACAAACTAAAAAGTACTAAACATCATAAAATATATAATAAAACATAAACTCTTCGTGACACTATCAACACCTCTCAAAATACATATATAAAACACTTCATCTAATCAAATTAATGTAAGACATACGTAAAGGTTTTGGTTGAGAAATGAGAGAGAGAATGATTAAAAAAATCATATTATTTACGGCTATTAATCTAGGTCGAGATTGGTCATGTTGAAGCTCAAAACCAGACCCAGACATTGCAATGGGTCAAAAGCATGTTTCAAAAACATGGAATCCAAATCTGCCCAGTATGGTCAGACTGGGTTATCAATAACTTACGTACGACTTTAAAGTTTAAATGTCATAAAAAACCACCTGTTCGCCAAAAAAAGAAGAAAAAACATGGTTCAAGATGGAAAGGTTGAATGTGATAGATTAGCTCCCCCACATTGGGGTCTGAAGATTTAAGAGAAAATAGAACTCAGATAAAGTCACATTATACCAACATTATCAATGAAAATAGGATGGTTCCAATCTGTTCTGCTTCAATGACACATCCATGTTTCATACTCAAAAGACTGGAATCAGCTCCAATCAGCTTAAATTCCCTAGATCATTTAAGTGCAAAGGAAAGCTTCGGGCGAGATTTGTTCTTGCCAAGAAGCTTCATCTGGTTCGCCTGTTCTTGCTCTTCCTCCAGTCTCTTCCTCCGCATTGCCTCTTCCTTCTGCCTCTGGAGCCGCTCGAGCTCCCGGTAGCGTTCCTCCTCTTTCTGCTGCTGCTCCAATGCCTCTCTCCTCTGTGCCTCTTCAACTCTTCGTCGGTTCTCCTCCAGCATCTTGTCCAGTTCTTCCCTCTCCCTCCTAGCTTGCTCCTGCAAACAATAGTGGTTGAATTGTTGAAAGTTTAGAAATAAATTATAAGATTCCACATGAATTGTGTACTAAGTAGAGATTAAAGGAAGCAAAGTTCATAATGAAGTTGAAGACCCATATTGGTATTGTGCCCAAAATCAGATTTCAAAGGAAAATACTATCCACTTGTTAAATGTATTAATCCATATAAATGCGTACCTGGCCAGTATAATAATGCATCTGCTAACTGAACTTGCACCATGGGAAAAGTAATGAATGATTAAGGAAAACAAAGAACAATAACGAGTGAAAAATGCCATGTTCATCTGAAATACGTGCCTCTTTTTGCCTAGCTTCAATAAGAGCAGATTCCTTTTCCTTTTCAAGCTGAGCTGCAACCTCGTCGAATAGTTTCTTACGCCCTTCATCGATCCTCCGTTGTATCTCCAGCTTAATCTCCTCGGAGTTCAAACTTTCTTCAACCTTTTTGCGGATAGCCTCCTCTATCCTCCGGGCAGTCTCCTCTTCTAACAATTTCAATTCCGCCTCTTGCTGACGCCTGATGGGAAAAGCAATGAGTTAGATAAAGATATTTGGCCCATACTTTTCATTTTTTATTTTTTAATCTCTTTGAACTGGGAAACTTGCAGAGTTGGACAGTAAGCAGCATGGAAGGATTCCTCATCTTGACTTTGAACTAACCGTTCTGCCCATCAAGATTCTAAATACAAGCTAATGCTTTTAAGGCATACCTCTAATAGATTCCTGATCCAAACAAATGAGTTTTCAAACTGGTGAACAGTAGATTAACGAAGCACCAATTGGTTCATCAAACATAACAAGTTGAACTAGGCAGTATCTTCCTTCAGAAAAGCCTGCGGAAAAGAATGTCAAGCAACCAGTTGCAGGTTTGAAACTAATTACTATAGCACTTTAGTCTTCCCATTAAAGTACATTTCTCACACAAGAAAATTACTACATTGACTGAAGAGGATATTCGATGTGTCATGTTGGTGGCACATAATATAGTGAAGCCTTTTCTATTCTAACCACTTCGGGATGAGAGGCAACAATCAACACGAAACTTGAGATTGTGTGTTCTAAAGTTATCTAAACACATAAACAGCTCCTTTGTACGATAAAATTGACTGCTCTGTTTTTCCTCTTTTGAACTTATTGGCTATGAACATTAATGGCAGCATCATGGATGGCGTACTTTAACCATAAAGTACAATAACAGGACACACTATTGCATAACACATACCTGGATATCAATAAAATAAGGAAGTACTGAAAGACTCATCAAGGATTGGGGTCAATAATGTGCGGCCGTGTGGGTAAAAATGGAGGTCGTGGGTGGCAAACTAGTCATCGAGAAGTAACTGAGTTGTGTCATCTATGTCGGAACCAGTAGGTATCTCTAATATTGATTCTGTCTTTGTAAAGACCGGGTACCTGTACTGTTTTTCTGTTTCCTTCTCCTCCCTTCGAACTCATACTGTGGTTAGCACTCAGTGACACGAAGATCTCATTCTCTTCATCTCCAGGATGTAGTACATATAATAGTTAATGATACAAAGCCTGTTTTCACCGAAAAACACCATGAAAATTGTTTTTTTTTTCCCAGATATTATAATAGGCATTTTACTGTCCCCAGGGTTCATCTGAAATGCCCTACCCCACTCTTTTTCTTCTTCTTTTTTTTTTTTGGTGGGGGGGGGGGGGGGGGGGTTGTCATCATGGTCTTGGATAAGCAAATTACAGCATCTGTGTTTTAGTCAGCAATCAGGTATTTCTCTAAACCACCAATCCATCCAGCAGATTTGCATACATCGTCCAAAACAAGAAAGTTTCTGTTTTATGATTAGTCAAGTTGCAAAGCAGCTGCCAAACTTGTGGCAGCCACATAGACTTGTAAAAATCATGTAGCCCCTATTTCAAAAGAATATAATATGTTGAATTAGAATGTATTATTAGTAAACATACTATTACATTTTTTATGTTACTCAGGTAGCTCAATTATGTACACATATTTTTTAGAGTCCTCTTTACATACTTCTTGCTACAATGTCAGATATTATCCCCCACCCCAGCTCACTGCAAAACAAAAAATAACGCATCAAAGATTAAACACTCATGTCCGTGCATGCCAACACACAAACCCTACAAAACAGGATGATGTATCCACAAACTATGAAAAAGGCTTATCCACATGGACATGATTGTGATTTGCTGTTATGCCTTTATATCATGAGGTATAGAGAATGTAACACCTCATACCGCTGTCCCCCATCAACATTCGAATCAGTGGTTCAACAACACAGTAGATAAGTAATCACTACACTACTAACAAGAAATATGGAACTAAATAAAAGAGGAAAACTACAATAATTGATCATTCAGTGTTTACCTAATAACCTTGATTAAGTATTATTTTTCCTTAATTTAGATGAAAGATGGAAGCTACCATCAGTAATTATTAACAGAGGGAGCTCACGGAGGACAGTGACACAAAAGACTACCGTCCAAGAAAGGAAAACAAAAAAACATGAAAGAAAAGTATATAAGCATGAGGGAAATTATCAAGCTATCCACAATCATTGCCATGAGAAGAAACTTCAAAACTAATTATTTTTAGTAAGCAATGAGAAAAGATACCAGAAACACTATGATGGCTTTTCAAAAATTTCAGAAGTCAACAAATAGACTCATAAAAAGACTACCATGATGGATGATAAACGCTGCAGAGAAGAATGATTGGCTTTTACAGCCAGATGTAACCACTTACGCATGAATCCTGAATGCTGTAAAACTACTTGCTAAGTGTAATCGAAAGATAAAATTGGTCAAAATAGACTATGCCCTCTCTCTGAATTGAAAGCATTTCACATATCCAAAAAGTAATTAACACAGAAGAAAAAAAAAGCATTCATAAGTTTCATAAAACTGCACACGAAATTTCATAAAATAATTCATTTTCTAAAGTAATGGAACCTCTCATTAGCTTTTTTGCACTATTACATTGTTTCCCATTCACAGTAATGAATGCGCTCCACGGAATACTTAGACTCAGAAAATAATCCTTTTATGAAAAACAATTCAACAGTATTGGGGATAACTTACACAAGAATTATATAGCTTGAAGAGTAATCACAATCAAGATTTTCATAGAAGACAAAAATGTATATGATATACTTTATATGAGAAACATGACATGTTGAAGGTGCTGTCTAAGAAACAATATAAGTAACACACATCTGTAACAAGACTACCTTTTCTTCTCTTCTTCTTCCTTTCTCAGTTTTTCAATTGCATTTTTTCGCTCAATGGCCTCAAGGCTAGGACTTCGAGACTTAGGTATGGGAGACTTTGTGGTACTCCTGCTTCTCTGTCTCCTGTATCGTCTTGGTGTTGGGGAGCGACTCTTATGCCTTCTAGGAGTCGGAGAACGACTTTTGTGCCTCCGGGGAGAAATGGAACGGCTTTTTCTCCTGCACAAAAATTTAGATCTATATATTAGGCAGAACCTGAAGGTGCTTAAGGTATCTAAACAATCTAAATAAATTCTAGTCACCTCTTCAGGAGAAGCAATCTCTTTACATATAACATGTATTGTTACCTCATTGAAATTTACCAATACTCTTTGTATGCTCCATCTTTTATCACATGTAGTCGTGTACGTCCAAATCAAGCAAGCCAGACAATCACTGGAAAGAATCACCTGCTTATAATTATTTTTTTGATTTTTTCCTCTCTTTTTTTTCTCCTTTTCTCATAATTTATTTTCTTTCGATACAGAGACTTGTAAAACTACTTATAAGATTTTGGCTAAAACAGAAACCTTATAAGAATATGTTTACCGATTTCAAAATTACCTCCCTAGAACTGAATAAATATTTCACTTGGCATTAGACTGCAGCTTATGTATTGAATCCGCATGCTTCCCAACTGCGTGATGCAACTCAAACGTAACATAATTTGGACGTACAAAGCTAACATCTTTTCAACTTTGTCATTGCAGATGAAGAAACAGATGAACGAGTAATTAAAATGAAGAATCTTAAACAGAAGTTGCATGGACATTGAGAACGTGAACAGATGCAGCACTCACTGCAAAGACCCTCAAATCAGAAAACTGTCAGAGCCCAATGATTAATAAAGGAAGAAGTACAACACTATATATTACCAAGTGTAAAAATGACCTCTATGAGTAAACTGCAAAAAGTGTTAAAATCAACATGCAGATCCCACGTGAAACAATAAACAAAATCAGTCTATTTTTCCAGAAGTTAGTGGTCCAACGGACACAAATGCATAAAACAAAATTATACAATGTCATCCTCATCTCCAGATTGATCGATGTCAAATTATCCACTCCAACTCTTTCGTAGAACTGTGTTTTTTCCCTTATACATTTTGAACTAACTCTAAATTCCTCGTTGACTCGATAATCATAAAAAACACTAAACATTCCCAACACATTGGCCAATAAAAAAAGGTCCACTAAAGGGGGAATTAGAAGCTAAGCAGCATTGCTTCACTATCACCAATCACCAACCATCAGCAAACTATTTCAAAGAGATCATTTAAATGGATCCATGTGCCATTTCGCATCAATCACATGCAAACACCTCTTCCAAACAACATCAAAATTCTAAACCATCCATCTACAATTGAACCTGGCACCTAGTTGGGTCCAAATATTTCACACAGGTCAAACTGAACATACAGAGGACCTCTATCAATCTGAACACAATTAAAACACCCCAAAACCCAATTTATACCACCCCTTCTTCTTCAACCAATCAACCAAGGTGAAATTAGCAAGAACAACAGCACCACCCCAAAACCTTTTTAAATTATTTAAAGAAAAAATCATTCATACCTTCCATTTTCTTGCATTCACATATGTTAAAACAATTTTCAATGAAATAACAAAACCACTGAGCTCAATAAAACTCATCAAAGAATTAAAAAAATGCGTAATTTAAAAAAGAGATGGACAGAACTGGGGGTGAGATCACCTTCTATGGGAATAAGAATACGGTGAACGGCTTCGATCGCGCCGGCTCCTCCTCCCTCCGCCGTCGTACCTATACCCCACCGGCGACGGCGAGTGCCGTCTCCTGTACGACGGCGACCGCGACACCGTCCTCGGCATCTCCAAAAAAAAAACACAAACTTTCTCACAATCTGTCAAAGCCGAGAATCCCTGTATCAACGAAAACAATAACGAAATCAAAATCAACACACGTGAATCGATCAACTTGTTGTTCCCATTTTAGGGATTTTCCGTGTTTTGATTCGAATGAAGCACATACAGATTGACGGTTTTATCCAATAAAATTGCGATTTTTTTCCCGATTTCTTCGTCTGTAGATTTAGGGGGGGGGTTCATGGAAGCAATGAAAGTCATGAAAAAAGGGGAAGGGTTTATTGAATCTCGCCTTACGTCGCACTCGCTTTAAGCTTCCCAACAGGGTTCTGTGTAATCTATGCCGTCCATTGAAGTTTAATCTTATTATTATCAAATATGAGTTTCGAATAACCAATATATTAGCTCCCGTTGCTGAATTAGCCGGAATAGCTACAAAATGAGTGTTTGTAATGGTGGAACATATGATAATTTGAATGTCAGAATCAGTCGGAATAGTATATGAATTTCAATTAATCTTTAAAATTAAGTTATTTTAAGTTATTTAACTCAAAAAAATGTAGACGTTCTGTCATATCAACTGTCAAGCAAGGGCAAATTTATGTGGAGACGAGTGAGGGCAGCTGCCCCATGGCCCATTCATATTTTTGTATGTTTGAACATTGGATGGCTTAGGTTATTAGCTATAAAAAAAATTGATGGTTGTAAAATAGTTATTAATAGGATTAACATTTAGTATTAATTAAATTTTGACATGCGTAATATTTCATGTCTAGTGTTAGCCTTACTTGATTTTCTGTTTAATCAATGAAAAATGTTTCATACAATTTATTTTTTTAATTTCAATTCTAATGTACATATGTTTTGAGTTTTTTAAAAATATTATATCATATTTAATGAAATACATGTTTTTATAAAAAATGAAACATATGATCCAATGAATTGCATTAATGCACTTATACAAAATGTGAAAAATTTATATCAAAACATGTTTAATTATATAATGTTATAGTTTTGAATAAATAAAATTGAATGAATTATATTTGTTTTTCTCATTTATAACTATTATGATTTATTAGTTATAAATTATTACTGTCCACGGACCACGGTGAACAAACATGTTTTTTTTCTTTATTAAGCTCGTTATTACAAATCCTCATCTTTATTGGCAAGACAGATGCATGGATTTGAGATTTTAGTATATAAGTGATATAATTCCTCTTACTATTTTGCTAAAAAAAAATATATGTAAAACATGATAATAATCTTATTTAAAGAATCATTGGATTCAACATACGATCTTTCTTTAAAAATTGCGATCAAAGTTCGCCCCATTATAATAAATTTTTTATTATGCCGCTGATGTTAAATCAATTTTTATCATTTTTTTACTTTTTATAAATTTTTATACACACCTTATTCATTTTATCCAAACAACAACAACTTTATTATTACGTTTCTTAACATGAATAATTCAAAACACAACTAGACCAAAAAATCACTTCATCATTATTTATATTAGTATAGTAATAAAACCCCGTAATAATTTAATTCTCTATCCAAATGGGGGTAAATATTTCAACTCTCTTTTTTTATAGATATATAATTATTGGTTCCCATCCATGCACGTGTACATGTAAAAAATTTAAACAATTTTCCTAAACCAACACCTTTAATTTTTTCAACCCAGTTATATGCCATATAAAACATCTAATGTCATATATATGTGTGTAATATAATAGAAATATTCATAAATATTAAATAAATTATTTATAAAATTTATTATAAAGTTGGGAATGAAATAAACATGTTACAACTAAAAAGAGTTTTTGGCATATAATGTCTCCAACCCACCTTATATTGTTAAATATCCTAATTTGAAACTCTAACATCATTAATATCTCTTAAAAATAACATTTATGTAGAATTTAAACTATTTTTAGGGATATTGTTAGAAATAACAAATATTAGAGAAATTTTGACAAAATGTGATTTTTAAGGGGATATATGAAAAAAACATTAATTTAAAAAATATTATTCAAGTATAGTTAGATTTTTTGTTTGATTCTTACCTGATACAAAATCAATAAAAAAATAAAAATCACATTTAGTTAGAGAATAAGCTCCAAATAAGTGGGAATTAATGGTGTTTAGAAGGCTAGAATAAATGGAAACATGTATGTTAAAATTAGCTGGTATATGGGGTCCACCGTTAAATCAACTATCATTATTTTTTTATCTTTTATAAATCTTTATACACTCTTTATTCACATTTTATCGAAACAACTAAATTTTTATTATCACGTTTCCAAACGATAATAATTCAAAACACAACTAAATAAAAAAATCATTTTATCATTATTTATATAAAAATAGTCATAAACCTTATAATAATTTAATTATCTATCCAAATAGGGTGGGGTCAAAAAAATAAATTAAAAAAACACACACACTTACCTATCAGAAAAAATTAAACTACCATTTCACATTATCCACATGGATGTGAAGATTGTTTCAGTGTGACTCAACACGAGGAATCGACGATATATTATAAAGCAGAAAAAAATTAGAGCATCTTCAAATGACACTCTACACCACTTTTTTCTTCACATAGGGAGTTGAATCTTTTAAAACTATGCTCCAGCAATCTCCTTACACCTTTCCCTCTCGCTATATTTTTCCTTAATTCCTTAACACACTTCCTATGGATGAGGAGCTACATTCATTCCTTACATTCAAAAAAACTATATTGCCCCATTTCCTGTCTTTCATTTCTTGTTTCTTTATATGGGCATAATGAGTATTTCTCCACATGATTTTTTTATTCATTGTTAATAATTAATTTTTATTCATCATAATAAATTTTATTTATTTTTCATTTTTTTAAATATTTTAATTTACTTTTAATTATTTTTTTACTCATCAATAATAATTTTTATTTAAATCATCTTTATTCTAAGTCAAGATTTGATAAATTTTTGAATATATTTTTATTCATTTAATATTTAAATATCTTGTCATTTATAAATATGGCTTGAGATGTTTGAACATTTTGAATGAAGATATAAGAATAAAGAGATTTTTGAAATGACAAAAAAAATGACTCTCTACGTATCATATAACAGCAATCTAAAGGGTTTTGGAGATACTCTTATAATCTCAAAATGATACCACCCACCATCTTCAATGATCAGCAATAACAACATCCCAATCTGATCACTTATATCCATCCATCAATTCTCATGCTTTCAAACAATAAAAACAATGTGGCCTTCCATGGAAACCAAAGTCTATAAAAATATGAAATATAAATCATGCACCATCAATAATGTCAAGAGCCTACTTAATCAGAGGATAAAAACAATTTTTGCTCCAAAAAGATGATTCATGTGAACAGAAATTCTGAAAGTTCTTTATATAAAAAGTAATAAAGAGCGCTATTCTCCATTTTCATCTTTGCTGTTCAGATTTGATTTATGGGCTAAATGGCACCATATAAACAAGCCTGATCCCATAAATATCACTTGTTTTCTCCTCCATCTTCATCCTTTCGCCCGTATCGACGGTTGAACTTTGCGATCTGACCGATGGTTTCAGCCTTTTGGGCCCTCTCCCGAAGGTGGTAGACCTTGCCAACATGGTGCAGCCTTGTCATCAGGAACTGAATGAGTCTTCCATCTTGAGTCACATATGATATGTATTGCAGCTGTGGATGCAGTCCTTTCTTCATCTTCTCTTCTACACAGACAAACACAACATTAAAAATGATGTATTCTATGTTCAGTATACCACCCCACCACCATTTCATTTCACTTCAGTATTGATACTTCCGGTGGGAAGAGAGAATCACTTAAAGATTGCATAACCTACTAACGTATCACAACATGGTTATTTAGCTCCTACAAATATATCATCTTGTTTAGACTTTAGAATATGAATGGCTCATCATTTCATTGAAAGGTTGAAAACATGCAACGGAAACAAACTTCTCTAATATTTCCCTCATCATCTCCGTTTGAACGTTGGTAATATTATTTTTCTAAACATTAGGCTGAACTTTAAACTACTCAAAGCAGTTATATGCTAACCTCTCCATATCCAAATAAAAACTGCTCACTGTGATATGTGGAAAAAAATATATATATCATCAACATAGTGAATCATATTCATAACCCAAACTCCGGAAGTCCTGCGAGCAGGACAAAAAGGACAGTATTGGGCAACCATACTCAGCATACGATTAAGAGCTACAAATATCACTAATGAACTCAATGTAGGAGAAATCCATCTCTTTGTAAGTGTGATCACTCCTAATTGAGTTTTTTTTTTGGTGCCATTTCACTGTTCACAATCACAAACTTTCACATCTATTGTCATCATTCCATCAATATCCGCAGAAACTGAACCCTCCTGAAGTCATTGTCTCAAAGGGACACTTAACTTCTTACAGAGGCATGCCCAATAGATTCCACAAGCTGGGAAAAATCAGTCGTTGGATTCTGATCCGCTGACCATTTAATCAAATAGTGGGTTAATGGCATCCTACTCATTTGGGTGGACAAGAGAGTTTCTCATGAACGTCTTTTGGAGGGCAGTGAGAATCAGCATTTGAATATTTTTTTGGCCTACTTTTTGAGAAAAGGGAGACTCAAGATACCACAATTTGTATTGCAACCAGGGTTACAAGGACTGAATGGAGGTGAGGAGAACAGAAGGGAACAATAAAAGAGAGAAGAAAAAACACAACAAAATAATCAGTAACCGCCATGCAACGGCAGTAGTAGAGCGTGCTACCCCCGTCACGTCCGGTTATGCATCCCACGGGTTACGTCTCAAGACAGAGTTGTCACCCTCATACACACACCTGCTTTTTTGGCCTACTTAACTAGACTTTTTTTCTTTCTTTTTTTTGAGAAAATACTTAACTAGTCTTCAATGTCATATTTTTCCCAGTTTTTATTCAACATGTAAATTTTTCTTCATATACATAAGATTCATAAAAACATGTCCACTTACATATATCAGATTTATTGGTTAAATCAATCTATTTCTTTTTCTAAAGCTAGTTGTATATATGGATTCCAATTACAACCTCAAAACACATCTTATCCGGAGCCAGTAAGAACTCACCTAAGGTGTCAGGTATGCTCCTTAAATCTCCACATCATGCATCTATCAGCAAGGAATCTGCCCATTGTGTGTTAATGCTATAATAAGATGGTATGAGATCATTATTTACCCCAGCCTAAAGTTATGTTACTATATTCCACTTTTTGTTGGATGGGAATTTTTTTATTATGTTAAAATAAGAGTAGATCTACATCTCATAAAGAAACTGGAAAGCCTACTCCCTCATTCAGGATAGAATACTAGGTTCTATTCTAGTTTTAAAACTGAGTGGTGATCCTGGATTATTTAGCCAAATGAAACAGCAACTTATGCATTGACCACTAATCTATTCCCATTTCATTCAGAGTACAAGGCCAATGTTAGAAACAGATCAATGTGCACACTAACATGCTTTGATTTATTTTTTTTTTACAGTGTATACTTAATGTAATGAAACATGTACTTTAACAAAACAAAAATGAAATATATATTTCAATGAATTATATGTACCCCGTTATATGCTTCATCAAATGAAGCATGTACCACATTAGCGAACTGAGACTGCACAAGGGACTACATATAACAGCATCCCATAAGTAAAAAGATCACCTATGAGCCCAAGGATATTTAAAAACATGCACCCTTCAATCCATGCATTCTAATTTCCAACTTATTGAAAAAATTAGTTTCTCCTAAACTCCATCATTCACACCCAAAAACCATACAAC
>CM060876.1:25309108-25541062 GCA_030737845.1 Acorus calamus | reverse complement strand
ACAACTTAAATAGTCCTCTTCATTTTTAAAAATAAAGTACAATCAATACCTGTTGTGTAACAGAGCAATAGCAAGCATTCAAGAAAAATTGAGCAATCACACTTTCACGGTGATAAATCAAGCGTTGACCACCACTCAAATAATGAAAAGTTAAGAAGAAGAAAAACGAAAATGTGTTTCATCATCTGTGCACAAATAGATAAACAAATAAAAGGAGAATTCAGTTTCTAACCAAACAAAATCATTAATAACAATTTAAGATGAATTAAATCAACATGAGATGATATTAAGGCCACATACAATATCTTAAAGA
Source organism: Acorus calamus (assembly GCA_030737845.1). Lineage (NCBI taxonomy): Eukaryota > Viridiplantae > Streptophyta > Magnoliopsida > Acorales > Acoraceae > Acorus > Acorus calamus. Next base: position 25,540,749 of record CM060876.1, on the reverse strand, counting down.
TACAAGAAAATGAAAAATGTAATGCATGCAAGTTGTGTACATTTTAAAAATTCATTAGTATGTAACAATTACTTGATTTTGAAGCAGGAATCTTAGTTTGCTGATTGTAATGAATTGTAATGTCATTATTTTTAGATATGCACCGTCTCTGATGTTGTTGAATTGCAAACTACACTTCCAGCGTGTATGTATGTTTGTCATATCAGCATTTTTGTTTCTCCATCTCAACTTAACTATAATCCAAGCTGGTATAGCAGTCATATGATTCATTGACAGTATAATATAATGTCAGGTTGCTATTCACTGTAAGGTCAGTCTTTGTGCATTCAATCTATTCATTCGGCTTTATTTATTCTGCTGTAGTAAAAGATTCAGAACTATTTTTCGGGCTAATGCTGTATAGATTTGGGATTGATCCAATGATGCTGTCTGAATGTTCATGAAGTGAGGATACTTCGAGCGAACACAGCAGAACTACTCATAGATCTGATTCAAACAAATGGATAATTCCAAAAACATGAGGGAATTCTGGAGAGCATGTTCTGGTTTAGCATGATCCTGGCTTGTAAATATTACTTTATAGATCCGACCCAAGATTGGACCAACGCCTATTATTTAAATATACAAGATTGGACCAACACCTATTATTGAAATATTTTAGATCCTTCAATTTTTTTATAAAAAAAGATGGTATATTCTTCCTCCTAGCATCATATATATTTCATTTGCCTACCACCAACTTCCAGCCACTAATATTTCTTCAACCCCAAAACACCAATGATTCATGATCAATATTTAAATGGCACTAACATTTCTTCAACTCCAACAATTTGTAATCCATATTGAAAAAAAAATGACGATGATGAAAATTGCAATATCAAAAATGAATACAGCCAAAAAAAATTAAACCAGCATTTCACCATATCAAGAGAATGGTTGCTTTACCCAAATTTCACCTATTTGAATAGGAAAATTGCAAATGTACTGTTCAATGCCTAAACATACATATAAAAGTCCAATTTCAGCACCATCGAATATAATATCAGTACAATCAACATAACAGAAAAAGAACCAAGGAATAAAGAATTGTCAAATGATGTAAAATTATTGCATCAACATTCACTTTAGTTATTCTGAGAGGTACCTGAAGGTTTCTCTATAGAAATCAAAACTTAAACAAGCATCACAAAGAACAGATCAACAAGAAAACTAAATATCTAATCACAAAACCCTAAATGCCAAAACCAAGGCCACATTACATCCGATCGAAGGCGAAGATCAGGCAGTGCTCCACTATCACGTCGTGCCACACCGTCCTCGGCAGGCATTCAAAACACCCAAAAATGGTTGGAATCAAATCGAAGACAAGAAAAGGAGGAGACAGAGAAAGAGAGAGTGAGTGAGAGAGAGAGTGTGTGTGCGTGTCTGAAAGCCCTTGTAGAGAATCACCTTTGGGGAATCAAAGTCGGACGGCGGTGGATGGGTACGATGAAGCGAGGATCGGATCGCAGACGATCGCAGTCCAACGGCGGTAGGGTTTGATATAGGTTTTCTGTTTATGTCAAGTCCGGATCCGATAACGACTCTAGAATATGTTCATTAATTTAACTACACAACTTATAAATTGAATTGTACAATCAATTATCAGTTTTTCCGTGCACCCGAGCGTGTAAATAATAAAAAATCTGCCCACAACTAAATATCCTCAATTTTTTTCAACACATGTATATGCGATATAATATATCATGTTATGTATGCATAAATGTTATAATAAAATTTTAAATTATGACTAAATAAATTATTTATATAATTTATTATGAAATTAAATATAAAAGAGATATATTACAAATGAATGTGATTTTTTTGTATATATGCCCCTCAATCAACCCTGTGTTGTACAAATATTCCATTTGAAACTCTAAAATCAACAATATTATTTGAACAGATAAAAAAAAAACATCTATACAATTTAAACCCTTTTGAATAGTTTTATTGGAAATGATAAATCATCAGAGATATTTTGTTAAAATGTGATTTTTTAGGGCATACATATAAAAAAAATCATTAAGATTTGGTTAATATGGATGATATTATTCAATGTATGTAATAGATTAAAAAAATCAAGAACTAAACTATTCTCAAAATTCTTTAAAAATTCATAACTTTTTTAAGTACAACTCCGATTTGGATTATCAATATCTCATTGAAAACAACTTTGTGATATATACTTATTATTATGAAATAGGTTTTTTCACACAAATGATTATTTCATGATGAAAATAGAGATCACACATTGAAACTCATATTTGACCCAAAATTAGTTATTTATCGCTTATATTCTATGATCATCTCAATCAAAATCTATAAAAAATGATGATATGGCATGATTACCACCATTAATTCAATATATATTTTAAAAATCATTAAAAATATTGAGATTAATTTGGTGGATATGAATATAATATTATCTAATTTATATATACACAAACGCACATGTATAAATAGATAAATTTTTAAAATTCTTATCCCAATATAAAAGTAATAAAAATATTTTTTCATTCTTCACCTTAATATAAATAAAAGATAATTAATAATTAGGGGTAAATTTGAAAAATAAAAATGTTATAAATAAACGAACTTAAAAACTTAAACGCTTTTTATTTAGTGTAATAGAATACATTGAGTACATATTTCACTCTTTTATTAGATAAAATATGTTATTGGATAAAACATATATTCATAAATATCATTAATATCCAGTATGAGAGTATGTATTCAACAATTCATTGTGTAGTTTATTTCGTAGGCTATGTATTTCGGTTAATGGGCTATGTAGTCACTGACATTACTTATCGAAATCAGTCTTAACTACTAAATCCAGACCTGTTTTATGTTAGGGTTTGATCTCAGTTTTTTTTCTAAAGATTGGACGGTGACCACAAGTGAACTCTTTTTTTTTTTTTTTTTTTTTTTTGGAAAAAATGGACCACACGTGGACTTTAAAATGAAAAAAATGAAAGTGTGTTCGGGGCATATGAAAAGAGAGAGAAAATGAAAATTTTTTTTTTCTTCAATTACATCAAAACATGCCGAGTGCAAAACAAAAAAGTAAAAAAAAACTTTCCCTCACATTTCCTTTGTTTTTTTGTTTTATTAGGAGGGTTTTTTTTCCACTCAAGTTTTCTGTGTGTTTCAATATTCTATATTTGATGATATTGAATATTTTTGTATCATTCTTATTTTTTGTCTTATAATAAAACTAAGAAAAATATTTATTTCAAAATTTTATTCGCTATGTAACATGTCTTTGTTAATCATATTTTTAAATTTTATTTATTTAAAAACATAACAAGTTAGGTCATTTTTATATTTTATTTAAATTAGCATTCAAACAATATATTTTATTTTATTTATCATTTTATGTGATAATTGATAACACAAGTAATGTATTTTATTTTTTATCATTTTCTATCACAACCATAAAAAATACTTTTTTATTAATGATAAATTATTTTTAAAAAATATTGATGGAAAGAAAAAGAAAGAATGTACAAGTTTGAATGACACACGACAAATTTGGAAAGAACAAAAAATTAATTTAGTTATTATGTTTAATTATTTATATTATGATAAATATTTTATGTTAATGTTATTTTTGTCATTTTACTTTTTTTTAAAAAAATATAATTAAGTTACAGTTTAGTTTAAAAAGATAAAATAAAAACAATTTTTTACATTAAAAAATTCTAATGGTATAATAATAAGCTGTCGCACGATTTCCCAATTACATATAATATAAACACACACATAATAATGACAATTACATAATTAATATGTTTTAAATTATAACTTTGCTAAAATTTAATGCGGCCGGTGAATACATCTATATCTATATCTATACTTCTATATATACATATATACTTATATATATTATATTATATTATTTATATTATATTATATTATACTACCTATAAAAGTATCAATCTATGAAAAACATTTATTGGATATATTTACCCTTATCAATTCATGAAAATTCATTCCTACACCCAAATGATATTTGATTAGACATATTTACTCTTTCAAATTCATTGAAATCAAATATCTTATATAATGTGTTTAATGTATTTAATTTATACATTTATTTTAATTCTATACATTTATTCATATTTATCCTTTAACATTCTTCACAATTAATTACATGACTAAATGTCTAAATTTAATATATACAACTTCATTATATTCATAATTTAATAAATCTATATTGTTGTAAATATTGTGGATAACCACTACCAATTCAACTCCCACCACTTTCTCCATGACCCATCTCATCACTTCCATAAACCCCATCTCCTATATAAGCCGCACGAACACGATATCCGGCGGCCCCAATTTCGACGCAACGATGATGCAACAAAAATATCCCACGTAGGCCAACTTCCAACACGATATCCAGTACTCGCAGTACAGCCAAACCCAAAACCCTTCGACTGCCATTTTTATAGCCCTCTTTGTCATCCGTCCCTCCCGAAAAGGGGAACTACAAAGAGAGCCACTGAGAGAGAGGGGAAGACATGGAGAGCGAAGTGAAAGACATAGAGGCCTCGATCAAGGAAGCCATGAAAGCTCGCGTTGGAGATTTCAGAGAACAAGCCGAGTGAGCTCTCTCTCTCTCTCTCTTCTCCTCTTTCTCCTTCTCCCCCCATTTTTCACAACCTTGTCTATACAAGTCTTCTTCTTTGTTTGATTGTGCTTTGCTTCAATTTAATTGAAATGAAGATGTGCATTATGTGACAGAATACCTCAGTTTGAGGACATGATATTGTTTTGGTTCTATGTCCGACGAAACGCTGTATAGAAACACGTACTCCTAGGAGCAGGTTGATTAAATTTGTCAGTATGAAGGGAAGGTAAGTTGAAGGGATTCATGGCTACGAAAAGAGAAAAAAAGGGTTTTTGTTTGGGACAAGATGAAGAGAATGGGTTACTGGACTCCATTAGAGGACCTGCAATGTTTTTATTTTTAGTTTCTCACCCTGTCAGTGTTGAAATGGAGGGGAAATGTTAATAAATTCAAGTTTTTGTAAGATTGGAGTATAAAAAAGCAGTCCTTTGTATTTTTTTAAAATGTTATGTTAATGTTTTCTTCCACATGTATACTTTAAATGAGTGAGTCTTTAGTTCCATTGACAAATAGGTTGATTGATGTTTCGCAATGGCTCTCTTTCCACATTGGTATTGTCTGAGGCTTCACACGACTTGTCAAAGGGTTGGATCTAACCAAGCAAAAAAAAAAAGGGTTGGATCTGACCCATTATTTTCCATTCCTTACCAATTTGAAATCTATATTCAGTGTAACATATTACATTGGTTGATGTAGAAATTTTCAAGCGTGTGTCTGTTCTAGTGTGTGTCTTGTCTTGTTGTTTGCACCAGTACAGTGTATTATGAAGATCATCGTATCTCATTAAACTCTGTATGTGTAATACTAGCTTATGTTGTTTTACTTTGCTATTTAACTTGTCTTCTGAAAGTATGGATTTGAGAGGGACAAATCTGAACATTTTCATCTTCAGTACCCACTGTAACAGAGCATGATGATTAGCATGGTTTTTTTTTAGCATTTTGGTGTTATTTGGTTGTTTCACAATGTTGTAATGTGTTTGCATGAAAATTCTTATTGCAGTTCATTGACCCTGGAGGGTGTACGAAGGGCATTGGAAAAAGACCTTGGCCTAGAGAATTTGTGTTGGACTCCCACAAGAGATTTATCAAGGAGTGCTTGAATGAGGTATATCTAACAGTTGTATTGTACAGGCTGTTGAGGCCTAATGAGGCGCATGGGGATGCAATTCATTCATTTAACATGGAAAGAAAGGGAAAAGTGAAAGGAAAAAAATGAAGTAAACCACTGTTGTGTTGCTTATGTTTTCAATCTGTCATATATTTTTTTTAATAAAATTTAATTGATGGACTTTAAGTTCCTGATACGTGATCTTTAAATCTGAATTCTTGCAAAATTTCTCATATGCAATCAATCTATTCCTTGTTATTTTTGCTTGGGCGATAGTATACTAGGATGTGTGATCTCCTGGGAAGTCCTCATGTTGCACCCCCAAAACTTTTTTGATAACTATATCAATGTTGATAATGATATAACAATAAAGATATTATATTAGTAATGAAAATATCATTATACCTTTTTGACACCCGTGTTTGATGGGAGAAAATTAGCTAGTCATTGATATCTTACTGTTTTCATGAAGTTATAATCGATTTTCTTTTCTAATGATTTTTATTTGAAATCAGTGCTTCAGTGCCCATCATGATGAGAATGCTAAAAACTCAGCACATGATACTGGAGATATCATTCCTTCAAAAGCTGAACAAACAAAGCGGAGTGGTGGACACAAGCCAGGTGAAGATATAGAGCTTGAGGAGCAAAAAGGAGGACACAAAGCCAAAATGAAACTGAGGAATCACCAAGTGTGATGCTCCAAGTGAAGAGATGATAAAGGAGGCTATTGAAAAGAGAGCTTCTTATTTCAAAGCCAATTCCCAGTACAGCAAATTTCTCTGAATAACTAGTTGATGCACTTACTGCTCTATAAATTCATATCATCATCTCTCCCTTATTGTATTGGATGCCATGCCATTATGCATGTCTTTTGATATCATGTATTCAATTTAAAATGAGTTATCCTTTTCAAAACAAGTGAAAAATGAGTTCTTCAAAGCATTGATGGAGAGTGTCATGAACAGTTGTGGTCATCTTTTACTTGCTATGAGTTCTTTTCCTTTCTAATGCTCATTGGTGAACTACTTCTAGATCTAGTGTGTAATCTCCTAAAATTTAAACAATTTCAGGACTATTACTTCCTTGGGTGCGCGGCGGCTTTTGGAAGAGGATCTCAAACTTGATAAAAATTCTCTGGATGAGTACAAAAGTTTTATCAACAAGAAACTAGAGGAGGTCAGTAGACAGTTTTTTTTGTTTGATTACTCTAAGTACATGTCTCATGCCTTACATTACATTGTGCATTTACCTTCAGGTTCTACTATCTCCTGAGGTAGTTGAGCCCGTAAAGTGGTTAAGGAAAGACCATCGAAGAAATCTTCTCTTAAGAAGGCGTCTGTCAAAGACAATAGTGATGATGAAAATGAGGGTTCTTCTCAATCTGAGGAGAGTACAAGTGAAAATGAGGAGGAGGATGAAAGCACACAAAATTAAAGAAAAAACCTTCTCAACAAAGGAAAACAAAGGACAATGTGGGGTTGAAAAAGCGGAAAAGATCTGCAGATAGCAAGATATTGAGTCCCGCGGGAAAGAAATCTGCAAAACCAGAAATACAGAATGGTACTGATGCTGAGGATGATAATTCCTCTGAAGATGGTTCACAATCATCTGCTGAAGCGACGGTCAAGGTATAACCTTCTCTAGTTATTTGTTATGCTTCCCTGCTTTGCTGGTTCATCGCCCTTTATCTTATCTCTGCGAAATGCAGAAAAAAAGAGAAATGCCAACTCAAGTGTATGGTAAACGTGTAGAGCACCTGAAGTCAATAATAAAATCGTGTGGAATGAGGTATGTTTTTCCAATATTTACCAGCTATTAACTGGTCCTGTATGCCGTATTAACTACATAACTTCTCCATTTATGCAATAGTGTGGCCCCAACAGTTTACAAAAGAGCAAAGCAAGTTCCTGAGAGCAAACGTGAAACCTTTTTGTTGAAAGAGTTGGAAGAGATTCTGCGGAAGGAAGGCTTGTCCACAAATCCTTCTGAAAAAGGTAAAGCGTATACTTTTGCTTGTTATAAATGTTCATCCACGCATGAATTTATGATCTGTTGATTATGCCGTTTTTAAGGGTTTAGTCCATTTGAAGGGTTTTCTGATCTGTGTCAAAAATATTAAGAGTAGAATGAGGTTTATAAGCATCAATAAGACAACATAAATTAGTATTTTTTCATGTATACTCATTTTTCTTTTCTTTTTTATTTTTTTTATCAGAATTGTTGGTGTGTTCAGTCTACCTTATTCCTCACAAGAGAAAGTTGCAGTTCTGTTATCCGCATTATTCTAAATAATATCAATGTTGCCTCTGTTTTTCCTTACGTGTTGCATCCTCTGCTTTAGGTTGTTGGAATGGCGAATACCAAACGGGCAATCAATGATTTGTGTGTGAAATGCAAATAACTTATTTTTCTTTTATTCATATTTTTGTTTATAAAATTTTATGGAGTGAGAACTTTCCATTCATAAAACATCCATTTTCTTTCGTCCTGTGTTAGAAATGGCTATTTACTGCCCCATCTTTGATTAAGTATCTCATTTCAATTTTCTGACCTTTTTCAACTTTTTTCTCTGTTGATTTTCGATACTTCTGTGGACCAAACCTAAGATTGTAGATTTGCAATCTATATAAACTTTCATACTATGGTTTTCATTCTCATGTATAACCATTCTTTTGATCAAATTAAAAGAAATAAAGCTACCTGATCCCTGGTGCTTGCATTTCTGTTTTTGGAATTTACATGTACTTTTAGTCTTTGTTGTAGCATATGAACTTGATCTTAGCTAAAATATTAGGCATTTTATTAAGATATTTATTGTCATTTTTGGTAGCGACATAAGATATTATGGGATGGCTAACTATTTTAGTATAGATATGAAATAAGTCATATTTTGTATGGTTGTGTTTTTAGTTATTTTTGTTGGAAAATGTAATAATGAAGTTTTTTGTTATTTGATTGATCATGGATAAAAGGTTAATAAGATGCGAATAAGAATTTATAAGAGGTGAAATAGTGATTGGACATGTGGACCCCTGATTTATAAGAGGTGATGACATGCGAGTGTAGCCCCTCATACTAGTGGAACGAATTAGATGGAATAACACAATTCAATGGCGACCTGAAATACCAAAGTCAAATTATTCTCACTTATTCTACCATAGTTATATCCACCTATTCATTGTAAACAAACATGTTTGTTGGTTTATGTCCCTCTATTCCATCTTATTCTCCCCTTATTCCTCATTAATGATTACAATAATTATAATTCCCATAGGGCCATTTCATGGGTATTTGGGCGGTGGACTGTATGTCATACATAGTGTTACATTAACGCCATTTGTTCTAGTTAGTGTCAGCTCATCGCCTCATCTTGCGTACAGTGTTGAATGCATACAAAAGGTTGTCCACATTTGATTAATTTATCCGTGTGATAGTCTACTTTTTGAAATCTTTATCTAATATATTTTTGCCATGTTTTTACACCATTCAAATTCATAAAAGGTTTTCCATTTGGGGTTTCTGCACTTCTTGAAAAAGAGACATATAAATCACATGAGTTACAATGTCTAATTAGAAAAAGGTTGATGTTAGTTTTGCTCTTTTTCCCTTTGTACTGAAAGATTTCTTTCAAATTCTACCAGCACATAATTTTGCAGTTTTTTTTTTTGAAAATTTGCATCTTAATTATTGATGTTCAAAATTAACCACTGATGGGTATGACTTACAGGACTAACAATTTGCTTAACTCTTATTATTTGATTATATGTGATTCGAATCTGTTTTTGTCTTATCTTCATGTTTTGTACATTCCTATGTGGATTCATTCCTGTGGTAATTTTTTTTTCCTGAAAAGGTAATGGCAAATACTGTTCTTTTTATCCTTGAACCATGTGCATTTACATCATTGCCTGAGCTAGAGACCACAAAGTTGTGATTGGTGATGTCGCCTCTAAATATATCAATTCATTTTAAAGAAAATAAATTTTGGATTATGTTTATGTTCTTTCTCAGAAATTAAAGCAGTCAAAAGGAAAAAGGAAAAAGCAAAAGAACTAGAAGGCATAGACACAAGCAACATTATCACAAGTTCTCGGCGAAGGTCTTCATCCAACTTCATCATACCTCCTAAGCCTAAAATACCTGTTGAAAGTGATAGCGAGGATGACGAGGATGGCGACGATGACGATAGTGGTAGTGATGATGATGATGAAGATAATGATGATGGAGCCTCTGGTGAAGAATCTAATGAAGGTGCACTTTAGAGTATTGAGATTTATATCTGAAAAATTATTTTTTCATTTCCTCATTAAATGATTTTTGTAGAACAACAACACCAACTAAGATGAAGAGTTTGGTGAAGAATCTAATGAAGTTTGAGTTTTGAGATTTATGTTTGAATTTTGGTTTTATACTCTTTAATGCCAAAGAAGAGAATGAAATCCAAAATTCTACATGTGAATTGAAAACTAATTATTTTTCACTTGCATCATAATACACATTAAAACTATGGTGAACCTAAAAACCTTGTGAGAGTAACATACAAAGAATAAACCTTCACATAAAGCCTAAAGTTCATTAAATTTTAAAAAGCAATGAATTTCAGAAACCATATTATCACCAGTAATCTGGTATAATAAGTGATGAGATTATCGCTTGATCTCTTCTGTGATGAGATTACCCTCTCTTTATTATTTACATTTTTTTCTCGTCTTTTCTCTTTCATATTAATCCATGGCTAAGGATTGTAGGGCATGGTGAACTACACAAAATACAACATTGGTTACCTAATTTATATAGTTATGGGCCCTTTAACAAGAAAATGAAAAATAAATCTTACAGTATTTGTACTCTTTTGCAGATCATTGATATAAATTGCCTTTAATGTCCAAAAATGCCCTACCCTAAACTCTAGTATTTATCGCAGTCCTCAAATCTCCTTTATATTAATCAGCAACTTCTTACTTCTTGCAATGTCTTTCCCTTCACATGATGCTGATTGATATTCCAACATGTGCAATCATGCTTTTTCTTGTTAGATGATGGAATATTTTGCAATCGTATGTTACTTATGCCACATTGCATGGGCAATACGTTGAAAATCATCTGAATTTCCGATAAGGGTTTGAAATGGTATTATTATTAGATTTAAGTAACTTCTAAGTGTATGTATTGGGGGTATTTACATTTGTTTTGCTCTTTTGCATCAAATTCATTGTTGGCAATGTGATTTTTTTTTTGAGGTGATTAGGATTTTTCAAGATTTTTTTTAACCTGGTACGTTGCCTGTATTATGTGCAAATATGATCAGTTGTTTCACATTATATTTTGACTTAAAAGAGTTGTTTGGTAAATTTTTAGCATTTTTTATATATATTTTTAGTACCGTGTGTGCTCTTGCGTTCCTCTGTAAGTTCACTATTTGATTAATCAACGGCCTTCAGGTCATGCGGGATTTATAACAACACATCCGAGTGGCAGCTTTATAAATAATTCTGCTGCTTTATATTAGCTTTCAAATTTCTCAGGCCACCTGCCACATAAGTTGGAAATGTGAATTTTTTACCTTAATATTCTTACACCATATGGAATCCTTACAAGGCAATGTTGTTCATTGATGACAATAGCTCGATATCTGCTAATTCTTCTGATAGCCTACAATAGAATTGTTATGATTTTGATCATTGAATTATTGGCAACTATTCTTTACATGACTTTTGGGTTTTGCAGATGCAGAAGATGAAAGTGATTAGTATCAAACTTCTAATTAGGTAGATTTTTCTGAAGCGGGAACTCTGGTCAATATACATATGCTTCACTGATATTCTCTTGTGGGACGATTATATCAGACAGATTAATTAAGGTAATGTGTGCTTGGGTGAGTTAATGTGGTTTGTTTGGGTGTTTAAATGGAATGATTTAGGTTTAAAGCATGGCAGCAGGGTTAGAACTGTGATGAGGTATCAAACAACATTGTAGAGGGTGAAAGGTTTCTGTTTGTCCAACTTTGTCATTCTGTTAGTAGAACTGTAGAAGAGGTCTTCATCACTGAACATGCTGTATCCCTTCAAACAAGAGATCTGACAAGCTTCAAAGTGCCTACTTTGCTCTGTTCCACCTGCACTATCCAACCTTCTTTAGAAATCATGTAATGTGGGTGGGTTACTCTTTTTTTTTAAATTTTAAATTTGGTGCCCAATTTTTCATATTCATTAAATCTTTTATTTCTTGCACTTTCTACTGATATACTTTTAATAATTTCCTCTCTTCCAAGTGGATTTCTTCCATGTCACAGGTGATCCATGGTATTGTTCTCTCTCACGCCCCCTTAATTAAAACCTTAATATTATGCCGTTATTATTCAAGATCTAAACCGAAAACACCACTTTACATGAAAACATAGGTGCTCTAAAGACGATATCATTCATCAATAACTTAGAGAACTATACATGCTTTGATAATAAAGAGTACTTAGCATTTATTAAATGCGTATCTTCTTAACTTTTTAGGAATAGAATATATATACTTGTCTAAGTATATGTATCAATATTCTATTAGAAATTTTATATGTGAGGTTATGATATTTCTTTACATAGAAATTAGAATGTATCAGTAACTCGTCAAAAAAAGTGCTGGTTTTTTTTTCCACTGTCTTTACTGAAAATATCCCTCCACTTTTATTGTAAAACAATGTATTTTTTTTCTCTCTCTATCTTCTGCAAAACACTCTTATCTATGGCTGCTGGAAAACAATCTGTCACAAAACTCTCCCACTATCATGAGTCATGATCCTCTGTTTTTAAGACACATAAAAATCAACTCTTATCAGTAAGGTTGATCGAATATTTTTTCACTTTTTTAATCATAGAAAAACCCTTTACATGGTAGTCATTTATTGGTATCAAAGGATTCTCTATGGTAGTATGGTAGACACAGAGGATCCCAACACCACTATCATTGCTTTGTTGTTGGCCATAATTGATAAGTGGGTGATCAGTTTTCACCTTGGTCAATCAGGTTGTATGAAATTATCATAGTCCATTCACATCGATTGATACTTGTAACACCTTGAGAAAGGTTGTATATATATGTCTCTGTAGAAGGCTATGGTAATCCCATATGTCAGAAGGCTTTATTCATCAAGGACTGAATTTCTCTCGCTTGAACTTCTATAATCATTTTCAGGATTTATGTATTGCCTATTCTATGATCATTTTCAGGATATATGTATTGCCTTTGTATTAATTCGTACAATAAAAGTAATTTTGGTAGCTTGCATATTGATAACAAAGACGGGAAGACAAATAATAAAAAAAAAAAATAAAATCTTCTTTAATTTAACCATAAAAAAATATAAAAATAAATTGTTTTATAACCATGTGATCATAGCAAATAAAATATAATTTTTCTTTAAAAAAAATCTTGACAAACTAAACAAACAACATGGAGAAGGTGATGAGGACCATTAGACTATTTGTCAGATAACCATAAGGATTAAAATAGTGTGTGGTACCTAGAATATATATGAAATAATGTATATATTGAGATACAGTAGTGTATTTTTTTACTTAAAAAAAAAAAAAATAGTCCTATAATCTCATATACTATATTAATATAGTATATATGCTATACTATCATAGTAAATATGGTTACAAAATGGACTGAGTATATTAGCTCTCTAATTTAATATAGATATATAAATATGTCTAGAATCCGTAATAAGTGTTAGAATAAAGAAAATGAAATTCTTATTATTATATTTGAGAAACCAAATGCTCAATTTATAAATATATAATAGAAAACCTAAAATATTATAAAAGGAAATTAGAAAAACAAAGGAACTAATAATATCATAATAAAGATATAATATTCTCTACTAATGACTTTTAACACTTTCTCAAACTTTGAAGGGTAGAATCATTAGAGTTTGCACAAAAATGTTGTAAGAGGCATGACACTTGGAGATAGTGCGTGCGTAGTGCGTAGGCATGGCCACAGAAGAGGCAACCAAGGAAGCACAAGGATGTGCAGAGGCAGCAAACAAAACACGCATGACATACATGGAACAAAAGAAATTAGACTTGTTAAAGGGCAATATTAAGTGATATCATCGCCAAATGGTGGGAAACAAAATCCGTAAAAAGAGTGGCATCACCCATGAAAGGATGGATCTGGCATTCTCGACGTGTTTGCGAAACAACATAATGGAAACAACATTCTCCGAGCATGAGAGATAAACCCGTGAAAGGGTATGTGGCATCACCCATGAAAGAGTGGATCCGGCATTCTTGACGATTGTGTGCGGATGGGGCGCTGCAGGGCGCAGATAGGCGCACGGGCGCTTAGGCAAGCATATGCCTCGTTAGTAGATGTATATACTCTATCAAATATTTTCTTACACTTATTAAAAATATATTTATTTAACTCAAAATAAGCGATATACACTTTTATCAAAACATACACTTTATTATATGATGTTTACTATTTTTAAGAAAATGAAAACACATGTGTTCTGAGTTTTAAATGGTAAAAATAATTGAGTTTAACATTTCAGAAAATGATATACCTAGTCACGTGTGCAGTCCTGTCCACAACGTTCACCATTTTTATTTTTATTTTCCTTATAAAATAAATTTTTAAAAATTTTTGAAACTCTAAAACTGAATTCAATGTATTACAAAAAAAAAAAAACTAGCAAAAAAATATGTGTAGGCTATAATATACATAAAATATATGGATGAAATGCAAGTGCAACATGTTCTATTTTAGGGCGAACACTCAACACTCCCATGGTGAATACATGTCCCTCCTAATCTGCTACACACAAAGGACATTTTTTTTTTTTTTTGGTTGCACACAAAGAACGTACCTCCCTTTATTTTTTTTTAAACAAAAAAAACACTGCTCTACTACTCTCCAGTTATAAATAGGGAACCGAGGCTGGGTAGAAGAGAACCCTAATACAAAATAAGCTTTTAAGAGACACAAGTCCTCCATAAAAACAGAGAGAAAAAAAATAAAAAATGGAGTCGAAGAAGATGATAGTAGTGATGTGGGCGGTTATGGTTGTGGCGGTTTCTTTCTTCCCGCCTTCAGCAATGGCCGGTCGTGACCTACCGAGCCTAATCTCTGAAGTAACCGCCCAAGGAACGACAGCCGCTCGTAACTTCCCGGCCGTCCTCTCTGCAATAGCACTCGGAGGAACAGGCAGTCGTGGTATATATATATGTTATCCCAATTTGGCTATTCATTTTTTCTTTCTTTCTTTCTATAGAATGAGAATGAATAAGCACAATCAAATAAAAAATGACTTATTTCAGTAGTATAATTATTCGTACCAGAATAATTATATATTCAAGAGTAATTTTTAGCGTTGTCCAAACAGGGCCATGCGTTTTTACTTCACTTGATTACTAGAAAATCTTATTCACCTTGACAGGGTATAAATATACTGTTATAATTACATTATCTCTATTGTATGTGTGTTATGTATGCAGGCCCGGGCCAATTTTGTCTCGACGATATCAATAGCTGCAAACCAGGTTGCGGATGCTTAATCATCCCTGGGGTATGCTATGGGCAATGCTAGGCTGGCCACTGGTGATCCCAAGCCCCCGTTTGGAACGAGTATAATCCCCCGGATAACCCCGGATAACCCTAGATAAGTATTTGGGGGTGTTTGTTTACCCCGGATAACCCTAGATAAATTATGCCAGAATAAACTTTAATAAAGTGGTATAGGGATTCCAATCAATCCCTAGAATAAAAGTTATTCTAGGTTATTCCATCTAAAGAATATGTGGGTCCACTGTCAAATCAACTGTCATCACCTTTTATAAATCACCTGTCAAATCAACTATCATTACTTTTTTACCTTTTATAAATCCTTATCCATACTTTATTCACATTTTACCCAAACAACAAAACATTTATTCTTACGTTTACCAATGAGAATAGTTCAAAATACAACCAAACACAAAATCACTTTATCCTTATTTATACTCATTTATGCTTAGATAAATCTATACCCTAGAATAAAAAGTATCTCCGTTCCAAACGGGGGCCAAGAGAATAAACAGCCAGCCTTTGCATGCATGCACGTAGAGACTGGAAGCTGTCACGACGATCGACTTTTACTACTCCTAATCAATAATAATGCATGTATATCATTATATTTGGAATGCATAGTGTATTCTGAATATATATGCATGGGTGGTACATGCATTGTTCCATCTTGTGGTGTAATGTTGAAAAACAATATATGTTTATATATATATATGAAGGTGGTGCTCCTTTTAATCCCTTTGATCATGTTTCTCCTGAATATTTGCAGTCTTAGCTTCTCGCTGATTACTTGTCCTAATTAGGTCCCAACATGTGTGTGCATTCGGTTGAGGCCAGTGAAATATATAGATCAATATGTAGATATCTTTTATTACAATTTTAGACGAAAATTAATATTTAAAATTAAGTAAAGTATATCATAAATAAAATACATTAGTTTGTTTTTTTCAAATTAAAAAAAAAAAAAAATTTACGTCATATATTATGATAGAACCACATACACTTTAATAATGTTTCATACATTATGATAGTGTAGTATATACTACATTATCATAACGTATTAGACTGTAAAACAAGCTGCGTGAATTAGCGCTCTCTCAGAATTGCACGTCGGCCCAGTGTTTCAGGTTAGCAAGGTTTACAAGTCATTTGTAATATTATAATTCTTTCTACGGGTCGGTTGTATATAAAAAAAAAATTAAGTGAATATATTTGTGATCATGTAACATTGTTTGGAAGGATTATTCTCAACAAGTCAATGTGTTAGCAATCAGATGTGACACATATTCTCGAAGACAAGTAATTCGACAATGCAATGTTTGGAACATCATTTCAAAAAAATTTAGTTTCATTAATCCTTTCTTACTATTTTCCCTTTTTTTTAAAACTATATACATATATATATTTGTTATCCGATTTTATTCATGAATATTAAATTACAAACTCCGAAGAAAAAAAAGAAAATGAGGAAGACAAAAAAAAAAAATAGTGTAAAAAAAAACATACATGATTAAGCCCGGGTAGAAGAGCCATCTAACTCACGGACATCGTTAATCTGCCCGCGATTACGTCATAACAAAGATGCGCCCCTTGGTGAAAGGAAAAATCCTCAACCACTACTTTTGATACGAAATGATACGGTGTAGTGGTATGAAATAGCACAAATATGTACAAAATATTATGATTGGTGTGGTTGGAACGAAATGATATGAAATGGTACCAATTGGGTACCCTATTCATAACAATTCGTACAATTAAATACCAATAATTCATATCAATTCATCCCACTTCGTACCGATTCAAAATGGCACGAAATGGTACAACACATCGTACGATGTCATACCAATTCATACAAAATAGTTTGAACTACTTTGAAGTAGTACAAAATCATACGAGATGGTACATATCGTATGAAAATGGTACTAGTTTATACCATTTCATACAAATTCCTACCAAATAGTACAAATGGTATGAAATCATTAGTGGTACGAAATCGTACAAAAACGTACAAATTTTGTATAGTGGGTGTATCTTCTGATCCAATTTTTCTCAATTTGAAACCATAGATTCTCAAAACCAGGGGTTGAAAACTCCCATTATATATATATGTGATGAGATAATTGAACTGCAGCTCTAGAATTAATAAAAAGTTTAATGGGATGTGCCTAATGGCCTTCAAATGAGCTTGCTATGCTGTAAATTGAAGGCACTAGTGTTTCATCTTGACCAAACTCATGTTAGTCCAATTAAACCAGTTTAATGCCATCCCTAAAAGGTGGCCCACATTATATAATGTGACATTTATGTTGAACTACGACAGAACAATATCATTCAGGATGCACTATCAGTCTGAGAATCATATATAATACTTCATCTAGAGTGCCCATTGCATCACCCTTCGAAAGTTAAGACCTTTATGTAGTTTAATGTAAGTCATAATCATTGGGTTATATTAGAAACAATGCGCGGCGTGCAGTAAATCTATGACTGAAAGTAGTTAGTAATCTTTCCTCATTTATTTTCTTCATGAATCTGGAGACCTGACCTCCTCTTGGAATAGATCTGATCTTTTATTTTTGAGATAATGGAGTCATATCTATTCCAAAAGGTTCCAAAGTGGTGGACCGGACTTGCAATGTAGGAAAGCATAACAATACTAATAATTAATTAGTCTATATAAGTGATGTTGTTGATTGCATAATAACTTCAAAAGCTTGAGATATATCAATAAAGAAAACATATTGATTGATAAAAATAATATATGCCACGACTATCTGTGAAGTACGAGGATTCTTTCTTTCTTTTATTATTTTATTTTTATTTTTATTTTGGATTAGCAACAAATCCTGCAGGGACAGCACAAAAGGAATTTTTTTAGTGATCCATGTTTTACTTAAATTAGAAATGT
This sequence comes from Acorus calamus, assembly GCA_030737845.1. Lineage (NCBI taxonomy): Eukaryota > Viridiplantae > Streptophyta > Magnoliopsida > Acorales > Acoraceae > Acorus > Acorus calamus. The sequence goes on along the minus strand of CM060876.1, from coordinate 25,522,486 downwards.
TTGATGTTGATCCAAATGTATTATAAATGAACAATACTACAACTTTAAAAGAGCAGGTAGAACCAATTTTGGAAATTAGCTAGATTCAGTAAATTATGATTTTTTATAAAGTAAAAATCACATATTGTTTGTGAAGTGTGATATTAAATAATGTAAAGATCACAAATTATTTATAAAAGTGATATCTTAAATAATGTAAAGATCACAAATTATTTATAAAAGTGATATCTTAAATAATGTAAAGATCACGATTCTAATCTAAATTGTGATAAAAATTATCACAATTTGATTAAAAAACCATGATTTTTTTGGGATTTTTACATATATACCTCTGTTAAATTTTAATTTTATTAAAATACCCCTGAAAAAACTGACAATGCAAAAATACCCTTCCAAAACATTACGTGGGTGCAACTGTACCCCTATACCACACACCGTGAAGAACTTTGGATTAACTTTGGTTAAAAAGTCTAACTACACATATTGACCTAAATGCCTTTACTAATTCTGAAAAAAAAGTTTTTGCATAAATACCTCTCTTAAACCCCATATTTTTGGAATTATCCATGTTATTTCCACCATTACCAATATACTCTTGAAATTTTAATAAATTGTGCAAATTTGCCCTCCATCAATCATTGTTAAGAATGCATATCGAACCATGATTAGATTCTTAGCCTTACATAGTAAAATGACTAGTTTATCCCTTCTTTAAATCACACACCCTACTCAATTAACCCTATGTGAAAAAGAAAGAGATAAGGTTGAAGGAGAAATGTGTGATCATCCTAAACATAAGAAGAAAGAGATAAGATATTTTAATCACTCCTCATGAACACTAACCTCATAAACAAATTTGAATCTATTAAAAAATTCAAGGAGAAATGAGGAACTAAGGTTCGACCATCCTAAACATACCAGCAGGGGCGGAGACAAGGGGGGGCGGGCTGGGGCCCGGGCATGGGAAGGGTATTTTGGATTATTTACATGTGATTAACTGTGGCTAATAGAGATATTTTAATCAATCCTCATGAACACTTTTATAAAAAAAAATGAAATATATATCTAATGAATTGTGTGAATTCATAAACAAATTTGCATCTCTTTGAGATCTATTAAAAAATTCAAGGGTGAAAAAAAAAACATTTATGTAATACTGCTCCATCTATAATCTCATAAAATAAAAGTATATTAATAGGCTCATACTATGTAATTATGCAAATACATTATATGAAGGTCAATTTTTTACATTTTAAGAGTATACTTCATCATATAGAGTATATATGCGAGTGTATAAATTTTTTTTAAAAAAAAAAAAAAAAAAAAACAAAATTAGTTGATCTGTAATGAAGTTAATATTGAAATTTAAAAATATTGTGTTTGGTTTCTTCATGTGTTTTGAATTTTATGAAGTATATATCTAACTAATGGTACATTTATTTAGCATGCATACTCATATGGAATATAATATTTTTTTAATAATAGCATGAAGATACAAAAGTCATTAAGCAAGGCTCAACGTATCAATATCTATTGAAATTTTTAAGATTTGGAGTTGTGGATTTGTGTTTTTTTTTTTAAGAAAGGCTATAACGAATTCAAAAATCACAATTCTAGAATGTCATTATCCTATAACTTTTATTTTTAAAAAAAAACATTTTTTATTTTTATATGTTTTATAAATACTTTTTATTTTTTACTCTAAAATCTTTTTGCCCGTGGCCCCCCCTTGATTTAAATCCTGGCTCCGCCCCTGCATACCAGATGAAATTTTAACAACAAGGACACGATTGCACTCAATTTCAAGAGATATTTTTGCACTGTGAGTTTTATCAGGGGTATTTTGACAAATATAAAATTTAACAGGAGTATATATGAAAAAAATTTCATTATTTTTTTATTATCAAAATCAAGTTTCATTATAAAAACGTAATCATTCCTCTTTTATCGTGATCAATATCAAATATTGACGGATATTGTATAGTAATGAACGAATAATGATTATTAAAAATGAATTGAACGGGTAAATGAACATGATTAATGTATTAGAATTTAAGATGAATTGAACAGTTAAGTGAACACGACGGATGTATTCCAGGACAGAGGCAGGTGAATAGTTCATATTGCTGTATTTGTAGGAACTTAAAAATGAAATCTCATTCTCTCATCTTTTAAAAAAATATGTTTTATTAGATTTTGAATCGTAAGATTTTTAGCTTGTATTTAAATGTGAGATTAAAACACAAGATTTATATAATATTGTATTTCAAACTCAGCTTTTAAAAAACGTTGTTTTATTAGATTTTTTAACCTTAAGAATTTTTTGGCCTGAAAAAAGAAGATAATGATTTAAAAAATTAAACGCTAAAAATGTGTTTGGATTAGAGTTTGAGTATTTTTAACTTTTCGAATGTAGAATCTACCTGAACTCAGATCCAAACGGAGCTTTAGCTCAAATGAGAATCTATCTTGGAGTCTCCTTACCATAATTTTTATGATAATATTACGTTGTAGCCGAGTATTCAGCTCCATGCATCCAATTTTCACTTATCCTGATTTGTTTTTAACCCATTAAACAGATGAATTCCATATTTCATCTAATGTAACGTGCACCTGTTACTAAAATGTAACGTGCACCCTGTTACAGATTGAAAATAATTCAATATGAGCGAAATTACATTTTTTTTATCTCAAATTAAATTTTATCAATTCATTGATTGTGGTCTATCAGATGTATCACAAGCCTTTTGAGGCAATGACTAATCCTCTGGGAGCCTACACCGATCCAATCGTAAGTTTTCCTACGAATACCTAGCTAGATAAATCGAGGGTGGAAGTCGTACACGCGTCAATGGAAAACAAATTCATGGTGCTGACCAACTCACCAAGACCCTGGTAGATTTTAGCTCTCCATCCCTTAATTCTACATCAGACATTTATTACTCAAATAAACTTTCAGTTTTGGGGACTCATGTATCATCATCAACCAAATGGCATGCATGATCAACTTTGATTTCAATTTAAAAATGGCCCTCCTGCATTTTGCCTTCTGACTCCCATTATTCTTGTACAAATGACACATCAGGTGTTAACAAAGCAAAAGCAAGCACTACATTCCATTACCAGCATCCACAGAAAACATAATCCCTTCCATCCTGTATCCCTCATTCCTTTTGTGTTTCTCCCTCTTTTTTGAAATCCCTTCCAATAAGCATTGCAAATCCTAAGATGAACGCACAAACTTTTGCTCTTGCTTTTGTCTCCCACCATAAGTGTAAACCATGCCAATTCTCCAGTCATGCATGCCTCATCATGCACTGATCCTTCATGACTTCATCCCATTCGATGCTCACTAAAGCATTAATTACAGTGCCATTAAAATCCCGCATGTTATTAACATATCAAATTAAATAACCGACCAAAAATAAAACAAATAAAAAGAATGCAAGAGGAAAAGATGCCACCCATTCCTTTTTGTCATCTTTGATAAGGTTGCATGTCAGCAAGTCATAGAACCAACAATGGAGATGTACCTTAAAATCACTCATATCCATGTAGGTCTAAGTTTGATAAATTGATAAGTATCTAGGATAAGTTTTGGTTTTGATATAAAATATAAGATAACTTTAAACAAATTTAAAAATACAAAGTCTATTATTTCTATTAACGGGGTATTGATATTGTTGGTTTTGGTTTTATGAAATTTTTTTTTAGAAGGATAATCATAAACGTTGTCTATATTTTACAAAATGATGTTAAAAAATTGGGATAACGTTTATCCCACCTTTTACCTAAAACAAAATATATCAATTTTTTATCTCAAAATACGGACAATTGTCCATGCTTTATCCATTTTTTTCTTATGCCATATGGGATAACATGTGATTTAATCCAATTATTTCACTATCCCAATCCCTTATCTCAATGTCAAACCACACCATAAAGTTTGGGTACGAAAAATATTCAGCAAGAGTTAATTAAATATATATTACAGAATAAATAAGATAAAAGTCCACCTGATTAAATTGTTGTATAGATGTATTATTTTGGTAATCAACATGAGAAATACACACAAAATTTATATCCTGTGATGGTGGTGGCAACTAGCTAAGGGTGCAATTTGAGCAAACTAAACTTGAATTCGAACTAATCCAAACCTTTTTTTGTGTTAGTATTTGTTTGCTTTGGTTTGATTATGGATTGAAAAATTACTAATCCGATTTAATTAATTCAGTGATTGGTTTGGTTTCACATCCATTTTAAAACTATCGAAGTAAGCACAATCAAATCCAAACCCATAATTAATTTGTAATTAGGTTTTCTTTTTATTTAAAGTTTAAATAGTTGTTTTAATTTTATGCTACAAAATTTTGAGATGAAATTGAATTAATTTTATGATGGCAGTTATATTTTTGTTGTGTACACTGCATATTTACATTTTGATTTGTATCAGGCATATTTAAGTTTTATTCTATATATTGAGAAAAAGATTATGATGATAATTAAAATTTGATTTGGTTCAAATCGATTCAGGTTGATTAAATAAATTTGGTTCGGTTCACGGAATGAACAATTCACATTCAAATTCCGATCGGTTCAATTTCACATTAGATGTGATGATAATTAATATGGTTTAATTTGTGTTGACATTAAACTAAATCAAATCGATCGACTTGCACCCCTAGTGCCAACACTTAGGGCTGTTTTTTTATAAAAGTTTTATGTTTTGAAGTCCTTGTAAACTATATGATTTAGAGTTCAATTCTTCATTTCTTCATATTATAATTTAAGTCATCAGATTTTAAAGATATATTCCTCTTAACCCCTCTCATGCACTAATAAAAAAAATCAAACAATTTAGTAATAGAAGGAGCAAATCTTATAAATATAGAGATTTAGACTGTAATACGAAGAAGTGAATGATTAATCACTAAATCATATAGTTTATGAGGACTCAAAAATATTTTTTTTATAAAAAAAATCATATAAAAATATACCAAACCATCCAAATAAAATGGATACCCAGATTTAGAATATATAGAGTACAGATCGAGTTGAAAGTTTGGCTACTAACTACTAAGTACACAAAGCATCCAATCACCAAACATTTCTGAATTGGAAATATTCAAATTAATTAAAGTACAGTGTGATTGTGCTCCTCTCAGACAAAAGCGTTTGCTTTTCATGCTGTGGATGACAATGATATCGAGCTTATACTTCTGCCTATATATAGAATGCAAATTGCCATCTTTAGATTGTGTCATAGAATCTTTGTAGTACAACAACAATAGTTGAAAAAACAGAGAGGTCTCAAAAGAGAGTGAGCAAGCAAGCAAGTAAAAGATGGGCTTAAGTGAGAATTTCAACAAGGCGAAGTCATACGTGGCTATGGTGTTCTTGCAGTTCGGATATGCAGGGATGTTCATCATCATCATGGTCTCGCTCAAGGAGGGCATGAACCATTACGTGCTCGTCGTGTATCGTAACATCATCGCCGCCGCCGTCGTCGCCCCCTTCGCGTTCTACTTCGAGAGGTTCATCGGTTTGATTTGATCTGCGTTTGGACTGATTTTGCGTACCCAAACTCATTTTTAAACACGCATTTCTCTCCAACTTTTAGAAAACTTTGATTTTTAAGTAAAAACTGTTTTTCAATCTGACGTCCAGTGGACTCTTCATGCATGAGCTTGACCTTTGCATTTTTTTTAATTTTTTGGACAGGAAAGTGAGGCCTAAGATGACAATGTCCATCTTTCTGAAGATAATGGCACTGGGATTACTAGAGTATGGATTCATGGAACTTTTTGAGTGTTTGATCTTCTTTGGTTTGATATGACAAGATTATAAATCAGATCACATATATATTATTTGGTTAATGATTATTAATGTATATGTAGGCCTGTTCTTGATCAGAATTTCTACTACGTGGGATCGAAGTGCACATCGGCGTCCTTCTCGGCGGCAATGTTTAATATACTTCCGGCTGTGACTTTTGTGTTGGCAATTATTTTTAGGTAATATATATATAAGCCTAGCTATTCAATTTAAGGGTTCCTTTAAAATCACCATTTTTTTCATTAAAAATTGGTCATGTACAAAAGAACTTTTTCTCGTGTACACTATTGCATGCACACACATATATATAAACAATGAATTTTTTAGACAAAGGAAATTCTAGGTGCAAAATGAAACTTATAAATAATACCGAAGAGCTACATTGTCATGGGAGTGGTATTAGTGTAACATATATCACGTTACTATAGTACACATATAATAGGTTGTGTTAATGTTAACCATGATTTTTCTATTTTGGATATGTTCATTTTTGTTTTAAAATAAAACTAAGGTGTATGACTACCATTTAGTAAAAAAAATCGTGATTTTAAGTGAATATTTAAGGAATGATATATTCTTGTGTGTGGAATGAATTGAAATAATTAACCAGGATGGAAAAAATAAAGATCAAGAATGTGAGGAGTCAGGCGAAAATCTTCGGTACCACCGTAACGATAGCGGGCGCGATGGTGATGGCGATGTACAAAGGCCCCGCCCTCGACTTGTTCCACACCGGAGGACAGCCACACCATGACTCCTCCTCCTCCGGCGGCGGCCCTCAGGAGTCAAACTACCTGGAGGGGACGTTATTGCTCATCGTGAGCTCCGTTTGTTGGTCGGCATTCTTCGTTTTACAGGTGAATTAGTACTTTTTTTGTTTTTGTTTATGAATAATGGTTGTCTGACTGTGAAATGCTTATTGTTTTTGGTAAAATTAATTAATTTGCAGTCTCATACACTAGAGACGTATCCAGTGGAGCTCTCCCTGACAGCATGGATATGCTTCATGGGGGCGGTGGAAGGCGGAGTTGTGGCGCTAGTCATGGAACATAAGGCCAGCGCTTGGACCATCCATTGGGATGCAAGAATTGTTGCTGCCATTTATTCAGTGAGTATCAAATATATATATCATTCTGTTATTTTTATAATTGCATGCAGTCATATATATCTTATTAGCTTCCTCCACTATCTATATGAAAGTATATATCTAATTGAATTTTTTTTTTCACAATTTTTATAAATGATATCATTCAATTTGTTGGAATGTATACTTCGTCTTTTATAAAAGTAAATACTTCGTTAGATGAAGAATATGATTAAAAAAATATGGGGTATATGTTTTGGATTGTAAAATAGACCGTGTGTAACATTTTTCTTTCAAATTGTATGAATTATCTTAATTTTTACAGATTTTAAAATTAATTAGTTATCTGTTCCGCAAAAATGTATCCAATGAATATTATGTTATATATTAACTATAAATATATTTATTTTATACTTATAAAAAATATTACATCTACAATAAATCAGGGGTTTTTTATCTTTAACTCCCTACAAACCATCGTATTTAGCAATCGATCCCTCACTTCTTCGTATTTGAGTTTTATTCCCCAGATTTAAAGGATAATTCTTTTTTACTCCCTGAGAGGGACCTATCTGTAAATTATTTAATTTGTTTTAGTCCCTAATAGGGAGAAAAAATGAATTTTCCTTTAAATCTGGGGAGTAAAACCCAAATACGAAGAAGTGAATGATCGATCGCTAAATACGATTGTTTGTGAGGAGTTAAAAAGAAAAAACCATAAATCAGATCATTCAAATAATGTCTGAAAAATGAAAATATTTGATTTTAGATATAGTGTTTTAAATATTTGTCAGATACTTAATAGATGTGGGTATATCCACTCCATATTCGATCCATTCACCATCTTAAATTTGGGAAACTTTGTTTCTCATATTTCAAGTGTAACATATTCTCATCATGCACTTTGAAATATTTTGGCTCTAGACACTTATTTTATCTCATAATGGTGAATGTAGGGAGTGGTATGCTCTGGGATCACCTACTATGTGCAAGGGATTGTGCTTAAAGAGAGGGGACCAGTTTTTGTGACTGCTTTCAACCCATTATGCCTTGTTATTGTTGCAATCCTGAGCTCATTCATTCTGAAAGAGGAAATCACCCTAGGAAGGTAGGTGTATATCTACATTAATATTTTGTTAAGCCAAAAAATCACACATTCTCCCAACCACCATTAATTTTCATTGGATTGTAGGGTTATTGGTGCAATTATCATAATCATTGGACTCTATGCGATCATATGGGGTAAAAGTAAGGATCACATTGTCTCACCACTCTTGGAAGATGATAAGAAAGGAGAGCTGGCCTTACCGGTGGTGGCCGCGAAAGAATCTGCGAAACCATCAAGCTCGAACAACTACGCCAACGGTGGTGGTGGTGTTATGGTCACCGGTACTCCGGTGACCATTACTTCATCATAGATGTGGTTCATGTTCTCCACATCTTGTTTTTTATTTTCTTTGTTTTTCCTCTGCATTAGCAAGGGCCTTGCTTCTTATGTTGGAAGCATGTTGTAACCCATGTTTTGCATTTTGGTACATTAATAAGCTCAAAGCACTTGTGTGTAATGAGTACCACCTACCATTGGGACACATAAGAATTCCTCAATAAAGTTTTGAGTCATTTCCCCAGTGTCCAATGGTGTGGACATGGCACTTTTATTTTTCAAAATGTGGAAAACGGAAAGAGATGATCCTGTGCTACAATAAAAACCGAAAGAGAATCCAATCAACTAGGTTGGTCTAACATTTCGTTTTTTTTAATATATACTGAGATATATAATATATACATCATTTGATTTAAATTTTTTTTTTTTTTTAAAAAAATTGTGGGGACTGCCCTTAGCATTATCCTACTGGCAGCATGAATCTGTTTGTACTGCAACTGACATCATGATAGAACTGGGGGAAAAAGTAAAACTAAACATCACTGTTCATGCACATATAAACACATTCTTTGGTGGATAATGCTAGATTTGTTAGAGCTGATCCTGTTCTTTTAAGAATTCATTGTCCAGTAAGAATAACGATCATCCATACCATTAAGAAAAAAAAGATTGTAGCATGTTAAGGTTCATCTGAGTCATGGATTGTGCCATTATCATACATTGAATGCCATATTGTCTTCTTAATATGTTGAAGTCCAATTCAATTTCCTGTATTGATATTAGCAGCTGCATACCATTCGCGGAATGATGTATAATTGGACACACGAACAAAAATTCTTTCCTGTATTGAAAATTTCGTACAACAAAGACCGTGGGTTTCAAAGATCTAATGTTTAGCATTTAGAAGACAACCGAAAAAGGAAAATCTACCAGCATAAGTTTATATAAGCTTCTTTTTCTGAAAGAAGCCCTTCAAGTGCCATAGCTGCAGAGCAGAAACCACTATGCACATGCCTAGGGACATGATGCTGAACCATGCAACCCTACTGTTCGTCGTCTCACTCACTGTCCTCATCTCTGCTTCCCTGATTCAGGATGTCATACTTTAATCAATAGTTGATAAACACATTTAGGCAACAAAATGATCATTTATCAACCTAAAGCACACAAGAAGAAGGAACAGTTTGGTGAACCAAATCTTAATGAAATCAAGCATCAGAATATCTGCTGGCAGAAAAATATAATTACATTTCCAAGATATGGCTTACAAGGGAAAATGTTCTAGGGGAAGTGAAAAGACGTAGAGATGCCACAAAAAAAAACACTCTATTTTGGTTTTCACCTACTCTGCCTCATCATCAACCCTATGAATCATGGAATAATTCTCATCTCCTGTAATGAACTGTTATCAGAAGTCATTCACCACTTTGTGTTCTCATATTGTTCCAAACACACAGATTATGAAAATAAGTTTGCCTCCCATGTGCCCAGAAAAATAATTATTTAATTCCCATTCTGGAAATTTCAAAAATGCTATTGTTCAGCATAACTTTGGACGATAACCAATATTCCTATGAAAGTGCTACTGCTAACAATTTGAATTTTATTCAAATATCTGTCCCTATTGGGCCAAAGAAATGCATGGAAAGCTTTGTTCCAATAAGCTCATCTGGGAACAGATCAGATTGATTTGAGGAAAAAGAACAATACTATCAGGGAAAGCAGAAAGTACCTGGCCTTCAGGTATAGTAGATTCTCATGGATAGCTTCAACCGCTCCCTCTAGCTTCCTAAGCTCAAGTTCAACACCCTGTGACCACAAAATCCAGTATCATATTTCATTTCATTTTTTGAAGAGTGTGTCCAATATCATTAAGCGCATGTATGAATACAAAAACATTTCAACAAACAGTGATGGAGAAATTCTTCCAGATCTTCAAGAAAACACACCTCTATTTTCTCTTTCTTTGCAACAGATTCCCAATCCCTTGCTGCAATTCCAATTCTCCAATCAAGATTGACACTTGCTCCTCTGCCTTGATGGTGGGTATCCAACCAGAAACAGGCCAAGTAGTTGCCAGACTCAGAAGTGGTAAATGCAAACTGACCATGTGTCACATTTTCTTGGTGATGAAGAGGGTTTCCATATGGAGATGTCACCTGCAAAGTATAAGGAATTGCAAGTAATGTATTACAGGGTTTTCATACTGGGGTATCAACAAACAGAATATTCATGTCAATGCAAAACTTCGTGCAACAAAAGTCAATCGAAAAGGAGATGGTTTTTTCTTTTCATGGTAAATGAGTATCATATAGAAATGTTGTGGGGAATTTAGTCCAAAACATATACTTGAAGACTTTCACAGATACAGATAAAAGTGTTACCAATGAATTCACATCAAGATCCGCCTAGAAAGGAACTCATAAACAATCCAAAGTATCAGCAGAAGGAAGGCTCAGACGAATAACTTGGTATCAACATCAACTTGCAAATATCAGACCACTGAAACTAAAGCAAATTACTATAACTGTTATATGTAGCAGTTAGACCCAATCAGTTCCTCAATTGCTCCAAATCAAAAAGTTTTATGGGCTTTACATTAATGACATGGGTAAAGAAATCTGATTCTTCTAAGGCAACCTTCCAATCAGTCAAAATGAATCATAAAACCAACAGGAAGTGCACAGCACCTTTGTGGTTTATTGGCTGTTTTCTTAGAGAACCCGCTTACATGGAAGAATCTCAAGTGGCAGACTCTCCTTCAATCAGAAACTACCTGGACATAGATTAAAATTGGAAAAGTGCTAATTACTTCATGGAACTGTATTATTAAACTTGACCACAGACCTACAATATTCTTCACCAATACCGGTTGTTCCCAGGTCAAATTTGCAACAACAGCAATGTAATTTTCCCCATAGGAAGATGACCATATGCCAATGTTACTGTCATCTCAGGAAAAGAATGAACAATTTACTCAACCAGTATGATCAGCATTGCAGGAATGTCCAATTGATCAGGGATCTTATTGATACAAAAGCCTCCAAAATAACAGTCTATTTAACATCTTAAAGTCCTATTCATAAAATATCATAACTAACTCACAAGTCAACCAATTCCTAACGTCTTCCAATACTACACTTGGCCTACGAGCAACACTCCTAAACAAATAGGGTTTTGGTGGAGACAAATATTTAAAAATCACTTCCCAAATTAGAATAATAAAGCTTATTATATAAGGCATTCGCCAAATATCACTCTCTTAGGAGTTAGGACCTTAAACATCTTGATATGCCGAGGGTCAAACTAGCACCCGCTTAGTCACCACATCTTTGCAGAAACCTTGATTTTCATCATGGTTTATCATCATTGATTGAAGATAGCCACAAGCATACACTGTTTGGTGACAGGCTGAAGGGATGTAGGCAAGCATCGGGCAACTTCACTCTTTCACCGAGTCTTTTGCACACAGTAGAACTGAAGAGTGGTACATATTTTTCTTTCTTTTTGTGAAGCATTAAGCATGTAAATTTATTTTGGATATAACTAACCACATATAGCAATAGAAATTCTTTTTAACCCACGAAAAAAAAAATCTTGATGTGATGAGTAAGAAAAAGATGAGTGAGTGCCAATCCTGGATAGAATCCCAACTCATCAATCAGATAGAGTATTAGAAGAAAGAAAAAATATATAAGTACAAACTACAAAGGTAATTCCTTCAATTTCTTCAGAAAAAATGGGTTGTTCGTTCAACAAAGATTTGGGAGCAATAATGGCACTTCATCAATGTACACAGTGAAAATAACTAAAAATTTCCACAAGCTAAAATCACGTTTTTGTATAAAATTCAACTGATAAAAAAAGCAAAAAATTGAGCATCTTTTGCATGATTTTTATCAACTAAAAATACTGGTCTAACCAGTGGATTATGATTGTGCAGTTAGTTTAAAATTTTAGTGCTTTTCAATGCACAATGACAACAAAATCATAACTAACGTAGAAAACTCACAGCTTATAGTTCAATTTACTATTCTGATTTTGACTCCCCACCTCTTCAATTTGTGATACAATTCCATCCATCCAATTTTTATATAATTCTCAATTATTAGAACCAGTAATATTGATGCATGTTTTTCTTCAAACAGTAGAAACAAAGTGCAGATCATCAATCAAAATCTCCAACTTTCAAATCTATACCCCCCATGATGGCTTATCTTCCAATGATGTTTGTATTCCCATACTTATGCAAATATACTCCTTCCACCCTATTGGAGAGGCCTTATACTAGGTCTTGAACAAGCTTTGTGGATGATTCTTAAGTGAGTCTTGTGGTGTGCTCATATAAGCTGGCAGAAACACCCCAGAACAAAATGGCATCTTCAGATTCAGCATGGATTTTAAAACGAAAAAATCAACTAGAAAAAAGACCAACCGCCATTTTTTGTTTGGCAACCATCCAACCTATAATATAATAGACCAATCTTAAATCACTTTCTTATTCAATGCACCCAAGAAAAGTGATGGTGCTTTATTAAATCACCATCCAACCTATGTTGCATGGTGCTTTATTGCACTCCCAGAAAAGTGATGAAATTAGGCTTTCACAATAACAAGTTGAATTACCTTTCTATTCTATGTTCAGATACTGGCATGGTTTTTAGTATGCACCTTGCTTAATATTACAACCAAAGTAACTCCATATAAACTCCATTTCACTAAAAATATTAATAATAATAAAGCTCCATTGGGGGATACGTCCTTTTAGACTCAACAACAGTAAACCTGCCAGAATCTCCTCTATTGCCCACATTTTAAATCTTAAAATGTTCTAGAATATTACAAGTAGAGTGTTTCTTGAACTTCACACTGATATTGAGAAACCTCGTTCTACAATTGTTTGGATCAACTTTATTAGATTAAAAGTATCAATCAATCTTATAAGGAATCTCAACATAAAGTATTAAAGGAAGATGAAAGAGAAATATGAATGCTTTAGATAAATAATTAAAGATGGTACATTGATTAAATACGCACGCTTTAGGAACTAAAATATCAGGCATTACCTGGAAAGTTATGAACAGGATCCAATTTTTATACTGAGATGACAGTAAAGAATGTAGATAAAATAATATTTGTGTATCAAGATATTGACCAAATTTGGTTATTAATCATGAAGGGCAGGAATGAAATCTCATAAGGGAAGATGAATTCATGAATATATGTACTGTTCAAAAATTGTAAGAGTTGTCCTAGTTCATCATTCTGCTTTAAGGAAATTCGTCTCACTAAAATTATCCCCCAATACAATTGTCCTCTTTAAACTTTGTGTTACAGAGCAAATTCTTCAATGGATATCCAAGACTTTTAAAATCACCTTGTTTCTTGTTAACCAGAGGGCTACTGTTTGGGGGATCATCACTATTGACTACAGTCTTACCTTTCTAAGCCCCGTCACCACCCTACCCCCCACCCCTTCTTTGAACACAGCATGTCTTTAACAGATCCTTCATAAGATTCAGGTCCCTAGCAATTGGAATACAGATTCAAGTGCTAAAGTAATGCCATTTCATTGGAAAATTCTAGTAATACCACACAACATTGCCAACAACAGCAATCTCCTAGATAAAAACCAGAAATTATAACAAATGGAGAGATGTCACATCAACAGTTGTAGGGATTTATCTACAATACACTTGTAGAAGATTTACACTCCCGCAAGAACAAGCCCATGCTTGTCTGAATCAACGTGGCAACTGAAGAGAATGATAGAATCAATATGATTCATAAAAATGGGCAATCCAGCTGATCTTACATTTTTTCTTCCACTTTTAAAACCAATGAAGAAGTCAACCTCTCAATGGAAGTCATCACTTCACTACTCAGAAGTTGTCACTGTTTGTCCAAGTTATTAACATAGTCTGTTCTCTGAGAGTCAATGACGCAACCCGAACCAAAACATCAGCTTGGCCAATTAAAACACATATTTTTATAAAAAAAGAACTATATCCCTTCCTCGAATACCTCTTATAATACTCAATGCCAAGCATTAATCATTTCAATGGCACCAATTCCAAAAATGAAGGATCTTTCATGATCAAGTGTTGCTTGCACACATATATATGAGATCACATTTATTAAGATCTTCTTTCCATAATTTTTTCTTGAAAAAAAAATCTTTTACAGCTACCTGCAATGGACTACAATTAACTCTAGCCAACCAAAACCTACCATCAGCCCCCATTAAAAAAAGGAACTTTGATTTAGGTTTGCACATAACACAACTGCATATCTCAACAGCAAACGTTCCACATAAAAGCGATTGCCCGATATGCTTGGATTTGAATGTACGGAAGCCAAAAAAAAGGCACCAGATACACGTAAATCTACAAAGAGAACCCAAACCTACCAATTCATCGATCACAGACCAAAACAATCAAATCAACACCCAAATTCTTCAACGATTCGATCAATCAATCGATCGATGAAACGAATTACCTTGGCGGAAATGGTGGGGTAGCCCTCGGACTGATCATCGGCGACGACGGTGTAATCGGCGAGGACGACGACGTTGTTCTGGATCTCCTCGGAGACGCACTTGGTTCCCGATCCCGGCAGATTCAACCATATAGCACCGCAACCTTCGGGGAGGGAGAACATCAAAATAAGGGCCGAAACCCAACAGAACGATCGGACGATCCCTCCGAAGCCCATCGAATCCGCTCCCGCGGCCGCCATGTCGTCTCCCTCTCTCCCTCTGTATATCGAAATAATTGCTTTGTATTTGTTTTTTTTTTAGGGTCGTGAGAGGACACTCTGAAGATCGATCTCTCTCGCTCTTCGATTTTTTATTTATTTTTTTATTTTTGTTGACGAAGGAAGGGGAGGAGGAAGAAGAAGGACCGGCCACGCTACGTGAAAGGACGGATATGCCCCCCCTGTCGAATACAAGTGGCCTGGGTTTGTGATTTCTTTGTCGACATCACGACCGTTGAAAATGTCGCTGTTGTACGGGACGTAGAATACGAGGCATGATTTCGTAGATCTAGGATTTCCACGTTGGGGTTGGGGTTGGGGTTTGAATTCTCTGCTAGGAATTTATGTGCTATTATCTTCCATGCCTTTTTTTTTTTTTTTTTTTTTTTAGAGAATGTCATGTGATTGACTTTAATTTTGAATGGTTGAGATTTACATGGTGAATTCCATTTTTTATTTTTACTCTTTTGATAACACTGAATGCTGTCATGTGTTAAATTTTATTCACTCAGTGAGGCCCATCTCTTTGCTTTTACTTTTTATCAACCCAATTTGAATTTTTTTTTAATCTCCACGGGTCCATTGTGTTAAAGATTCCAAGCTCGTGTACACAACTTTTTTTTTTGGGTTTTTTTTTAATCTACATAAACCATATGATTTAATAATCGATCTCTCACTTCTTCGTATTTTGGTTTTAGTCCTCAGATTTAAAGGATATGTTCCTTTTAGTCCCTCCCAGATACTAAAAAAAAACCGAATAATTTAGGGACAGGTCTCTCCTAGGGATATTAAAAAGGATCATATCATCTAAATCTGATGCCTAAAATCAAAATACGAAGAAGTGAATGATCGATCACTAAATCCTATGATTTATGGGGTACTTAAAAATAAAAAAACTTTTTTTTTAGTCATTGATCTCCACGGGTCCACTTGGGTTGAATATTCCAAGCTCTTCAATTCCTTCAATTCATCACTGTCTCTCTCCCATCATCTGAAGGTATTACTCATTTTCTTGTGAATAGCACTGATTGGATGCTATATTTATTTTGATGGAGACAAAATGACAAACTATTTATGATGGAGACAAAATGACAAACTATTTATGGGAGTGTTAACTGACAATGTTAACCAAGGTCATTTCCTCTTACATGTGGTTAGTTAAATTTCTTGTGAAATGATTCTTATAAAATGAAATGGTTGATTAAATGACTAAATAGGCTGATGTGAAACAAACTATTAGGATAACAGTAAAAAAATTCATTAAATATGTTTGAGAGATTGTTGGGACAATGTAAAAAAAAACTAACTTGTTATATTAAATATTACCTTATCCAGGAACATGTTTATGTGTTTATATATCATATATTATATCATGCACTATCATGTGTAAAAAAAAAATTTCAAATTGGGTTGACAAAAAGTAAAAGCAAAGAGATGAGCCCCACTGTCCATTGAGTAAATCTAAACCATCAAAAATAAAATTTAACACATGGCAACATTTGATATTGATCAAAAGAGTAAAAGTAAAAAGTGGGACCCATCATATAAATCTCAATCATTGAAAACTAAAACAAGCCACGTGGTATTCTCTAAGAAAAAATCTTGCAAATTCTAACTCACAAAATCCTAACAGAGGATCCAAACCCTATAAGAGGAGCGGGTCTTCACATGTCTCGGGTATTTTTTCAAAGACCGTTAATAAAAAATATTTTATATTTGCAGATCTTATAAAGTGAGGTTACAATTTAAAATAAAAATGAGAGTAACAAAGAAGATAGACAAACACTTGGGGGGTTGTGTGTGAAAATGTGTAGTTTATATTTCATTTGATGAATTTAAAAATAGAACAATTGTTAATTCTCATCATTTTTTCACTGTATGATTTTAATCATGCTGATGTAATATCTTTATATTGAAAGCCAAATAAGATCCAAACACAAAAGAACAAACAGAAGTTCTCATCTTGGGGGGTGGGGTGGGGTGGGGGGGGGGTTTGGGGTGTGTTGGGGGAAAACTCAGTAGACAAGATTTCTATCAGCTCCCTTGACTGACCTTGAGAGAGTGCAACCCCATTCCGAGACAAAAAGCACAACCATCTCCCTCATGTTTTCTACATAAACTCGTGAATTCTTAAATATCACATTGTTATATGTTCTCCAAATCACCTACATGATCGCCGGAATCACCAATTGGATAATGGTGTTGGTAAGTTTCGAGTTATATTATTTGATCGAGAGCCTTCCCCACTACTCAAAGTGCTCTGGTGTGGAGGAAGATCGGTCTGCATGACGTGGTTGCCCCTACTGCATCCTAGAGGACCCTGTCACTCTACACAGACAAAAGATATGTGCAACCGTCTTTGAATCCTCACCATAGAGATCGAACACAACTTACTAGCTCAGAAGTACTTCACTTATAACTTTGTACACTTTCATGAGGAGGCATTCCTGATACAAGAGCCACATGGAGATCTTGAATCTTGACTTTTAAATTTTAATGGGATCTTTAATTTGGCTATCATATTTGCGTGAACTTCAGCTCGGTGCAAGGTGCCAAGGAAAGATCCTTGCACCACCATTTGTAATAAGCTTTAATGGAGAAGCTGTTCCGGTGGGGGCCCTCACGCTAAACAAGCCTGAATAAATCCGGGATTTCGTCTCTAAGGGGCGTGAGATTGCACCAACAATCTTGCCATCAGTGGATCCATTGGTCGTCCTCCAACCTCCAAAGGATTGAGGAGGAAAACTCATGATTTCAGGCCAAAGATACCCTTGCATGTGACCATGGGAAATTTTTGAAATTAACCTTGACTTAATAATTATTTTTACAAATGATCCTTGTCAAAAATAATTTGTAAAACTGACCTTCTTTGATTGGTTTGACAACGTTACCTCAGCTTCCCATTTAAAGCATCATAAATTGTGCATTTCAAAAGACACACACAAACATTGTTCTCACTTCTCAGGCTATTAAGGCACTTTTCTTGTGATTATTTTATTTATTTCTTTATATCTATTTTTAAACAGTGTATCTTATTACATAAATTCAATTTATTATAAAATTAGTACACATTTAGAAAAATATCGTCCAAACATTTAAAATAAGACAAATTTTGAATATAGTAAGTTTACATTTGAAAATTAGATTAATTAATTAACATTTATATTTTTTGTTAATTTTAATTTAATATAATTAATTTTAATTCCATTTATTTAGTGAATTTTCTTTATGATGTCCATGTAATCAAATATGATATTTTTGATGTAATGAATGATAGTAATTGTAATGAACCGGTTTGATGGATTATTTAAGTGTATTGTTTGGAATGTGTTTTTCAGTTTGTTTGAGCATAACAAATTAGTTAATGTGTATGTACTCAAAATGATATTTTAAAATAATATTATCTACCAAAAACTATCTAAAGATATTTCACTAAAGAAATTTAATTAGAGATTAATTAAATCAAATTAATATTAATAACAAATATATAAATATTAACTAATTATCTTAATTTATCATTATTAAACATAAACTAAATATATTCAATATTGATTCCATTTTAAATGTTTCAATGATATATTTCAAATGGTACTTAATTCCGTAAAAAAAATATTTATGTGTTTTTGAGTGATAGAAGTTATATTATTTAAAGATATATATAAAAAAAGTAAAGAAAATAACTAAAACAAAAAAATACACGCCTTAGTGGCATGTGAACAACTATTGAAAAGGGTGATGTTAGTGTCACTGTCAAATGTTAAATATATATATCCAACGCTGCTATAGCGTTATCGTGTCAACGAGACTAGTTTTTGTAAATATTTGATAGGCGGGGCTATTTATGCTAATATTCATTTTGAGGGCTAAAAGTGCAAATTACCCATATATATATATATATATATATATATATATATATATATATATTTTCATATATGGGACGTGATTACGTGCGGCGAATGGCAGGTGCGGCAGCGATCACGGGCCGTCGATCACGGGTCCATCATCGGACGGTCGGGTGTGATTCACGTCGACTGTTGGATGCGATGGACCCGCGCGGATGGCCCACGTCGCAGCCGCACCTGCCGTTCGCCGCACCTAATATTTTCCTATATAAATATTGAAAAGATCGGCGGAACGGCAGGTGCGGCCGCGACGTGGGCCGTTCGATCGCGGGTCAATCGCATCCAACGGTCGAGATGAATCGCCCCCGACCGTCCGATGCGATGGACCCGTGATCGACGGCCCTATCACTGCCGCACCCGCCGTTCACCGCATGCAATCACGTACCCTATATATATATATATATATATATATATATATATATATATTCATTAAGAACAACTTTTCATCACAATTTATCAATTTCACAGGCCCAACATATGTTTGTCATTCGAATGAACATTTATTTACACTAATCTTCTCAGTGAACATTGATAATTTACAATCCAGCAACTAGTAGCTTCAAATTGTGGGATTTTTAGCAGCCATAACTGTAGAGCATCCTCTGCATGTAAATAAGGCACAGATCACAAACTCCCCTGAAAAGAAAAAATAAAAAATCAGAGACAACAAACACATAAAGCCACGCATGCATCAATAACAAATGCACGTACTCACCTCCCAATGAAAAGCAGCCCAAACTCTCTCTGATCAACAAATCTTTCAACCCCCATTTCTGAAACAGCTACAGAAGCAACCAATTCCTCCACAACGACTGAAACACTGCATCAACAACAACAACAACACAACACACTCTCAACGAACCACAATCAACGCCACAAACATAGCAATGCAAACCACGAACAGATTACCCCCTCGAACAGCAGGAACTCCATCTCCATCACCATCACTCACACGTCTTCGCTCCGACCTCTGCGCGACGCGCGCGGACAAGAACGACGCGAACGGGTTCCACCTCTGCCTGTTCCGCGCCCCACCCTGTCCTTCTTCTTCTTCTTCTCGCGCGCCGCCGCCACCACCATCGTCGTCTTCGTTGGCGGGCAGACCGAGGCGGCAGATCGGGCAGGTGTTGTGGAGCCTAAGCCAGGTGACGATGCATTCGGAGTGATAGAGGTGTCCGCACGGCATCCTGCGCGCCTCCCCGCCCTCCTCGAACTCGTCCTTGCACACGGGACAGTGCGCGCGCGCATGCGCGTCGCCGTCGCGCGCGTGGTGGTCCGCGGTTATCACCACAACCGGCATCGCTTCGATGGCGGACTCGCGCGCGGGCGCGGGGCCCGGGCGGTCGTTCTGGGTGAGGTCCTCGATGAGCTCGCTGAGGCTGGGGCCGGTGAAGTAGTCCGCGGGGTCGACTGCGGTGGTGGGGGGAGGAGGAGAAGGGGGGGAGGGGGGTGGTGGGTTGAAGATGAAGAAGACGTCGGAGCGGGGACGTGTTGGGGGGGTGGTGGTGGATTCTTCAAAGAGGGAGAGGCGGTGGTGGCGGCGGGGGAGGGGGTCGGAGAGGGTGGAGAGGTCGAGGAGGAGGCGGGGCGGGGGGAGGTCTAGTTCTTGGAGGAAGTGGCCGAGGCAGCGGGGGCAGGAGAGGTCGAAGGGGGAGGAGGTGACCATGCGGTGGCATTGGTAGCACCAGAAGAGGCGGAAGGTGGTGCGGCGGCGGATGCGGAGGGTGGGGAGGTTTGTCATTGACATGACTTGGTGGTTCTTTTTTTTTTTTTGTTGGCTTGGAAATTAAGAGAGATTATGAATGTTTTTTTATGTGTAAGAGGGATGGGGGGGAAGAAGAGCCATGGTTAAGATAATGGAGTGTGTGAGAATGGAAAGGATAGCTTTTGGAGGTACAGAAAAGCAATCTTTTTTCTGTCTTGAGGCTTGGTTTGCATGGTAATGTCTCCCTCCTCCTACCCCCCTATGAAGATACCAAACCTGCTTTTCGTGCATTTCATTGATTTGAAGGCAAGGTTTTTGGACTTGGTTTGCATTGATGAACTGGTTCATTTGGTTGGACTGGGGCCCTTTATTGTGGAATTTGCAATAGGCAACTATGGGCTTAAGGATTGACCAAACCGTGGCTTGGGCTGACCCAGCCCTAAAAATTGCCTTATTCGTGATGGGCCAAATCAAAACAAAAAAAGATATACATAGCCCCTATTGTAGCCCCAATTACAGTTAATGTATTTTTTTCACGGTGCAAAAAAAAACTGTAGTATGTACTATAATAGTGCATAGTGCAGTACATACTACATTACAATAGCAGGCGTAAGAGGCTTCAAAACGGGCTGTGTGGTATCAGCACTAAACAAAATATGAAAAAGCCATCCATTGGTTCCATTAAGGGCACTGCTAGCACTCAGTTTGTGTTGTGTATATTGTCCTAGTACAGTATATATATATATCACTAGTTTCTTTACTGTATGAAAATTAAATTTTTTTTCATTTGTTAGAAAAAAATATGTATAGAAAAAAATATGTATATAATACTTTATTTTTCATAATAGTATGTAATTCACTGAACAAATATATACTTTAAGAAAAAATTTGAAGGCTACAAACAAAGTTGCGCATGTTTGGATGTGTCATTTTCTTAAGCAAAGTTGGACAAAATGGCTTATGGACAGTTATGATCCTTTAATTGTTGGAGACACTCAATCCGATTTGCATTGCAGTCTCATTTATAGTTCCCAATGTCACTAATAACTTCGTATATGAACTCGTTTCATTTTGCTATATAACCAAAGGGTATATATGTGAATATTTCTATCAATCTTGGATTAATAATTTAGCCTCCGTTTGGATAGGCGTCCGACGCGCGTTGGCGGTTGCGAATTCCGGCAAACGCAGTTAGCTAACCAAACAACATTTTTGGTTTCTGCGTTCAGTTTCTTCCCCCGGTATTTCACGCCTATTTTTCTTCGCGTCCCCGACGCTTCAAAAATATGATTCTCGCGTTCAGTTAAAGCCGCGTCTCTGTGGTCTTTGCCAAACGGAACCTTAGTATGAAACCAGGGATAAGATTGTTTAGTTGTTGAACGACTGAAAGAAACAAGAGTAGAAAAGAAAAGGATGGGAAGGATAGATTAGATCCAATGAAATATGATTTTCAAATATGAAGCTGGTTTTGCACGGATACGATATTGGCATGAAATATGCTATGCTGTAGCTTTCTTTAAAAGATGAGGCTCCATTAACTATATTAAGCTTTATAATTATCATGTTTATCATGTTTTGCAAAGAGGCAGGATTCTGAGTGCAGAAGAATTTCACCATGTACTAAAGGAATGCATCAGAGAATCCAAAAGCCATACTTACTAGTTCCATGAAGCTTGAATTTCAGATGGTTTATTTTCTTCCATACATATATGACCACATAATTCAATTCTCAATCATCTGAAACATCTTGTACATTTGTGTAAATAGGTTTTATGGCAACTAAAACATGATCAACAGGATAAATATCCCTTGATGACTTCTTAATTTGACCATTAAAATTGTTTAAAATCCATCACCAAGCACAAACAATTCAAATGTCTCATGCATTGAGTTCAAATAAATGAACAGTACCATATTTCTAACCCACTTTAACTCCAACAAATACGTTACAGTCCAAGCATGGCAGTGATATTTTTTTCATGAAGATACCATACCCTTATTCATAACTAATCATGCATAGATAAATATAAATGATAAGAGTATCAAATGTCAGAATAACATAAACTCAACAGTCTCACCTTTTCTTCAATCTCTCTTTCATCCGCTCAACCGCCGCTCTCAGGTGTCCTCATCCTTACAGAAGGTGAACCTCACCAGATCCTTCCCCTCTTCAGGGTCGAGATAGAAAACGCTGGTCGGGATAGCAACAACACCAACTTCCTTGATCAAGTACTCACAAAAGGCGATATCATTTTCAAAACCGAAAGGAGTGTGATCCACCACTACAAAATAGGTCCCACTTGATGGGAACACTTTGAACCCCACGGACTTGAGACCATCCACTAGTATAGCTTTCTTAACATTATAATCCCTCTTCAACTCTTCGTAGTAAGAATCCGGTGCCCGGAGAGCCACTGCAGCTGCAGACTGCATGGGAGTGGAGGTTGCAAAAGTGAGGTATGCATGAGCTTGCCTGACTCCCCATGTCAGATGGGGTGGAGCTATTGCCCAACCGATCTTCCACCCAGTTAAGGAGAATGTCTTTCCCAGAGAATTCAGTGTCACGGTCCTCTCATACATGCCAGGAAGAGATGCCATGGAGATGTGATCAGCTTCGAAGGCCAACTTGTCATAGACTTCATCAGTAAATGCCAATGCATCATTCTCTATGCACAGGGAGGCAATCACTTCAAGTTCTTCCCTAGTGAACATTTTCCCAGTGGGATTGTGTGGGGTGTTTATAAGTACTGCACGTGTGTTTTTTGAGAATGCGGATTTCAGCTCATTAAGTGGGACGGAGAAATCCGGAGGCCGGAGTGTGATGGATTTAATTTTGGCTCCAGCCATAGAGAGGGTAGCTTCGTAAGAATCATAAAAGGGAGCAAACACGATTACCTCATCGCCAGGATTTATTAAGCCAAGCATGGTGGCAGCAATTGCTTCCGTGCATCCTGATGTGACAGTGACTTCCTTCTCTGGGTCTACAACCAGGCCGGTGTCTTTCTTGAATCTCTCGGCCACAGCGGAGTTGAGGTCAGGAACACCATAACCCCTGGCATATTGGTTCTTCCCTTCTCTTATGGCCTGAATGGCCGCTTCTTTGACAAATTCAGGCCCGTCAAAGTTCGGAAAGCCCTGCCCGAGATTTATCGCCCCATGTTTGATAGCAAGCATGCTCATTTGAGTGAAGATTGTAGTCTTGAACTTTTCTAGACGCTTTGAAATCTGTTAATGTGACCAGTTAGTCTCTTCCAAATGGCAATTTTCTTTGCGGACAAACAGCCACATAGAATACCACAATAGGAGGTGCACGAAGGTATTAATTAATTCAAAGGTGAGAAAATTGAATGGCACTGACATGTTCATCATAATTAATGCAATCAGATGGATGTTTTATCTATCTTTCCTTGATCTTGTGTGCATGCATCTTGGAATAGCTTGCCAACACAGCTTATTTACCAGCATTGTAAAGGGACTCTTGCAACAGGTTTAAGCCAGCATCTATCTCTCAGTTTCCTGGTGGTCTTTTATTTAACAAAAATTTACGCGTGTAAAACTGCTTGTCAGCATTGGATATTTTATAACAGGTTTTCCAAATTCTAGAAAATGTAAATAAGGGGAAAACAAAAAAGCTAATTGAACAATAGGGGTGGTGCTAAAGGAAGCCCAAAAATCAGGTATTGCAGAGTCTGTGTATATATCATCACAGTGTGAGTTTTTTTGGGATGCCTCCATTGTCTGCCATGTAATATGTAATAGTCAATCAATATAGATTTCTTGATCAAATCACATAATATTTTATATTTCAGAAAACATGACTGGTCAGTGTTACATGGTAGAGTAGGAAGAGTGCAACCATATAACAGCGTGAATGCCCAAATCTAACATAGAGCACATGTAACCATATAGATTTCTTGATCAAATCACATAATATTTTACATTTCAGAAAACATGACTGGTCAGTGTTACATGGTAGAGTAGGAAGAGTGCAACCATATAACAGCGTGAATGCCCAAATCTAACATAGAGCACATGATTTTGTAGTGAACATAAATTCAAACATGGGTGAAGAAACAGCTAGCAGATCAACAAATTGACATTCCTAGTGCAAAGCAGATATATTGCGTGACATTGCAACAACTCGGGAATCAAAAGAACTATGGGGCAATGGCAGCTTTCAATGGCATGGTGGATATGGTGCATTGACAATTAAGCATCAAGAGTTAGGTGTGTAACAAAAGAGAAAAACAAAAGTTCCACAGGAAATAAGGAGCCGAAATTTGATAATGTGGCAAAGAAATGCTGCCACTGTCGGATACAATCCACTCGAAATGTCCAGGTTAGAAAAGAAAGGATAAAATATGGGAAGCCAAATCATAGATTATGCTAAGGCTGTAACGAAATCAGATGCAGACAATAGATGCAATACATGTTGAATGATGTGAATAGAAGTATTGGTTTAAAATGATGATTTCACATATATTAGAAGACTACAAAGTGATCAACTGAATCTATTGCATGAAGAAACATCAAAATAGGAGGACGAGGTTCTTGATTAGTGCTGCCAAAATCATGGAAAATATGGAGAAAACTGAGTCAACATTGAAATGTTAGCTATGCATTATGATGAATGAATTTGTATCACAAACAAAAATCTAACAGTAAATAGTTTTAAACAAATATCACATTCCTACTTCACAACAAAAGCATTCCAGATGCTAACAAGCAATAACACAACCCACATGAAAGCTCTGTCTATGAGACGAGCCTCACTCAAATTTAGAATTAAAAAAAAAATCTGCATTTTCAGTTGTTATTTCAGAGCATCAAATCAGATAGATACACAACTATAATTTCCATGAACAAATATTATGATTAACAAAACTTTATCATCACTATGGAGTATGGACAACCCCAGCTATTCCAGCATCACTCCAACAACCTAACAATCTAACATAAAAGAAATTTTGAGATGCCCGGGGAAATATTTTTTCCATATGCGAACCAAATCCTCTTTCTGCAATAAACAACTTTCACAGGGAAACTATAGTATATCAACTTCCAAATGGGCTCTCATCCAAACATCACTACAGGAACTTTCAAAGGATCCAGAAATTGATCCCACTAGATAAGACCACAATGCAAATTATGAGGACAATCAGCTTTCCACAATGGCTTCAAAGCCGACAACTAACACCATACACATGTGCCTCTCACACATTACTCTTGGTTGACATTTTTTTCCATTGTCGATGAATGTAAAAATATAACCATGTATGCAACAAGTAGATTAAAATTAATAGATTTTTAGTACACTTACAACTTGAATAATTAAATTCACTTTAAAGGACCCATCATCAGATCCATCACAACCAATAGTGGGGTTTCTCAACTTGCAATTTTTTTTTGAGGCATCATGTTAGTTTACATTGAAAGTTCAAAGTCTTTAAAGGAAGATTTGGAAGTCATGATTTTATGTTTCTCTCATTTTTAATCATCCCCAACTAGGATCTCCATTGCCTAGTTGCAAAGTAGTGTTTTTAGTGTTTAAGGTTTAGCTTTGTTATTTTTTTTTTTTTTTGTTTACACAAGAATACAAGGACATGTTCATCCCTTCTTGTATTGCTTCACATCTTCTTCTCCATCAATACCCACATCTCCATTGGACCTCGCACCATACATCCAGGCCCGCCAGTCTCTCCATTCAAATGAGACAATAGTCTCTAAAGGTGGGATCTTTGATTCCATGCTCTGTACGGCCAATACATTTATATAAAAACCATAGCTTTAACTCCTTATGAAGACTAAAGTTCTGAAAAGTACTAACAACTTATCATCAAAGCTCTCATTTTTAACAACCACTTCACTAAATCCAATCGAGAAACCAAACATCGATCGCAAGCGTGACATCTCGTTCATACCTGAAGAGGAGGCGGGTTCTTCTCTTGAGGGATCGAAGAGGGGGCGTCCACCTTCTGATCGGGGGTTGTGGAGATCGAGGCCATCGGGACGGTGGACCACCTGGACGTGCTGCGGATGGGGCTCCTTTGGAGGGTTTTGATGGAGAGGGAGAGAAGCGAAGGGGCTCTGCAGAGAGAGGAGGAGAAGGAGGAGGTCCTGAGCATATCGGGGCCCGATAGGGATCGGACCGTTAGGGTTTGGGTCATCAGACGAAGCGATTCCCTCTTTTTCGGGAAGGATAGATTTCCGGGCGTGGGAGGGTTTGGATTGATGTGGACGGAATCGGGTCCGATTCAGAACACCCAATATGTTTAGATACCACACTTGTGCAACGAGCGTGTTCATGCACGTGTTAAAATAATTGTGTATTTTTTTTTCCAAATTATATATAAATGATTTTTTTGTATAAAAATTAGATTAGTAAGCGTATGATGTTTGAATTGGAGTTGAAAAGAATAAAGATAAAAAAATATGTAAATTAAAGAAGAAAAAAAGGAACCAGTCACTAGAGCAGATGTGGCATCCCGGTGCCCAACAAATGCATC
Organism: Acorus calamus; assembly: GCA_030737845.1. NCBI lineage: Eukaryota > Viridiplantae > Streptophyta > Magnoliopsida > Acorales > Acoraceae > Acorus > Acorus calamus. The sequence continues at coordinate 25,495,314 of CM060876.1, read as the reverse complement.
CGTCCACAAAAAGAAACACCCCACACGTCAACAAATTCTCAGGCCCAGTCCCAAATAAAGCAACATGGTAAGGGTACATGTGTTCTCAACATAAACCCTTATGCTTTTGAAAACTGCGTCGTTGTTGGTGTGCCATATTAAACAAGTGTTCGCTGGAATGATCGAATGAGTGGTGAATTTCTGAGGACCCAGCGCCACTCTCAAGCAAAGCATTGTGCCTGCTTCCCACATCCCCGCGAGAGACTAAAAGGGAGCTAGGGATGTCGCAACTCCCACCTCCTGCCACAGGGCCTGCGCCATCTGACATTTGCAAAGGAGATAGGTGACACTGTCACAGGAGTGTCACCATAAAGAACTCAAAGAACACGTGTGTCCTTACTCTACTTTGCCCGGTACACTTTTGTGAAGAGATGTTCATTAGCGAGGAGCCATACGAATACCTTAATATTTCTTGGGATCTTGGGCTGCTAAATGCGTGACGGGCTTTCGCATGCGACAGAGGCCAATGCTTTACAAGTACGTTTTACTGTCCAAAACACATATAGCACGTGCTTTCATTTTTTTTATATCACATATCTATCTAATGGGGTATACACTTTTATAATATATAAAATATATATTTCAATTAATTAAATGTTGTTATGTATATCCATTGCAACTGAGCATATCGATCTTCATGTATCTCTATTTTATTTTAAAATGACATTTTTCAAAACTTAATTTATAGCAATTTTTTATTTTCAATTAACATAAATAATATTTTAGCATATAATTGCATATAAATATCAACCGACTCAAATCAATACTGATGAAAAACATACAAATGTAATTAATGATATCTTAAAAATCATATTTTAAATATCTGTAAAACATATTAAATATTGTTTTCTCAACATTATATAAATTTTCCAAATATATGTACGAATTACTGATTCTATACTCATTCAAGAGTATTTAAATTTGAAGACCAAAATAGGGTGTCCAAAATGGAGTTTTTTTTTTTTTTTAATATTGTAAAGAACACAGTCAGAGATGCTCTAAGGAATCTTGTGCTAAATTGTAAAGCAACCTGAAACATATCTCTAAACTTAAACTTATAAGCAAATTTCACTCAACTTGTTTAGGGGTCATTTGGAAATACGTTTTAACTAGTTTTTGCTTTTGCAAAAATAAAAAAAGTTAAATGTGTTTTTTCAAATAGTTCTGAAAAAACATGTTCAATTAAAAAAATTGTTTCAACTTTTAAAATAATTAAATATCTTTTTAAAAAAATAAATTTCTTAGAATTCGATATTTATTAAGCTTACTTTTCATTGCAATAGTTTCCAATCTCTTATCTTATATATAATTCCTCTTTTAACTGACTCTGTTGTTCTTATGTTATCAATGAGTGGAATGCAAACTAATTTGTCCTTTCATCAATTCTAATTCTAAAGCCTTTCTTCTTAGATAGAAGTCCATCCATGATTTATTTTTTTAAATGTGTCAGTTGTCTTACTATGACATTTTTTAAATGGAAGTCAGATGCTAATTAAATAATCAGTCATTAATCATAGTATCATACACATCAAGAAAATTTCAAAAAGTTGAACTATCTATGAAAAAATTTATATGCATAATTGCATCCACATAGTGGTCCTGGTAAATTTTACATATAAATTGATTTTTGACTATCTTGATTTTTGATAAAATAATTCTTGATAAAATTAATCTGTCTAAAATCGTACACCCTATGAGTTTTCTATTGTACTGTATAAATCGTACACCCTATGAGTTGGTCTTTATTTATTTATTTTGGTGTCCAACCTAGATAGTAAGTTGTATTGTAATTTATACTAATGAATGGATTCACACGCATTGTTAATATTTTTTGTCCATGAGACCATGAAGAATCATGTCTCCCTTGGATTCTGGCCTCTGATTGAGTAGGACAGTAATCGAATATTTAATTTTATGTGCTCCTACACTTAGGGTGCGTTTGGTTGCGCGATTGCAAAACTGATTCTGCAGGAATCTGCGATTACAAACCCGATTCTGCAGGAAGCTCACTTTCTCAGCTTTTTGAAATCGCAGTTTTTGGGCACTATTTGCCTGCAATCGCTGGATTTAAAACTGCGATTATAAAACTGTTTGGTTGCGCGATTGCAAACGCAGCTTCCTGTAATCGCAATCGCAGCACAATCGCGCAACCAAACGCACCCTTAAAAAAAAAAGTGTCTTGGACACTTATGGTGAGAGGCCAGGGCATCCAATGTAAAACATGTTTTTAAGGGTTGGGTCATACTTGGACGATCTAATAAGAATAAAAACAAAGAAAAGAAATTCTGCCAAAAAATTTTGGTCATTGTTAAGTTTATTGCTTTAGTCCTTAGATAATTTTGTTTTTGTTAATTTTAGAAAGAGATCATTCAGTTCTACAGTTTGTTGTTTAGAATTCTGAAGTATCATTGTCTAGACTGTATCAGGTCTGAATTGAATGAAGCTGGCATAGCTTCTGACTTTTACATATATTATATATAATAATAAAGAAAATTATCCTAGAAGAGCTATATTATATATATGAATCATGATATATGGTAGCCGTGCATCATTTCACATTAATTGGGTGCAATAAGAACTTTTCCATTCTAATCTGGAAAAATTTGATGTATTTCAGTATGAATAAATGATGCTTTACAACTCAAACCAAAATCTAAATATGAAAAGAAAAACAAAAATTAAAAGGGAAAATTCCAAATAACCCCTAGTAAACAACCTAAAATCCATATAATCTCTTGACTTTAAAGTCTATATGATTTTCTATTTTGCTGACCCTAACCGAAAACACAGTATATTAAAAATCTCTTATAATTTATTAAAAATACAGAAAACTTTCTATACATAATGATTTAATCCCTCCAAATAGATTATAAAACCCTATCTGGAGTAATAATCATCATTTAAAAAGCATTTTTTGCATTTGTACTATATTGTAGGGTTTTTTTGTTATACTATATTTTTAACCAATGTTAATCACACATAATATTAGCAGAATAATCCTAATTTGTCAATGAAAATCTAGCTTAAGGGATTATTTAGATTTAATATAGATTTCTGACAATTTTCATGAGGTTATTTGGATTTTTCCCAAATTAAAAATGTAGTTTGGATCATGTAGATATACATGGTGGATCATAACTATGGCCGGCCTGTTGGGTTGACAACTTGGCATGATCTAAGATGGCTGACTTACTGGATTCAAGATGATTTTGGTGCATGTATATGTTTAAATCATTTAATTTATATTATATATATATTGACTTGAATTATATATATTTTTTGAACAAAACGTAATAAAATTCTATTTCAGAAATGAGAAAGAACATGACTAAATGAGATAAACAAAAAAAAAGAAGTAAAACATAGGTAAAACATGAGAGGATAAATAGAGATATGACACCCACAACCCTGTTTGAGCCTCGGCCCTCTCTACTCAACAACAAAGAATGCGTTGTCTTGAATGATATTAACCCCACTTTGGACACAAAATACATTATAAAACTGTAGAATCAAATGAGAAAAAAAACTGTTTATTTTAAGTGAATAAATTATGATAGTATGCTCATAAGGATGCGTTTGGAAATATATACGCTTTAAACGATATATTCTACTTCTGTAGTTAAATGTTATAAAAATATTTTTAAACGCTTAAATATTTTTTTTTTAAATACTCATCTTTTTAATTATAGTAAATATTAATTTGTTTAAAATATTAAAAAAATTCTTAATTTCTAAGAATCAAATTAAAAAAACAAAACAGGAATGATTTATGAAAATCAAGCCTTAATGTGGCTTCTCCCCAAACACACCCTAATAAGCTTATTCAAAATAAGCTTCATCAAACACAGGAATAACAATTCACTTTAACATCAACTTAACCGACTTTAATAATGACATCGGATCTGAAATTGGTTTGCAAGAATCATTCAAGCTTACGTACGCTGGAGAAAAATATGTATCATTGACTCATCTAATAAGTACATTGCATGATACAGACCGTGCTCACTGTGCAAATTAATGAACCAATTCCAAAGTCTACAACTTACATCATATGCATATATAAAAATTTATGATCTTTGTATACATCACTTGATTTTCCATTCATACGAAGAGACAAATGAAGAAGCTTCCATGCTATATGTCGGGTAAGATTATCGTTTTTATATTATCACTTGCCACGAATGCCTTGCCAGGTTATGTTGACAATGTAGAATTAGTCCACGAGCAATTTTTGTTTTTTATGTGTAAATTTTTTATTATTTATTCATTGCTGCGGGGGTCACTCACAAATGCTAAACAACCGGTTAAGATTTGAATTCAAGATCTAGATCTATGAAACAAATCCACAACCGTATATCATTTCAAAAAAAATGTCTTGCAAAATTATACTGAATCAATTTCAAATCAAGCTGAAGTTCAGTAACAGCTTTACCACTCGCTTGGCAAGGTGATAGAGGGCATTCCCCCACTAAGGAGAGATCAAGGGTTTGAACTCTGCTCTTGTCCCCTGTTGAGATGTGATAATATGGGCCTTGCCTATAGGTTGTATTTGTATGAGAAAAATGTTAGACTCAATTATTTTTACATTTTAAAACTAACACTATTAATATTTTTATTTTTTAAAAAATAGTAAATATTATATAATGAGACATATGTTTTGATCAAGAGTATATATTGCTGTATTTCGAATTTAATGAATTTATTTTTAATAAAAAAAATTAACAAGTTATGCATCGTCGGATGATTTATATGTTTTACTGAATTTCTAATAAAATATATAGAATCGTATTTTAACCCCCCAACACACAATTAATGACATTTAGTTGTCACATGTATATACTTCCATAACGCGTATCCAAATAGTCCAAATTGGTGGATCCCGTTGTAAATAATATTCAAACCAATCACTGAACGTGCTTTGGGTGTGTCTAGAAAAAAAAGAAAAGACCGCATTTGGAGGGTCTTCTCTTAACAAAAAACAAAGGTTTCCTCAGACAACCCTGATCCAAAATCCCCACCCACCCACCCACCTATTTATACCTGTTCATTCTCCATTCACAATCTCTCTGTACCCCAAAAAATGGTGTCCAGAAATCTCATCATCCTCCCATTATGTCTATCTCTCATCCTCACCCAATTCATGCCTTCCACATCTCAAGAAGTGGGTCAGTACAAACATCACCCACCCATTTGATTGAATGCTTCAACAATTTTTTTTTATATATTGTTTTTGGTGCAGAGGATGAGAGGGAATTCAGTTATGAAGAGGGGAGCGAGAACGGGCCGGGCCATTGGGGGAGCATCCACGAAGACTGGGCCGTCTGCGACGAAGGAGAGATGCAGTCCCCGATCGATCTCTCCCACAAGAGAGTCCATGTCGTCAGCCACCTCGGGCACCTCAGGAGGAGCTACCGACCTTCGGCAGCGACGATGATCAACCGCGGTCACGACATTATGGTAAGTAACTTCAATAGACATAATAATGTAATTAATTCTCTTCGCTTATCAAACTGTGCGTTTAGTACATTCAGTATTATCCATTTCCTCTCTGTCTCAGCCTCTCAGGTCAAATTGAGTTCAGGAAAAAAAATTATATAAAATATACATGATTTTCATAGCCTTAATGATATAAAACATTTTTTAGCATCCATTAAAATATCTCAAACACATGACATAAAACACTTCATCTAATCAAATTATGATATTTATATATAGTTTCTAGTTTAGGTTGGGGGTAAGGTAGGGTTCCAAACTCAAAGCCCAAATACAAGGAACCCAAACCTGCTCCAATATGGTATGTCTTTTTCATAGGATATATCTAAAAAATAGTTTAATTATCTTGTAATGTACATTATTTATGTTACTGTGGCAGCTTAAGTGGGAGCATGGAGCGGGGTCTGTTTGGATGAACGGGACGAAGTATGTTCTCAATCAGTTGCACTGGCATTGGCCCTCGGAGCACACAGTCAACGGTCGGAGGTTCACTATGGAATTGCACATGGTGCATGAAAGTGAGGACGGCAAGATCGCCGTCGTTGGAATCTTGTACAAGCTCGGTCGGGCCGATAATTTTCTCAGCAAGGTAGAACTCTCTTCCACCACAATATACTTCTTTTGTTCACCAAACTGTGTGTTTATAATACCTTCAAAATTTGGATATCCATTTTCACTTTAACACTTGCTTTGCTCGTATGATCGTGTATGATTTATCAATGAATATTTTCTGTACACGAACTTTGTGATGACTAAGATTGAGATTGATTGCTCATGGTATTAACACTGAATCAAATGCAAATCTTAGATGGAGGACTACATACGCAAAATCACAGACATCCACGATGGGAAGGAGGAGGTGGGGGTGGTCGATCCAAGGGAGATCAGGAGGGGGAGCAGGAAATACTACAGATACATTGGGTCTCTCACCACCCCTCCTTGCACTGAAGGGGTGGTGTGGACAATGGTGGCCAAGGTGACAAATTTTTCCTACCATCCCATGTCGAACCAATTGTTGAATCAGTTTTGCTAAAAGTTTTTAAATATTAGTTTTTGGTTCTATATTTTAATTTTTACATGTTAAAAGTTAACAAAACGAGAGTAGCTTTTATGAAAAAGCTGAATTTGAAAATTGGTTTTCAAACGGCGCCTTAACTTCAACATTGATTGCCAATTGTCTATTTTCCGTTGAGCATTGATTGTGACTTAATGATGTGAGGGTCCTTTAACATGCCAAGTTATGACTTTCTCAGATCAGGACTGTTTCAAGGGAGCAATTGAAGTTGTTGAAAGAAGCCGTTCATGATGTAAGTGGCAGACTTTTATTTCCTCTGACCATTTTGAAGAGAAGTTGGTCTGTGTTTTTAAAGTTATCAATAAATGAACAATGTTTTTATGTGGCTTTTGCAGGATACAAAGATGAATGCGAGGCCGATGCAGGCCATCAATGATCGGACGGTTCAGTTTTATCGTCCTCGGAGAGTTCGATATTAAGTTCTATTTTTTTTTTTTTTGAGTTATAAACAAGTCCACTTTATATGTATGCGGTATGCCTGAGTATGTTCTTGATGATACATATATCATATATGTACTGCCTGAGTATATATATATTTTTTTCGAGTTATAAACAGGTCCACTTTATATGTATGCCTGAGTTTCATTCATTATATGTTGATGGGTAAATAAATTGAATTATTTGGAGTAGATGTATTTCAATCTACCACGATGTAGGATGGCCCCCTTGTGACTTCTAACCACATATTTGACTTTGGGTGAATCAAACTTAGCAAAGGCAGGGTCATCAAGAAATTTTATTCACCTATAAAATTGAACCGCATGTATCATATTTAATATGGAGATCTGTTCTACAAAAAAACAAGTGTGGGTCATATTTGCACCTAAAATTGAGTTTGAAAACAGTTTGAGATGGATCTATTTTTCAAAAGAACTGGTTTCATATTGGGTGTACAAGAGTCAAGAGTCAAGAGGTGATTTTTCCTAAATTTCTAGAAAGCTGACTTCTTTATGATAAAGAACAATTATAATCTCATACAAAAGAAATTTATTCATTTGAAAACGGGTTTAGACAGATTATATGTTCATAACACATAATCCGTTTTCAAATGGAGCCTAAAAAAAATTTGAACGGTTACAGTGGGATGATTTTATACATGGGCGGCCTCCCGAGCAACCTCTCAGTATCCACCGGTTGTGACAGAGTCAATTCACTCTCCCACTCTTTTTTCACATCCCAAAGAAATAGAAACAAGGATTGAACCTAGAATGGGTTTGACTTAAACTTCTATTTTAATGCAACTACCAGGACGATTTATATCTATTACAATTCTTCAAAAATACAGACACAAACCTTTGGAAATGTTTTTAAGAATCAATCGTGGCAAAATTAGAAGAAGTTTCAATAAATGTTGAGACAAATGTACTTCAAACAGATTTTGTTTCCTTTTGTGATCAATTGCATTTTATATCTACAAAAAATAATTCATTTCAATTAGACAAGCTAACGCTCTAGACCAGAACGTTGATGACGAGTCTGGGCACGAAACGGGCTGATTATTAATGGGCCTCACTGTTGATTGTGGACCAAGTTGCTCGCATTTGGGCCTGCGCATATACTTTAGGCCCATGGGACTAAGGATCCAGGAAAGAAAAATGAATAGGAAAATGATACGTGTAGCCCCGTTGCAGTTCACATTGTTTTTATATTATTTAAATCATATGCTCCTCTATTGAAGTACATACAGTTAATGAAATAAAGTATATACTGAGATACATTAATATTTTTTTTTTCGTATTAAAAAAATGATAAATTTTTAATATATACTACACTATTATAGGGTATGGGGCTGCAAAACAGATTGAGTGTATCAACTTTCAAATTAATAATGTTAGGAACAATCCGCGGAAGTCCCATTTACAGTGCTTGCACATTTAAAATTTTCAAAAATAGTTAACATTATTTAATAAGACATATACTTTTAATAAAAAAATGTATATATCTTCATGATGTATTGCAATTATCAATTACATAAAAACATGAAAAATTACTAATGAGATTTACACATCATCTAAGGAGGCATATACCTCATTGAATGATTATCGATGTATATATAAATTATTCATGAGACTGTCCTCGCAAACTATGTCTAATGATGCTTAAGAAAAGTAGTAAAGAGAGTTCGTTTTGTTGTCACTTTTGTAGTCTCAATATGTTTTAAGTTATTTTGGTATGTATATACTTATCCAAATTAAGGGAAGTTTCTTCAAGATGGAGAGTACTTCAAGAGTTTGGTTGGAGACTCAACCATTGTTCAACACAGAGCACCATTGGATATACTTATATGTATATATAAAAACTAATTTTCAAAAGGGAGACAGAGATTAAAAAAAAAAAAAGTTTTTTTTTTCTCTTCCCACCCCCGACCTTCTCCGCCATTGCCCCACCTCTCACTTTTTTATTATCCTTCCCACCCTGGAAATTTTTCTTAATGAATAGAGACCCCGTAAACTGGTGTCATAGTAACCGTCCTTGACAAGAAACAAATCAAATAAATAATTACTCCTATGTAAGTAGTGACGGAGCCAAAAATTTATTTTAATGGACAAACTCCAACTACAATGTTTAAATCTTTGTTCTAATTAACAATAATTAGTAATGTTTTTGGGACTTAATGGGTGGAAGATATGCTCATTGCACTCTCACTCAGAGAGGGATGCCAAACAATATATGTAAATAAAATAAATTATATGATCATTCTCATTCTGTTCCTCTCAATCGCATCTTCCAAATGGCTATCTGATTTGAGCATCTTCCCATTCATTCACACTTCTAGGGAAATGTTCTTCCTAAAAAGTGAGACTGGGAGATGAATCTACGACCGGAAAATCCGCAAATCAAACTAAAAACAATGAATCTACGACCGGGAGATATGAATTTCTCAAAGATGATCAAAATTTGTTCCCATAAAATAGAACCTCACTTCCTCTGTTTACCCTGTTTCCCCTGTTTCTTCATCTCTTCCCACCTCAATTATTATTAAAAAAATAAAAACAATTCCCTAATCATACTGCTGATCAGACATATTAACAGTAATCACATTAATCAAAACAAATACTCTAAACAAAAAGCCCCAAACAACTAAAAAAAAAATTTATTAATCAACCCAAACTTAATTAAGAAAATCGAAATCATCCCCACTTGTGTTACTTACCGGAGGACTAACATCAACCACCGCCGGAGCCACCCAAACCGAGGCGGAGAGCAACCGCTGCGACTTCCACAGGAGAACGAGCTTGTTCGGCGCCGCCTCCTCCACCCGGTACCCATCATTAAACAACCCCAACAAAAGCTTCGCCTGACAATAGTTAAAGAAACTGAACTCCACCCTTCCGAACCCCTCCTTCGCCATCCACTCCCCCCACCCCCCTCCGCCTCCGCCACGGTACATCCGCGCGACCGCGCCCGCAATGCGCGGCCCGAGGAACACCCGCTCGACGAGCGCTCGCGCGTGTCCCTGCATCGGAAACCCCGCCTCGAGCGAGTCGTACAAAGCCGAGAAGTGCCGCAACGACTCCATGAACCGCCCCACGAACGCGCCCCCGCTCACCTCCTCCTCCTCCACCAGCGTCGCCAGCCTCGGCCCGAGCGACCTCGCGCCCGCCATGAACGACCCAACCGAGTCGCCGCGCGCGCGGTGCGGGAGGTGGAGCATGCAATTGACGATGATGGCCTCCCCCTTCGACACCCGCACCGACGAGGGGCGGAACCCCTCGTCCGCGTCGAGCCTGCACTGCGCGAACGAGAACGGCAGGCCGATCGAGGCCGCGAACGCCGCGAGCCTCCGCCCGGTCTCCTGCACCGTCCCGATCGACGACCTCCTCGCGGCCGCGGACCCCGCGCGCGTGACGGCGGTGATGCGGAGGTGCGGCGGTGGTGACGCGGAGGACACGAGGGCTTGCATGAGCGACGCCCACTGGACGCCTTCCATGATGTCGTAGTCCACGATGTGCACGCGCCGCTCGCGCGCGACCGCTTCGAGGATCGCCTGGTTCGCGGTGAAGTGCCCGAACTTGACGCAGGGGGACATGTCTTGGAGGAGCTGAAACGCCGCGGCGACGTCGCTCGGATGGTGGAGGAGGAGATCTTTGTCTGGGTTGTTGTGTTTGTGACTTGAAGAGTCGAGGAGGGAGTGGAGGGCATCGGCGAAGTGCGACGCGAGGCGCTCCATGTTGGTCGGTCCGCGCGCGGACGCCAACTCCTTGAGCCGAACCAATATCACCTTTGCGAGGTCCCGGCTGTCGTTTCCCGGGTCCGCGAGGGCCTCCGCCGCTCCCATCAGTAGGTGCACCAGCCGAAGCCCCTTCGCATCGTCCTCGCTCGCCTTATCGGTGGGGTGTGCCTGCGAATCGGGCGGTGGGGAGTACTGAATGGACGGGTTGTAGTCCATCATGGACTCAATTAGGCCGCGGAAGTCGTCGTTGTCGCTGGAGAAGGTGTCCCAATCGACGAGTGGGGCGGAGTCGGTCCAGGCGAAGTCTTCGTCGTTGGTGGTTGTGGTGGTGGTGGAGCTGCAGTTGGAGAATTCAAGGTGATCACACCACCCATCCATGATCATCATCTCCATCTCTCTCACACTCAAATTCTCTATTGGGTTTGTTGGTTGGTTGATGTTAGTACTTATAATGGAGGATGAGCTAATATGATCAAGCATTACATTTAAATAATTTGAGTATAAGAAGTTAAACAAAGAGTTTAAATTGGCTAAAACCAAAGTTTTTAATAAAGACATTTGGAGAGGGGGTGTCCTCATCATGGGAGTTGTGATGTGTGATTTTATTAAAAGGTGATTGAGAGTGACTTCTCTTTTGCAGTTTTGCTTGTAACATAAACATAAAAATTGTCAATAATGAAAGCTTTGGTTCCTATGTAGTTTCACTTGTTGTGATTAAAAAGAGAGATGTGACTGTATGACACAGAAGAAGGGGGCATTACAAATTTCAGTTATTGGCCAATGAAATGAAGAGAGTTGGAGGGAGTGATTGAGTCAGCATGACTGTCTTATGCCGGCTTTTACAAGATGCTTGGAATTTTGATTTGGTGACAAAAATGACCCTTTCTTTGGAAATGTTAATGGGAACATCCATCTTGATTTCATTGTGATTGATTTGTTTTTACTTTTGGGTTTGATCATAGGAGGTTGAAACTTGAAAATGGGTCATCATCTGTTTGTGTTTGTTTGTGTGAGAGAGTTTTGAAATTTTGATGAATTTCTTTTGAGAAAAATTAGGCCGTTTTAAAGAATTTATTCCCACTAGTTAATAAAGGAGATACATTAACATAAGAAGTAGGTTGTGGGTGACATGCCTGAAATCTTCATTGTAAAAAAATTAAATAGACCTATTAGCTCTACAAAATACTCAATTCAAGCAAATAGTTGTAACACAATCACTGTGATTTTTAAGTCAGATGTTCATTTTATTGTCCAAACATAACAAAATAAAGGATATGCTTCCACTATTCGGAGAATCCATAATAATGTAATTGATTATTCATATGACCTCTTAATTAAACATTTTTCATTAACAAAAATAAATGAACTCAAATTTGTTAAGAAAAGACATGGTCCCCTCACAACCTTATTAGAAAAGCAAGGCCTCTCTAATTTTTTGTAAGTAGTTTATACGATACATGCTTATTTCATTTCATTAATATAATATTAAATAAGTTGTTCATGTGCACTATCTAACAAAAACTTCTATTAATTTATCACACAAAAGGATGAAGTGCACATGGCATCTGAATTAAAGAAGAAGCAAAATGCCTGCTTCATGGATCGGAGCAAGCTTGTGTTGGGTGGGTAGGTCACGATCATGTCTCACTCATCATCATCAAAAACCATGAGATTTTAATCAAAAGTCAACTCTGGGCCGTCCGATTTGGGATTAGCTTAATTTTAATACTGTAACTAGGAAAATAATACATGGGAAAATGAAATTGACACAATCCAGGCCTGTCTGTGGGAAGGGTTCTCAACAATCTCAGGTTTTTATGAGAAAGAAGAACGATCGGAGCAAAACGGGGTGGGTGTGGCTATCGGTTATTCCGGCGGGCGTATGGACGATATGGAGTTCAAGAAATGCGGTTATCTTCAAGGGGAGGGCCTTTTATTTTGAGAACTTGTGGGAGACGACGATACAAAGCATCAGAGACTGGGGCACTTGCATGGGTGGGGTCTCAAGCATTCACATAGATGAAAATGTATTCCGTATCACTGAGTAATTGGGTCCTACGGGGAAGACGTCGAAGTCTTTTCTACCTACCCTCGGTGGATACAATTGGGTTGATACGGGATGCAGAAATCTGGGCACCATGAGGATGTGTATTTTCGTTTTTGTTTTTGCTTTATTTTCTGATTTTCTACTCTTCTTATCTCACTCAGTCATGTTCTTCTTATTATGGAAATAGAAAATGACTACATTTTCCTCAAAAAAACAATCTTAAGTTTTTGTTTTACCAAGTCTTTTATATATTTAGGGTTGGATCAACCCGGTATTATGAGAATCGGATTAAATAATGTGTTGGTGAATCATTGTTTCGGGGGCATCTAAAATACCAGAAAAAATGGATTGGCATGGAATGTGTGGAGCAGTGTGGACACGGAAGTTGCAAAGCTATTTAAATCCGCAGTGGCGTTTTTGTAGATTTTCCACTGCGAATCGATCCAAACAGAGCTTTAACCTCTGTTTGAATAACTTTGTGTGTTGTTCATCATAACAATTTTTTATTTATTTATTTTGATTGGATAAATTAAAGATAAATGATTGATAAAAAATATATATTAATTTATAACTTTTTAAATGATAATTTTATCATTTTATTAGTTTGTTACATTTGCATATGTGATATTGTAAATGATATGTGTGAGAATCCTTAGTGAGAACTTATTTAAAATGATTTACAAGAATATTTTAATTATTATTATCTTAGTTCATCCAAGCATATTTTTTTTGCTCTACAAGAACTTATCATACATTGTGTGTGACATGTCTGCTGATAAACAGGGGGTTACATGACATTCTTTGACTAATAATGACTACCCAGTCTTCTATTTGCTATGGTTTTGTACTTGAAATACAATAACTAATATAGTGTTTATAACAGAATTTGAACCAATGGAATAATATACAAATAATTTTCCATGTGACTTTACAATCCATGGTAACAGTGTGTTTTAACTCTGATGCTGTATGGTTAAACAAGCCACTATCAATGGTTCCACACCACTATGTATTAGAAGGTCTTAAAAGTAAAATTCCTTCAAGTAAAGCCAATATGATGTAGAATTTTCTTTAAATCACCAGTTTGTATTTTTAATATATTCTTGTTACAAGAAGCCTAATATCTATTCTACAAGATAGCTGTTCTACGTAGCCTAATGACTTTATGCACTACACACAGACATTGTTTTGATGTTCCCACTAGTACACTTTCCAGACAAGGGTCAACTAGTTTTTTGATTGGTAAGTATCTTTCCAGACTCGAATTCATGTCCCCTTATTAAAGAGGGGTTACCCGCTCTCATTACCTTGAGTATGGTCATCTAATTAATTCATGTCACGCTTTTGTTTGATACTATACATAGAAGTATTATGTAGCAAAATTGAAATGATTTTAAGATCCATGATATATATATATATATATAGTTTGACCTACTGTTATGAATGTCTTAATAAGTAATTGTAGCTATGATATAACTCAAGCAGCTATATCTAATTTTTCATTTTACATGGTTCAATGTCTTTTTTTTATTTTTATGAATAACATGGTTCAATGTTTAAGTAAAGATCAATGCTAGATTACTAGAATTTACATTATCTATATCTAGAACAAAGTGCCCTACAGCAAACCATGACAAGCAAACACTATTCTACTAAGCCAAATGGATTTAAACAAAAACTGGTCTTATAACATTCTTTAGTCATTGTAGCATTGGCAAGTGGGAGTATAAAAAACAACAAGTTGCTGCTTCATACTCACCAAATGATATTCATATCATGTTTTGAGTATTGCGTCCAAGAAAAATAACGCATCCTTTCACTTTCTCACACTGGCATGGAGGTGAGCGCCTGAACCAGGAAATCTTAAACATCTTCAATCATAGGTCTAAACTTTTATCAAATTTAATTTGAGTAAAAATCACATCTCCAACTAATCTCATACCCAAACAAGTTTTTTTACTTAAATTTAAATTTTAGTAAATGTTCAACATTTTTTTTCTCTCTTTCCCATTTTCTTCCAAGCTCTCTCCATTTAGTTGAACTATTTATGTCTTCTCCTCTATTCATACATTTTCTTTCTTAAATCATTTTTTTTAAAACTTTTATTCGATTATAATTTTTTAATTTGAAATCTTTATCAATGTTTATAGGAAATAACTAAAAGAAAATGAGAATTTTTTAAAAGATTTGAATAAAACACAAAATGATGGTTGGAGACACATCACATCAAATCAAATTTATACTCAAATTTTAAGTAAAATTTGAATATAGATTTGAAAATCTAGAGATGACCTTAATCAATATACGGTATCTAAATCTTGAATAATGAGTCATTTATTAGATGCAGTTCATTATTTCCGATCCTGAGCATTAAAACTTTAGTTCCCTTGCCTGAATTATTATATCCTATAGTGGCTCTTGGTCATAAGTACTTGGGAGTTATCCTACCCAAAAAAAAAAAATAAAAAAAATGAAATTGAATATTGATCTATATCTGCATTGGTACAAGTCTCCACCTGTTCAGTTACATTAAATTTGGGTTTAATGAGCCTATGGTAGATCTAGCAATAACAGATAGTAAAATATTAAGTGTGAGAATTATTAGAACTTGGTCGGCTGCATGTGCTGTTTCAAACCTACTAACAGCCTATTAAAAAAACAATCACATAATTTAAACAAAAAAAATGGCTTGTGTTACTTATTATATACAGACAAACAAGAACACATTCTGGTTTGGCTCTCTCATTGTCTCAATGTAAAAGATTCATCAAATAATGCAAGGTCTCTTGCATGGAAGAACTAAACGGGTGTCATTCACAATGATTAACATTTTATTTTATTATATTCTGAGAGGGAGATATCAAATGAAGGGCCCCTTTCCCTTAATTAATAACAAAACATATTTAAATGAAAAGTCACCTTATTCTGATCAGCCATCCGAATTGTAATTCAACTAATTGACATCACTATGTGTAATTGTTTATGCATGCTTATTAGCCCTGCAAAACAAAATCTTGACAGATGGCCCATCACAAGGCGTTCATTGTGTTTGGTGAAAAGTTGTTTTTTGAAATGGTAATCACAACTGATGTTCTCATATTTTTTTTCTTTCAAAATTTCACTCTTCAATATATTAATTGTACAATCTATACATTCTAATAGGATTTTCTATGTTGACGATGTCTCATCGTTGATGGCTGTTGATTGTGAGCATCTGTACTTCCTTCTCAAACAAGTGAAACAACATGTACTTTTAGTTAAGGTTGGATAATATACACACACACACTGAAAAATGTCACACTGATGTTTTCTTATTTTTTACTCTATTAAACGTTTATTTTTTTATTTTTTTTAAATCATATAAATTATCTAATAAGGTGTGTATTTTACAAAAAAATAAAATATATATTCAATTGAATTAAATAATATTATTTATAAAAATATAATTTTTTTTAATGACTTAGATATTTCACTGCCGTGAGTTGAGGGAGTTAAATGAAATATATGAGACTTTATTTTAATATTGAAAAAAGGAAGTAGTGTAACACACTTTTTTCATTAGATGAATGAAGTTAATGGCTGCATATTATGTTGTTATCATTAGAGTATACAGACTCCAAAAGCTTCCCTATATTATATTTTTCTTTCTATAGGGAGTCAAAACCTCTAAAACCCAGCTCCAGAAGTCTCTCTACACCTCTCCCTCACTACATTTTTTTTCTAACACACTCTCTATGGGTAAGGAGCCAAATTAATTCCCTACATCCAAAAAATACTATATTGCCCGACTCCCTTATTTCATTTTTCATTTCTTTATGTGGGCATATTTGATATTTCTTTACATGAGATTTTTTCTATTCATTATTAATAAAAGGTTTGATCATTAAATTTGACTAATAAAAATTGGATTATTGTGTATCATTTTAATCATTGAGTTACTTGATAATAAAAGGTTTAATCATTAAATTTGACTAACAAAAAATTGGATTATCGTGTATCATTTTAATCATTAAACTACTTGAGTTGGATCGACATGCAATCTTGATGAAAATCGATTGATCCATTCGATCCAGCTTGGATTATCCACCTAATGAAAAACTTAATAAGTCGATTCAAACATGTGATCAATTGATCTGATCCGGATCCATCAATGATCAATCCATTTGTATTGGATCACTATTGACATATTTTTAAACTGAACTGTCAAGTTTTTTTCTAGGGGGTTTGTGAAGTCCATGCATTTGGATCTTAATTTAAGATTAAACTTGATCTGTGATGTTTAATGTTGCATATATTTATTATATATATATGCAGTGGCGGAGCCACATGGGGCCGAGTGGGGGCAGCTGCCCCCACTCGGTTTGTAATAATCAATATGTATATATGTGACTATGTGTGCATGGTTTTTTTGGTTAATTAGTGTGTGCGCGCTGCCCCCACTTGGTTTGCAATAACCATTACATATGTGTGTGCATGGCTTTTTGGTTAATTAGTGTGTGTCGTGTGTGTGTGTATTATATATGGTGTAGTTTAAATTTGTTAAGACATGTATTAGGTAATTTTGTTTGTTGATTAAATTATTTTATGATTATGTTCATTATATCCTTATTTCATATTTAGTTGTTTAGCTCTTATTTGGCTCATGGATAAATTATTCTGGTATACAATAGTTTCTATTTAATTGATTAATATTCATTTATTTGATTGGTTAAATTTTCATTTTTTATGTTTTTTTAATCAATTTTTTTTCTATGGTGTGTCTTATTGAAACTACAAGCGAAGCTTATACATTTTTTTTATGTTTTGAACATATAATTTTAAAAGAGACAATTAATATCATTTTTTGTTATAATTAGCTCTAGTTTAAGTTTGCCCCCACTAAGATAAATTCCTGGCTCCGCCACTGTATAATGACCTCAAGCGATGAAGCAAAATAGCAAATAGAAAATATTCTCAACTTGCTCTTATCAAAAAAAAATATATATATATATATATATATATTCTCAACTTGCAAATATACACAACAAATTAAATAATAGCAGTCAAAGAACATTGGCCATTTTATTGGATAATTAGTTTAACGATGCCATTTCCATCATTCATGGGAAAAATACGAATATGGTTCTTATTTTATTCAGCAGATGTCACCCTCTCCTTGGTGAGAAAATCAATTACACACAATCTTATAATAAAATATATATGAAACAAAATAAATATCTGACGGGGCTTCTTTTCAGTTACATCAAGAAAGTACACTGTGCAAAGGCCATACGAATCATCAACAGTTTCCGAGGCAAAGATATTATACAGCCATCAAAAGTGTGACATTTTTTGTGGGGGTTAAACTAATGTTTATAATCTAAGGTGCAGAATAGTGATTAGAGAGAGACATAATTAAGTTATTTTGCCATTAATGACTATTTAAAAATAAGTGATATAAATGAATTTTTAATTGACAGTTTTTTTATTTTGATAAAAAAATTTAATAATAACATTTGATTGACAATAAATCAATGGTGGATAAATATGGTTAAAATATGGATAATGAGTTATAAAATATAAAAAAATTAATTTGACATGTGAATTAATTGATTTATAAAGAATAATGACAATTGATTTAATATGTGAGTTCCTTTTATACAGATGAAATAGATTGGATATAATTAACAAAATTCTAAGATAGATTTGAAATACATATACTAGTTTATTCCCACCTATTATAACATGGTTATACCAATTTATTTTTTTAACCCAAATAATTTTTTAGATTTATTCTTTATCTTATTTCATCATTTTCTTTTCATATCCCACTGCTCAAACGGAACCAATTGCCTGCTGAAAAAAATCTAATTATATATGCTACTGTTTGGATCAATTTTTAAAATCAACATCTTGTGACAGATATAAATTAAGTTTTAAAACTGAGCTTGAAGCTAGAGAGGAGCGTGAGAATAAAAAACTAGGAGGTTTTACATTTAAACACATGGAAAGTGTATGAGGATTACATGCTAAAATATGTGCATGCATGTGTTGTGGGATCACATAAGTTTTTTTTTTTTACTGTCCGAGAATGTACATTTGAGGATTTTGTATGTAAAGAAGTACTAGACACCCTCCTTAAAGATATCCTAAGTTCAATGTCAAAGTAGTCTTACTAATATGACATTAAACACTAATATTCAAGAATATATGTCCGTCAGAGTACAACGGTTCAGGACTTGTCTGGTTAAAGGGGAGGTCTTGAGTTCGAGTCTTGGCGCTGACTTACCCACCTGTTTGTTGGCCGGGGAGTCCCTCCGATATCAAAAAAAAAAAAAAAAATTTGTTTCTAATTAAAAATTGATTTTGGCAAGAGCAAAAATTTATTTGACAATTGGTCTCACAACGATCTAAAAGTTTTTTTTTTGTTGAACTCGATAATAGTTTACCCATCTATAGGAAATAATTGTGTTTTTATTTCCCAAATACCAGGTGTGTTCATTATATTTGAAGAATCACATAAGTATACACAGTATATCCAATTCGGATAGGCTTTAGAATGAGAAATTGTTTGAGCTCATGACAGCTGCGCTTAACGACATGCTTTAATAATATTAATGAAAAATAATACCATTCAAGTAATTGAACAATGATCCGAATCCAGTATATACCAGGGATTTAATTCCATCCTGGGGACTATTCTATACTGTATAATACGTTTAACATATAGGACAACCCCTGGAGCTTAGTTTATACGAGCTTCATTTGATAATCTAATTAAGTTGAAGACAAATATGCCACTTGTACCCAGCAAAAAAAAATATGCCACTTGAGCTTTTTCTGTTTTTCACTGTATATTATAATGTATCATGTATCAGAAAATATTCTGTCCAACAGCAGAGGTAGTATGAAAGTTGGCGTGTGAGGTTAATGATACCAGCTGTGACATACACTACGTTTGGAAACGAGTTGAAGTTGCTTAACTAAACTTGGAATTTTAAAAAACCCACTTTAATGTGTTTTTTAAAATCATACTTTTTTTTGTATTTAAAGCTATAAGTAAATTTTTAATTAAATTTAATTTTTGAAAGACATTTGAAAACACGTTTGCACTTTGCGCTTTACACTTTTATAAAAAAACAAAAACACTTAAATGCGTTTTCAAATGCTACCATAAGTTTTATGGCTCACAAGAAATGGAAAAAAAATTTATATTGAAAATCTGTGGGACTTTACTGTACTTTTTATCTAGGATCAGGGTGTGTTTGTGCATAAACATAAAACGAAATTGAAGGAAAATTGAGGAATTTGAGTAAAATGGAAACTGACGAAAAAGAATTATTTTCTTTTTGACCAGCTTATATGATGTTTGTGTCTGTAATGGAAAGTGATAGAAAATAAAAAGTGTTATTTGAGTCAGTGATAGAAAATGATGAAAAATAAAAATTGTTAGAAAAAAAACCCTAGATCTATTCTACAAATAAATAAAAAATAACAAAAATAGATATAAGATCTCAATCTATAAAAGTTTGACAAAAATAATAAACTAAAAAAAAGCCTAGATCTATTCAACAAATAATAATAAAAAATCTAGATCCATTCAATAAATCAAATATGAAATAATAAAATTTTTTTTAAAAAAATCAAATACGAAAGGATTAAAAAAATACAAAAAAATATCTCACATAAATGTTGTTTGGATTGTTCTTGTAGATACAGAGAGAAAATTACATATTCTCTCATTTTCCCTCATCATAATAAGGCGAAAGAGCAAAAGGAAAGTGAAAGAAAAATTTTCCCTTTACTTGTTTGACACAAACGACAGGTTTTTGGATGGTTAAAGGAAAATTTTATATTTTCTATCATTTTCCTTTACTTTTCATATGACACAAATACAGTCTTTTAGTAATAGTGGCTCTTTTTCCTCCCACTTTTCTCTTCTACTCGTCCTTGGGCCAATGTAACCAGGGGCGGTGCTATGTAGGGACAAGGGGGGGCTCAAGCCCCTCCTTGTAATTTTTTTTTTGTGTGATAATGTTACATCCAATCTTTTTTTCTGTCCTAAATCCAGTCTACAAATATTTTAAATTTTTAAAAATTAGTATAACTAATCTAATGAGGTATATATTTTTATAAAAAATGAAGTATGTGCTATAATTAATTGCATGAATGCATTTATAGAAAATGTGAAAAAAAGTTATCGAAGCATCTACCCCGTTAAAATAAGTATATGCTTTGATAATTTTTGAGGCTGAAATAAAAATATTGCGTATCAACACATTTTTTTTATAGTAAACAAACAAGAACAGTTGAGAATATGAGTTTAATATGGATATATTTATTGAATTATAATAAAAATTCTTGGAAAAATAAACTCAAATATTTTTAAAAAAACTTTTTATTTTGTGTAGGTCTCTCAAATTTTTTAATCTATCAAATCACCCTTAAGTAGTTATTATATTTTTTCTAAATTCTTTCATCTCTTTTTTTATCGCTTATCCCGTGAAATACTTTTACACACGATTATACGCTTTGTGTATGTTATTCACTCATACATTATTATTCATTCTCTTTATTTTATATCAACATTTATTATGCATCTTATGTATACTATTAAGGGTCGGTTTGATAATTCTAGTTGAGAATAAGAATTCTTCTTTTCAAATAATCCAATTCAGGTAGATTTTGTTATAATTGATATATTTAGGAATGAACACATGAATAAATTATTCCAAATATAATTTTTCTAAGTAGTATGATAAATTTTTATGAATGTCTATGTTTATAATTAATTTTATATAAAAAACATATATATAAATAATGAATTTTTTTGTACTTGGTGTAAAGCTCTCCCTTAGAGAAAATGTAACTTTGTTAAGATATATGTATGGTCTAGTTTTATTTTTATTTAAAAAAAAAAAACTGAAGGGTCTGTATGTGATCGAGTCTTACTTTTGCTACAGGGGAGTTGATTGATCAGATGAGTGCTATTTCTGATGTCACCCATTGCGGGATCCAAAAGGTGGAAGTGATTTGTTTAGTGGGCAACTTGGACTTTGAATTTGTTTTCTTTTAAAGAGAGGTCATTGTCTAACAACAAATTATGAATGGTAATGAAAGATTGAGAGCGACCACAAATGATTGTTAATTTATAGTTTCAATATTAGTTGGGTTTGCACTTTCTGACAGAGACCATCAAAATCTCCCACTTCAAAGGCTCATCAAATAGAAACATAAACATAGCCTAGGAGTTCAATAAGTAAAGGCCAATTAATTTGAGTGATGTGGTGTAACATATGATAATAGTAACGTCTGTGTCTGTATTGACATGCGATACCGGCCGGTGACGTCAACCCGCTGCAATCGTTGACCGGTCGGTTAACTGAAAGCGTGGGTGATTTTCCGATCACGTCACGCTGATGAACTGGAACTTTTTAAATAACCCGTTCGAATAAAAAAAAATTAAGTTATTACAAGGTGCGATGACTATTCTGATACAAATAAAGATAAAATAATTTTTTTATTGTGTAACGTAATAATGATGTTTTTATTGTTGTAATAAAATGTGAATAAGGTGTAGATAAATATTTATAAAATGTGAAAAAATGATTATAATTGATTTGACAGTTGATTTATAAGAGGTGATGACAATTGATTTGATAGTGGATCTACATATTCTTTTAGGTTGAATAACCTGAAATAAATTAATTTCAAGGGTTTATGCCAGATAATTTTAACATACATATTTTTATTTATTCCAAATTTTTAAACACTCATTTTGAGCTTATTCTGACTAATTCCCACTTATTTCGAGTCTATTCTTGAACCAAACGGGGCCTGGGGTTTGGAAGGGGTGTTCATATATGCTGAGTTGTTTGTAGCGATTGTATCATTAGAGGAGATTTAATCTCAGAATCCCATGAAACTTGATGTGAAGGAATATTTCCTGGAAAGAATCTGGATTAGCCATTATAGTGCTAACTATACAGATTTTGATCAAATTACTTCATTGAGGTCTTTAAATTTAGCTTCTTCATAAATCAAAATGGATTGCCATCAATTTTGATTGCTTTCTAAGGGTGCGTTTGGTTGCGCGATTGCAAATCTGATTCTACAGGAATCTGCGATTGCAAACCTGATTATGCAGGAAGCTCACTTTCTCAGCTTTTTGAAATCGCAGCTTTTGTACACTATTTGTCTGCAATCGCTGGGTTTAAAACTGCGATTACAAAACTGTTTGGTTGCACGATTGCAAACGCAGCTTTCTACAATCGCAATCGCAGCGCAATCGCGCAATCAAACGCACCCTAAGAAATCATAACAAATTGACAAAAAGTCTTCTTTTCTTTTTTTAATAATTTCTGTATTTGGCTTAATTAGGATCTTAATTTAGCTGATTAGGAACCTGAACATGCTTTCTTAATGCAACCTGAATGTATATATGGTTGAAATCTCTTGTATCAAAGTGGGTCATTAAAAATGGCCTATCAATCTATCAATTTAAAATCAGTTTGTTCACAAGCAAAGTGATCTAAACAAGTGTAGGAATTGAGGTTAACTAAACCCCAGCACTCATCAGATGAATGGTAGGTTTACTAGGGCCCGTTTAAAAACGGGTTTGGACAGCTTTGAGGTTTACAGAAAGCTGTTTTTCACAAACATGTTTTTAAATAGAAAAACTGATACAAAAAGCTGCAGACAGATTTATGTGAAAAAGTGTAAAAACCTTGAGTTTTTAGAAACTGTGGAGACAACTTTCTGTAAAATTAGTTAGTTTTAATCCAAGCTTCTACTTAAAATCAGTTTTGCAATCGTACAACCAAATGCAGCTAAAAAATCATGTAGTCATTTGAACTCTATTATATTATCAACAAGGGTTGTTGGTGTCTTGGTGATCAGAACTGATTCAATGGCAAAGGTTTTTTTTATTATTAGTCAATGGCAAAGGTTACATGGAATCTTATATTGTTTAGGATTCCAAAGGAGTTTCTCTCTCTTTTTTTTTCTTCTTACAAAAGATTCTGAGGGAGTTGCTGTCCTATGGGCCCTTCCTAAATTGTTTGTTTATGTCTGTCCATATTTTTTCCCACCGATACACATTTATTACATTAACAAATCTACGTAGACATAAACTATTACGAAAGATTTTACTTATTTCACTTCAAGAATAGATATTCAATAGAATAAATAATTTTATGTTTGATTATGTTTTTTTTTATTCTCATTAAAAGAATATAATAATTAAAATTGAATTAATATATATTTTTATCAATGGAATAGATGATTTCTTGTTTGATTATATTTTTTTTATTATTCTCATTTCTTGAATTATTTGGTTGATGAAAACGTGAATAAGGTGTAAAAAATTAATTTAACATATACACCTCATTGATTTATAAGGGGTAATGACATGTGATTTGATAAGTGAATCTCCTTATACTAGTGAAGAAATAACACAATTGCAAGAGGGGGTCTGGAATACAAATATCAGTTTATTCTCATCTAATTCTGTATAGCTATATCCATTTATTCTTTCTACCCAAACACATTTTTTTATTTATTAAAACCGATTCTCCCCTTATCCCTCTACCAAAATGCCCCGTATAGGTATAAAATTATTTAAAGATATTTTTTTTGGGAAAAAATCCAAATAATCCCCTTTAAATTCTTGATTTTTCTAAAGTCCTTACCCCCTAAAAACCCTATGTGGGGTTTGAGTTTAATTGATAATTCTACAATTTTTGGCAGTGTTTTTAAATGCATGATTCCAAAATTGTTTTTTTTTTTCCTATAGTTTTTTTGAATAAATATATTTTTTAAGTATACCTTGATTTTTATTATTTTTTTAAAGAATCAATATGAAAGCATTTTTTCAAGGAAAAAATTAAAAGGAATGGATTCTGAATAAAATTTCGTTTGGCTGTAAAGTTTTTCAGCTTTTCCAAATGCCCCAAAATGCAACCAAACGGAGTCTTTAAACTGATTTTACTAGAATTTTTCTCTTAGCTGAATCTTAGTTTTTTAATATTATTTATCTGAAATTTGTCTGCATAAAGCTGTTATAGTAAAATTGTTTTGTTGCACAAAGAAACAACTTCTTACAAACCAAAAGTTGTTTAATTGTGTAGCCAATACTGCTTTAGCCCCCCCCCCCCCCCTCCTTTTTTGAGTGAATGATTTTTCTAATCCCGTTTGGAAACAGGGTTGAGAATTTTTGGGTTTGCAGGAAATGAATTCTCCGAACTCATTCAAATAACCCCTGAATTAAACTATCATTTACAAATGAAGAATTTTCTATGAATATGCAGTTTTGTTGACCCTTATTGAAAACACATTATACTAATTACCTCATACAATTTGTTAATGCGGAATACCTTATGTATAAGACAATTTTACCTTCCGAATAGATTGTAAAAATCTATCCTAGGGGTAAATTTGTTCTTTACATATGATATTTTCATATTTTTGACACATTTTAGGGTTTTTTTTATACATTATGTTTTCAAAAGGGTTAATCAGACAATATTAACAAAATAATCATAATTTGTTAATGAATATTTAAATCAGGGGTCAATTTGGATTTACATGTGTTTTCAGGGGGGAATCAGATTCTCTGTGGTCTGCTACATATAACAACCAATGAGAATGCACCACATAAGCCGAATACATTGTGGAACATCTAACAAAAAGACTCTTAGGTGCCTTCTCATTGGTGCTACGGGGTGTTTCATGTAAAAGATCATAGAGGATCTGATCCCTTTTCAGGGATCATATGGACTTTACAAAAAGTCAAGGGTTGTATGTATTTTTGGCAATTTATTAGGGGTTATTTGGAATTTTCCCTTTAGTTTTTTATTCCAATTCAAAAACATAAAAGTCAATTTTTCGTTGGGTTTATTGCAAAGAATAACTCATGTATGAGAAACAAAAATTGGGACATTGTCAAACTTAAATCTACCGGACTAATAAAAATACATCACTCCTGTAGTCTCATTGAGTTTTTACTCTCTAAAATATCGCTTTACACCTCTCACTGGATCTCTGCATTAGTATCATGTCATTAAAGTCACTCTTTTATAGGTTATTTATAGAGATAAATCAGTAACCTTTATTCCAAGATGACACGAATTCATGTTTACAAGATTCAAGAATATATTTTTTAAATAAATAATTAAGATCAAATCTTACCAATTGAATGTGCACCTCAATATGATTTCATCATAGTCATTCAATTTGGGTACACCAGATCCAAGACATATCCCACACGGTTCACATTAGATAAATAAAAGACATATCCCATTTAAACCTTCCCAAATTTTTTTAGTCTTATGATGGATTTTTGAAATTCATCATGTCTCTCACTTACGATTTCCATACACAAACAACTAATATAAGATATCTTAATTAAACTGCTAAAATATGATGCTTAATTTGTATACAACAAAGATAAGATTGCTTATAAGGACGATAATCTAATATACCATATATAACATTTGATTAATACTCATTTATTTTTATTTTTTTAAAACAAATCATAAACTAAGCCTTCACATATGAAGAAACAACCAGAGAGTCATCCAAATGTGTGATGTTGAAACAGCCTGTTTAAATGGAGATGCTTTGGAATCTAAGAATCTTCCAATCATCTTGTAACCACCACCACTATAATATTATTATTTTTTGTCATTCTGTACTTGCATGAGAAGCAGTACAAGTGATTTACATGTATTTTGTTTTAAAGTACTTCAAACTCATTGTCCTTGCCAGGTTCTTAAACTATTCAATCGGGGATGCTATTTATAAATCATAATATTGCATGATCTAAAGTAATTGTTTTCCCATTAAACAAAGAAGGTTAGTTAGACCTCCATGGGGAATTCAATTATATTTATTTAATGGGTTAATACGTCAAACCCTTCAATGTTGATAATACAAGCTTTAATGTCTACAAATATTTGATTATGATTTATGCATCTCGTGTTAGATGAACAAAAATTTCAAGATCACCAAGCCAGTCTCCAGTAATTAAAATAGATAAAGTTTGGCATAACGTTTCACTTTTTATATAAGTTAACCTATATAGATATGTCCGGAAGTATCTTAAGCTCTTTTAACTTTTAAACACAATTTTTTGAACTTGATTGTAAGGTTAGCCATCGGACATGTTTCAATCCCTCATTAAGTGACTAGATGTTTATGAGTCTGCATCTTGTCAATGTATAAATATGGAATGAATGAATACTAACAAACTGGCTTTCACAAAGTCCCACACAAGTTTGATCAAAATTGAAGAAACAAAAAAAAAAGATTTATTATTTAACGCATTTACAGAGATGGGAGAATTTAAAATTTGAATGTTGATATTTCTTTGTTACATCTTACCTCAATTTAAAATTAATACTTAAGCGAAAAATGAAGGATAAAAACAGAAAGAAAATTTAGAGATAAGATCACAAGAGCAAAATTGAATTTCAATTACTCATATATAAAATAGTTGGGAATACTAGTTTAAAATATAAAAACAGACATTTTTGGCAATAATGTTTGTCAATCACCATAAAATTCATTAATCATTAAATTTGATTATTAAAAAAAATAACCATCCCGGACAGTTTAGATTCGATTTAATCAAATCTTCCTAATTTGGTTGCTGCGTACGCGGTGCAATGTCCAGAAGACACGTCAGCATGGAAAATATTTCAAGTGATACACAAAATCTTAAAATGATTTCATAAAATCTTAGATCAACTACTTATAGCCGACTTAATAATATATAAATAGGTGTTTTACTTTGTTCTTTATTGTTATTATTTCTTTGCCTTTCCTTTTGAGTAACTGGGATTTTTCAACTCGATCGAGGGAGAACAGAGAGATTGTTGGTATGTTAATTTTTTTTTTTTTATTCTGATATTATCATCTACTGAATATGTTCATAATGAAGCTCACCCAGGATTTTTAGTTCATCATTTGTTATAATTAACATATTATTGTAAACCAAGTTATGATGCTTTTATTTTTCAATTACTTGAATTACAAACACTATTCTTAATTTTATTTATTACTCTGGGTTGATCTTTTGTCTTATTTATTTCTCTATGTTGATCATTTGTCTTATTAGTTTTGATTTCGAATCATGATATTGAAACACGAGATTGGCCGAATTTTTTTTGTTTGGATTAACATGTTTTAAAAACTTGTTCGATTACACAATTCTTGGTTGATAGTTTTACTATTGAATCTTGCAAATATCAATGCATATTTGAAATAAAATAAAATAATTGAAATCAAAACCTCTAAATCAAAGCCTAGTGTTTAGTGGTATATTATTGACATAAAATAAAATTATTTGATTAACATGAAAATTGTATTGATGTTACTGTAGTGATATTTCAATCGAATTTATTTGTTCAATGTATTGAATATGTTTATAATCGAACTGTCCCAGGATTTTTTTAGTTCATCATTTGTTATGATTGTATTGAAAACAAGTTGTGATTTTTTATTTTTCAATTCTTGAAATTATAATTACACACACTATTTTTATTTTTATTTATTTCTCTAGGTTCATCATTTGTCTTATTTGTTTTATCTGCTATGAAAACTGATACGAAATTGAAACAGGAGATTTGATGATTTTTTTCAAAATTTTATTTTTTAATTAACATGTTTTAAATCTAGTTAGATTTTCACAACTCTTTGTTGCTATTTTTTTTATTGAATCTTTGAAATGTAGATTTCACTCTTTTTTTAGTTCAAGGGGTAAATTTTCGTGCCCTATTGTTGAAATAAAAAAAAAAATTCATAAAAAATGTATTCATGTAACTGTAGTGATATTTATTGTGTGTGTTGCATGTATAGAACATAAAAAACAATACCAATAGGAGTCAAAATGAATATATTGTCAAAAAAGAACAGAAGAAACTACAACAGCAAAATAATGTCAATGCATATATATCATTTGCAAATCAGGATACTCATGGTCACCACGCTACACGATGAGTGTGATTTTGTAAGTGACAAGCTATGTATGGGATGGTAATGGTATGTCACCAAAAATTTTCCATTAAAAATGAAAATGGTTTCTTCTAAATAGTATTCATATTGAATTTTTGTTTTTTTTTGTTTTTTGGGAAGAGTATTCATATTGAATTTTACAAAACAAAAAATCCAGTCCATCTCATAACATGAATATGACATATGTTCACAATGACTGACATCATATTGATTTTGGTAGGTCAATATGATTTCTATGTCCTACAGCATATATACATTAGAACAAGAGGTCACAGATTCAATAAAAGATGTTAACCAACAAATAAAACAAAACACTTTACCTATGAATGTAAAATTATAAATCCAGAACATTTGTATACCAAACCTGTATTACCTTCCAATTCTTAGAAAGCCGAAAGAATGATTGCAATGAAGAAGCCATGTCTTGCAATGAAGAACCCGCAACTAGCTAACTTCCCTGCATACATAAATCATTTATTGTATAAATCAACAGAAGAAATAAGAACCATATAAAACATATATGCACAATGACTGACATCATGCATACCTATGGTGACATTCCAATATGTTTTGCCTTCCATTTCATTGAAAATACTACCAGAAATGCATGCCAATGATGGTATTGTAGTTGCTGATTAAATGAGGCATTACTTCTGAATGATGATTGTGTCCATTGAACTGATCATATCATT
This sequence comes from Acorus calamus, assembly GCA_030737845.1. Taxonomy (NCBI): domain Eukaryota; kingdom Viridiplantae; phylum Streptophyta; class Magnoliopsida; order Acorales; family Acoraceae; genus Acorus; species Acorus calamus. The sequence continues at coordinate 25,465,801 of CM060876.1, read as the reverse complement.
GCATGAAACTGTCTTCAAATATTTGTTTGACTTCTCTGTGAATTCTTTTCCTAGTTCTCTCCCTCATGATCTCTCTTTGTAATCTTGGAACAGAGACATGGATTCACAGTTAAAGAAAAGAGCAAGACAAGAGGAGAGCCAGAGATACAGAGAAACAAAGAAGGCCAAGGGTGACAGCCTATGTAATGATCTAAGTGACGATGTATTGTTCAGCATTCTTTCATTACTTCCACTCAGATCACTTGGTCTAGCTGCTTGTGTATCAAAGACTTGGAGAAGATTGGTTTCGGAGATCGGTCTCAACAAGCCTCCTGAACCCTTGTCAGGTGGGCTTTTCTACGAGTATGAGACCTTTGACACAATGATGACTGGTTACGCCCAATTGCCTTCATGCAATGATAGGGATGGTGCTTTACTCGCAAGCTCAAGCAACAATTACAACAGGAAAATCCTTAGCTGTAGCCATGGTTTGCTTCTATGCGTCGACACCAACTCGCCAATTGAGTACCAGATCATCAACCCGTTGGTGAGCCAAAGGATCGTGGTACCCAGGCCAACACGCCACAGCTACTGCCCCGATGCCACGCTTGTTATAGATCCCCCCGAGCTTCCTAGCTACAGAGTTGTTCGCTTGATCGCAGATGCCAAAGCGATTGTAGGGATTGATGTCTTTTCTTCTAAGACGGGCACATGGGAAGAATTGGACGTGACAGTCGATGATCTTTATTACGAAGATGGAGAAATCGCCTTTCTGAATGAAACAGTGTATGTTTTGACAAGCAAAAGCAGTGTTGGGGTGCTCTTCATCTACAATATCACGGACAAGATTGCGCGAGTGATTTCACTGCCTTGTCTTGGCCTAATGGATGAGAAAACAAATTTTTTGGGAGTTTCTCAAGGAAGCCTACAGTTTTCTGCTTATGATCGTGTTGAAGGTGATGATTTTGTTCAGCATTTGATCTGGGTGCTGGAAGGTGAGGATCGATGGGTCCTAAAGCACCGTTTGGGGCCACTAGGTTGTCAATTATTGGCTTTCCATCCAGATCTGGATGCAGTTTTCTTCCACACGATTGTTGAGGGGCAGCACAAAATCCTTGTACTCCACCTGACGAACAGGGAGTGGTGGGAAGTCTGCAGGTTTTATGATGGTGATGAATTTGATGTGCTGGGTGTGAGTTTCTTCCCCATCTCCCCATCCCTTCTGAATCCAGTACAACTTGAAGATATAGTTTCTTAATGGACTGACTTTTTGGGAAGCTTTGGTTTCTTCAATGTTGTATAAATTTTTGTAACAGATTTAACCATCAGCTACTATTATTGCACAAGATGTTTTTCATTAATGGAGTTTATTAGAGAATTATGGGAAGCCAGTGGTTGAAAAATGAGTCCTAAAGAGTTAAATGGGATGTAAGCTCAACCTTTCAACATATTTAAAATGAAAATTGATGTCCCCATATGGAGAGTGTATTATCTTTCATTAAGAATTACTCTTCAGGATAATTACAACTGCCTAAGTTATTTGGCACACTTAACAAATATGAACCAACAAACATTCTATCATGCCTCATTACTTGTGCAGAAGAATATTATTACAGAAATGTAAACTGCTGAAATGCAACAAATAAAGCACATGGTAACCTCTTTGATTTTCTCTCTCTCACGTTATGTTATGGATCTGCCTAACTAATATAAAAAAATTCCTCCATACCCTATTGATTGTCTTAGGCTTGCTTTACATACATGAAACCTTAACAATTTTTTATTATGTAAAAATGGAAAAATTTTCATTACTAGATGAAAAACAATGTTACTAGGATACACACTCTATTCTATGGTAAAAAACTCCTGGTGAATACTTTTGCAATAATGTCTGTATTTTTTATTTTTATATTTTTTTTAAGAAACAGATCAGTAAACAGAACCTATCCAATCAACAAAACACCAACTCTTCACATCTACAACATTGTAGGGCATTGTTCAATTCACGAGTTATGGCTTCTTTGATTCCCCACCAAACAGCACACACAAAGACAGAAAAGAGAGAGAGGAAAAAAATGTGTGTGTGTGTGAATGTATATATGTGGAAAGAGAGAGGGAGAGGGAGAGGGAGAGGGGGAGGAAAAACTAACACATGGAGAGCCTGTCTATCAGTACATATAAACAAATGATTATTGATTTTACTACAAACTCCCAATTGGGGAGAAAGAAAGAAAAATAGAACAGGGAGAACACAAGTGAAATTTCGATGTCTGCATGGTTCAACCACTTATTTTTCAAGTTGAACAACTTAGGAAAAAATGAAATCTGAGATGAGAGCAAGGTTTTAGATCTGTTATTTATCTAATAATGTTTCTTTAAGAAAGACAATAGAATATTCAATACCGGTGAGAAAGAATGAAAGCCTCTCAGTTATGCTGACTACTAATTTGCACTATATTTACATTGTTGATAACGATGAACATAATTCTTGTTTTTTTAATAAAAGATTAATTCAGATTCATTCTTAAATACAAGCGATTGTCCAACCAACTTTGAATGATTAAAAAGATTAAAATAGATCTCGAGACCAAGAGCTATGGATCTTCTTTACCACAGGGAAGATCATTGTGGCCACATTTATACCTCATACTTATGATCCCTTGTGTTTTTTTGATGCATACAGCAGATTGGGTGCCATGGTAAATCTGGGTTATGACATCAATGAAACATTGCAATCACCCAAAGATATGTGAACATGCACCATGATTGATTTCAAGTTCCTCAATAGGCTTTATAAGGTCCGCACATGGTCTCAATGTCCAAATAGCGGATAATCATCCTAATTGAGACGATCGACCCATATCCAAAAGAATAATTGCGTTATAAAAAAAAGAGGAATTTCACTTAGATCATTCCCCAGGAAATACCAACTCTCAATGAAATCAGTTATTCGACTGATTTGACCAACAGCAAAGAGGCTAGATTCCATAAGAAATTTATGTCACATGTGGTGCTTGGCCAGTGCATCATAGCAAGACCCTTCTCAACATGACAAGATCAATTAAGATCTCTCTTGGCTGAAAATGCAGGTGGCAAACTCATTCGGTCATTCCCTTGAATCATTCCATACAAACTGCCATCTCGTGACAACATCAGTTTATTCAACTGAATTTAACCTCCAATGGGGTAATCCATTCATATGATGACTTGTGTCATATTTGGAAAAAAAGTCTCAAATTCAAACAATTGCTTGGCCAGTTTACCATTGCTAGACCGTTCTCAACATGACCTAATCTTCAAACCACATGTAAAGAGTATGTAAATTTTTTAGGATGTATAGAAGATTATGAAAAAATCCAGATTCTGCTTTCTCTAGAACTCGAAGTTTAATATTTGGTTGGCACATGTAAAATCCACCAAAACAAATAAATAAATAAATAAAGCTTTGGTTTTTTTATTAAAAGGACAATGCCAATTCTGACCATCTAATTCTATCCTCTGTCAATCTAATACTACCATACAGGTTCCATCCACTGGTGGAGGCAATGCATGCCCAGTGGGGGCAGTTGCCCCCATTCATCTTGATTTGGTACGCACAGTCACACTATGATGGTGTGTAAATTAGATGTTTTGGTGCATTACATATGTATAAGTTTATCAAAGCATGTAATGCCGGTGATATATATCAATTTTCAGTTCAAGCAAATCAATAGTCATGTACGATCAATAATTAAAGCATTTATTTAATTCAAGAATATACAAAATCGTACAGTCATTTGACAAATAACTTAAATGATAACATGAAAATATAATCCACTTCATTGTTTTAAAAAGATATATAGCAAATTAGTGAAGAATGAATCAAAACACAATATTTCGTACTCGTATGCACTAATTCCTGATGCAAGACGATTTGACAAGAAAATCAACCATTATTGGGGAAGGAAAGTTAAAATAAAGGAAACAATTAATGTGATATAAAATTTGGATACTCATAATTAGGAGAATCAAATTTACCTTAATTTCTCTATGATTATTGATCTATTTTGAATATTTTTATTCACATTTAATTACCTATTATTTGGGTATTAATTTAGGAGCAATATATACTATTTTAGGAACTATTTTAGTAAGTTTTAATGGTGTTTTAGTGGCTCCATTATAGGGATCCGAATTTATGTATCTTTCTTTTTTTTGTCTTAGGTTTTCTTGCTTTGCAAGTCACATCACCCTATTTAATCATGTTAAGGGGTTGTGCAAATAATCAATTAATAATATTTTGAGTTTTCTAGTTATTTTGAGGGTTGTTTCTTTTATTCCTTCTTCCGTCCTACGGAAATGATTTTACGGAGTCGACATTGTTCGTCTTCGTCTTGTTTCTCGCAGCGTTTCGCGCTTCCAACTACGTCAATTCCCATAAACTGGCTACCACACATTAGTCAGGTGGCCTATAGGGGCGCAACTTGGTCTGGTTAAATATAACCCAACCCGACTTTTGGGTGGGCTTGGGTTGGGTTATATTGTTCGGGTTCAACCTGAACACGAGCAACCCAACCATAGTTTTGGTTGGGTTTGGATAACTCAAACCCAACAGCCGAACCCGAAGCAGTGAATGACAAACTTAAATGTTTTACATTAAATTTTAATTGTTTAATTTGTGTAATAAAATTTGAATTGTCTAATTTGTTTTTACCTAAAATCTATCACTTCTATAATTTCATCTATTCGTTCACTAGGTAAAAAAATGTTCTTCATTTCTTATTTCTTTAATGTGGAGCATTGGTGTTTGTAAAGTTCTAGTTGTTTAAAATGACACATGTTTTAAGTCATACGTGAACCCAACTCGAGACCAACCGGAACACAACCCAACTCAAATCAAACCCGAACCAAAACCGACAGGTTGGGTTCAAGTTGAGTTTCTCGGGTTTAAGGGCCGGGTTGGGTTGGCTTCCTCCAACTTCGGGTTCGGTTCGGGTTGAGCTCCAACATGAAAATGCATTTTTGATAATATTGATAATGAAAAAAAAATTCAATGATTCCTTGTAATGAGACTACATTAATGTTTGGAAACAGGTTTGAGTATGAGCTTTTTCTTTAAAAGTTAAAACCGGGTTTAAAACTGAGGTAACATTTGGAAACACGTTTGAAAAATAAGATTTTGAATAAAGTGGATTATTAAATAAACTCGATTCCTAAGAAACACATTTTCTGAGTTTTTTGAAAACAACATTTTTGTACTAAAAACTATAAGTAACGTTTTAATTAAGTCTATTTTCTGAAAGGCGTTTGGTTACGCTTCCTGCTTTATTAAAAAGAAGAATCACACCTAGCGTTTGGAAACATGTTTAAAAAATAAAATTTTGGATAAAGTGGCTTGAAAGCACAATTTCTGCGCTTTTTAAAAAATAACATTTTTGTACTAAAAGTAGTACGTGACTTTTTTTTTTTTTTTGCTTTCTAAAAGGCATCTGAGAACACGTTTATGCTTTCTGCTTTTTTAAAAAGCAATTACCAAACAGAGGCAAGTTTGCAGGAAGCTATCTCTCCATATATTATGAAAAAGTTAGCTTTTGATCACTTTTTTACAAAAAAATGTCTACAGCTTTTAATTAAGTACAACTTTTTTTTTGTTTAAAAATATGTTTGGAAAACCAGCTTCCTGCAAACCCAAAAAAAGCACCCTGAACCCGTTTCCAAATGGGATAAGTAATGTTATAATCTTGTACAACACCCCCCCCAAAAGCAAAAATCCTGGCTACGCCCCTGGTTTCATATCTACTATAGCATCTACCGAAACAAAGAGTGCTTCAAAATTTTCAAATCATATATATGTGTGTGTGTGTCTGTGTCTGTGTAAATGCATTCAACATCTCGAAAAATGAAAACAACCGTAGATCCATTACCCAATGCTTCAGAGATTGGAATGCCCTAGAGGACCATATATCTTTTTCAGTGGCGATTCGCTGTTCGAGAATATCAACTGAACAAATGAATAATGAATATCGCCCCCCCCCCCCAAAAAAAAAACCCCAAATGTATACAATAAGCCCGACATGATAATGATTTGTAATACCTCGAACTCAAAACAACCGGTGGACATCGAACGGTCTGTGATTTGGCGGTGATGTTGATCCGATGAAGATCGAAGAGACAGTGAGTGGACAACGAATCAGCCGCCGTCACCATGGTGCAGGCGTTAGAGGTCGCTCAGGAGGAGGTCGAAGATGCAGAGCAGAGGACCCCTGATTGCCAAACAATGAGGACCATCGAATGGAGGGTGTGTTTTAGTTGGGGGGGGTGATGTAGTGACCGGGAGGTGAGAATAAGAAAGCCTTGATGGGTGAAGTGAAGTCGGTGAGTTCGGACTCGCTCGAGTTTAGGTTTTTTTTTGAGAGAGAGAGAGAGAGATGGGAGAGAGAGCTGGAGGCAAAGAAGAAATGAAGCAGCTTGAAGACTGCTCCATCTCCAAGTGATTCTCTTTAACCTTATTGAGATTCCTATTTGTGATATGCAGGTTTCATTTGCTAGAAGTTTTTCAAAGCTCCTTTTTGTTTTAAAAAAATTCTGATTTGCCAAATCCATACTGATACGTGGTTTCTGGGTTTTGATGAATCGTCTGTATATTCGCAGATTTGTTGATGTGTGAAACATGTCATGCCATTTTTTTTTGTTGTTCTTGTTTTCTATAATTCACATTCTTATGGAAAGAAGTGGAGTTTTTGAGAAGGCTCACTGGGTTGGGAGTAGTTGAAACAATGGGGTAATGAACAATTCTATAGGCTCGATGAAGAGGGAGAGTTGATCACAATTGGGAATGAAATTGAAGTGGTGAAGATTGGTCATGCGATATATCTGGTTCTTTTGTAGGATAAAAAACTCTGGATTTGATTAAACAAAATTTGTAGAGCGAGATAATTCATCGTGGTTCAGGAAATGGTTTATTATAACCATTTGATGATAGATTTACATTTTTTTCATAAGAGTCCATATGACTTAAACCTTTACATGTAGGAGTTTGGAACCATTTATGAAAAATGATTGGAAAGGGCTTATTGGAACCGGGTGAAAGATTTAGATTAAGAATTGTGAAAGGAGTGAGATGGATAATAAACTAGAAGTTTTTGTAACTTATATGTTATGAACATTTATTTAAAGAAAGAAATGATATTTTTGTTTAGAACTAATGATAAAAATGTGGAGCTCTCAAGGCAGTATGATTGACTACTTCATAATGTAAAACAAGAATTATCCCAATGAAAATCCATTATGTTGTCCCACTTGATGGGTAGATGGATGACCTGCTGACAGAACATCATGCTAATGGCATTGATCCAACATTGATATAGTTCGGGCTAAATTAAAACGTATTAAGGATGATAATGGTCTTAACATCTTGTCAGGTATCCAATACTAGTTAAATTTTCTTGTTTTTTGTAACTTATATGTTATGAACATTTATTTAAAGAAAGAAATGATATTTTTGTTTAGAACTAATGATAAAAATGTGGAGCTCTCAAGGCAGTATGATTGACTACTTCATAATGTAAAACAAGAATTATCCCAATGAAAATCCATTATGTTGTCCCACTTGATGGGTAGATGGATGACCTGCTGACAGAACATCATGCTAATGGCATTGATCCAACATTGATATAGTTCGGGCAAAATTAAAACGTATTAAGGATGATAATGGTCTTAACATCTTGTCAGGTACCCAATACTAGTTAAATTTTCTTGTTTATGACACCCTTTTTTTCTGAAGAAACAGATGGATAACATCCAAACTATGTTGATTGGTGAAAACTCCAGTGGTAGAGGAAGTTGGGAAGCCGAGGCACAAGTCTTACAAGGAAAACAAAAAAAGGAATGGGAACTAGGAGTCATCCACTGGAAACAAATAGCAAAAAGAATCCGGTAGCTTAACAAGTAACCTACATCAAACTTGCATTTATTATTAAAAAAAATGCATTTTGGCAATTGTTTGGATAAGAAATACACAATCAGGGGATTATCGTGTTCAAGTATAGGGAAAGAAATGGCAGGCTATAGACATTAAAATTTATGCCTTGATGGAAAACAGTCACTATATAATTTGGGTGGGTGGGTTGAAGCAGAACAAACACACAATATAACCAATGTTCATGTCTGTGCACACATATTGTTATCATTGTTCTTTATGATTGTTCAAAGTTGGTACAGTGCAGTCCGATACAGGTGTAGGTTCAGCACTTGTTATCATTGGTACTCATGATATGTCAATTTTTTTAAAATGTAACTTTGAGAGGATCCCTTTAATGAGAATTATTTTGTGTTGCTTAAATAATACCACATTAAGAGAAAAAGTTCACTAATTTTTTCATTGCTTGATCTATGATGGATTGAAAAGCCATTGCATGTCATATTGATTGCACTTGTTGTGTGATACTTGATCTTACTTAACATCATGGTCTTCCTTAAAATTTGTGATTGATATCTATATATAAGGACAATTTACTGGCAATATGAGAAAAATGGATTTGTAACGGTCAGATAAAATGGCCCTCTTTTTTCCAGCATGCCTCTTCCTGTGCACTGTCTTATTTATCCAAGAATATAACTATATTTTAACAAGATAAGCACAAAAGAGGAACATTTATCAAAATCAAGAAGAATAACAAACAAACAGAAAATCATCTAATTGTCCTCTATCCTCATATGTAACTATTTTATGCTCAGATAAGCTTTCTGCGAACCAAATGGGGGGTTAGTGTGTGAATGTGTGTAAATTTCAGACCAGTATTCTGATGGTATTGTCGCTGAGATGATGATATGAAGAATAAGAAATTGCATCTAATCATGTATGGATTATTATATAGTTCAACATGATTAAAAAAAAATTCTTCTACTAGTACACATGTATTTGAGAAGCGTAAATCCAATTCTGAGGGGTTTTAACATTGACCGTTCCATTTCAGAGGCTCCACATGCTCCACCTTCTTCCTTTACATGATCCACTTGCATGTGTGTGTGAATGAATGTGCACACTCAAATGTATACTGAAATGCCTATACCTCTTATCCCAACAATTGAATTGAGTCTCTTCTGATTAGATTAGTAAAAAAAAACATGAACATTGATGTGTTTTAATAATGGAAACCCTCTCCATTCATCAATTTAAAACCTCATTTGAGCAAACAAAATCAGATCTTGTCTGAATCGTAGTTGTTTGCTAATGTACATGGAACAATATTTTGTTGAAATATAGATAGATGTGTTTGATAGTATAAAGCATGTGTACTTGTTCTCAGATGGTTTTGTTATATAAATCAAACATCCACATCTTAAACAGTTCTGTGCCTTCTACCTGGCAAACTATCATTGATCCACTGAGGAATTCTCTTGTTTTTCAACATAGAGGATCTTGTCATGCTTTGCCCATCAAAAGCACCCCACAACATATTGCACTCTCTCTTTCCAAAATGCACTTGAACCTTTTATTGTGTTTGTCATGAACACAGGTATGCTAAGTTGTACCAAATCCTATATAACATGATGCTAATCTACTTGTTTCCTAGAGTGCTTAACTAACATTTCTTCACATGGGACTATGCAGCGCGCTCGGCACATGGTTTTTCTCCGTGGCTGGTGCTTTGATTGCAATTCCTATAGGGATACGCCGGAAATCTCTAGGACCCCTTGTCTTCTTTGGTACCACCGGCACCATGCTTGATATCATAATGGGCGTCAGTGCTTGCGAGAGAGAGCATGCAGAACGACAAGCGATGATGGAAGCCGAAAAACTGGCAGCCCAAACATCAGCACAGACAGACGATTAGTCAAGCAAAAGCAGTTCATTTCATTGCACTCATTTGTCTAATTGTTCTCCTTTTATGCACCGTTGTGAAGGAACTTTTGGCGCCAATGTTCAAGGTGTTTTGTCTGTTTTTCAATTTTATTTCACTCATTTATATGCAATATGGTGCAGCCATACATGCACTTAATCCCATGAGATTTCATTAAGTGCATGAATGGGTATCCATGTTTTATTTTTATTGTTACTTTTATTTTTAATTATTTATTTGAGATAAGTAGATGGCTATCTATGTTGTTTTAAAACGTTTATTTCCAATTAAAAAAAAAGAATTTCGATTAAAATTAAAAGCAACTGATATGGATAATGAATAATAATGAATGTGAGGGCAATTTTTATTTTTAACCCCGTATTTATTTAATGTCAATGCTCTCCTTGGATTAGTTTTTAATGCAAAACTGGCCATAAGGCATTTTTGACCTGATCAGCAGATCAGGGCATTGTATCATCGCTGACCTGTTTTTTCTTTTAATTTCATTACTAAAATGTAATAAATAATCATGTTTTATTGCATATGGTTTTTTTTCTTTTTTTCAAGATGGAGTTTTGTTTAGTAATCATGTCTAATCGTTTTTTAATATTTAATCCAAAATTTTATAATTTGAATTATGAATTAATTATTTTATGGGATAAATTTTTAAATTTAATATTCTAATTTTCTTGTCTCATTTCATTTGAAATTTTTAACTCTCATTTTAGTTTTTAGAAATTTTAAATCTAAAATATTAAATTTTCATTTTAAAATTTATGGATATATACATTGAACTCCTCTTTTAGCCATAAAAAGCTTTCACAAATTTATCCATCACATCATACAAATTTTTAAATTTTAAAATGTAAGATTCAAAATTTAAAAATGAAGATAAAATTCAAAATTAAGATAAAATTATTTAATTCTATAAAAAAATCCATCCAATATCTAAATTCTAAAATTGAAATGTAACAAAAGAACACACACAAGAAAACGTGATTACAAATTGATTTATAATCACATCTATCATGTAAAAAAGACAAAAATAGACATGTCAACATTGTTCATGGTAGTGTTGATATGGGCAAATTAGCTCCAAAAAGTCAATTTTATAATTAAAACTTACTCTGAATCAATTTAAAAATAAAAAAAATTTAGGGTTAGGCTTGAAAATTGCCCTAAATTTGTTACGGTTTATTAACGTTGACTTGTTACGGTTTAGTGTGTCATGAGTCATGACCGTAAAAAGTGTATAGTAGAATAATGTGTATTAAAACGTTTATTTCCAAAAAAAATCGGGCTCGCTAATTGTAATTAGAACGTCCTTAAACGTCTAAACAAAACCTCATATTATTTTCAACGGTCCTGATTTCACAAAACGTAGAATCAACCAACTAAATGAACCACACCAAAAAAAAAATTAAAGTTTTTTATTTTTAAATCCTTATAAACTATAGAATTTAGTGATCGATCTCTCACTTCTTTATATTTTAGTTTAGTCTCCAGAATTTTTGTTTTAGTCTCTGAAATGGACCTATTCTTAAAAGGGAATATATATTTTAAATCTGGAACTAAAACCAAATAGAGTAGTGAATGATCGATCTCTAAATTGGTATATTTATTGGGACTTAAAACTAAAAAAATCCAAAAATTTAGTACACGTGGCTGTTGTTTATTGGTTGTATGCGTTGTTCCGCACAAAACAACAACAAGAGAAGCTTCGCGAAACAGTGGTTCGATCTCCTGATCGCCCGATATAATACGATTTTCTAAAAGTCATCAACGAAACAACAATCGCGGGTTCTGCAATGGCGTACATCGAGAAAGGTAAGTCCCCCCCTTTCGATTGAATTCGACCTCTCTTTCTTTCTCCGACGTGTAAACGAGGGTTTTGTTTTGCATCTGATATTTGTTCGTGCTCGATCTATAATTCGAAAGTCTTTTGATTTCACATGTTGTGCGTTTTGAGGCACTTGTGTTATCGGTCCGGAGAACTATTGGGTTTTCGATTTTTGGGAGTTTTGATGCTATGATCTGTAATTGTTGAGATCCGAGTGGAATTTTATTAAATCTGGAACGGAATCATGGTTTAATTCTTTCTTGTCTTCTTGATGAGACGTCGAACGAACCGATTTGATGGAATTCTTGATGTCTTGATGTTGGGAGTTCTTTTGAAGCGTGTTGAATCCATTATGTGTGAATGATCCTCTGACTATTAGGCAAAGGTTTTGTGTGCTCTTAAAATTAAAGAAGAAATGAACAATATCATGTTGGCCAAGTTATATAGGAGATAGTATGTGAAGAGTCATCTCAATTTTGAGTATTTTGATTGATCAGAATCTGTGCTTTGATTTGTGGAAAATGAGAATTTATGTAATGTATATAAGAAGGATTTGCTTTGATAATGAGAAGGGAGAATTTTCTTTACATCTTATATTGCATTGTTTTATTATTACATTTCAGAAATGCAGTTTTATTCATCTAAATATTTGTCAGATCGCTTGACATCTGTAGAATCTGTTGTTGTCTTGAGGAAATGTGTATGGTAACTGATGTGTGTGGGTCCCATCCTTTCCTGTGCACGTTACATGGAGAGTAAAATCAAAGCACATTTGGATGCTTAAGTATTTCCCATGATCAAATTTCACATGTTCTGGAAACTCACAAAACGTGTTGGAATCCATGTGAAGCTATTATTTTGTGCTTTTTACTCCACGATGATACCATCTGAATGATTTTTTTATGAGTTTCTACATCAGATGGAGTTTGATCATGAGACGGTCTTTTAGCGTTCAAACATAATTATGGATTAGATTAGTTTCTATGTTGATAATAAACAAAATGCATACAAGGGAAACAAATTTAATATCCACATATGGGACAATCCAAAGTGTCTTATGTAACTGGGCTAGTGTGTTTTTCTTTTAGGACTGAATGATGCAGGGGATCATTAGTTAGATTTCCTCTATGCCGTGATTTTGGGTTTTTAAGAGAAGATCTGGTATAGGACTAGTAACATTCATAGGGAATGTTTGTCCTCTTGCAACCTCTATGTGTTTATAAGAAGAGCCCAAGGGAAGGTTCATCAATCTTTTTAGAAGAAAGTAAAGGTCATGAATCTTACCCATCAAAAGAGAACCTTACTTTGCAATTTTGCATTACTTAAGATATGAATTGCTTCCAAGAACTACACCTACCCCGCACAAACAAATTCCTCATAATCTGATTCTGCTTTGTGCACAAAAAAATTGATTGGATTATTGTAACACAACTAAATAAAACTGGAAAAAAATGGTCTGTTACTATGATTTAGTTAAAAACTAGCATTCATTCGACTGTGAAAAGCAAGTGTAATTGTTTAATGTCCACTTAAATAACTCATTATTGTACAGGGAAGCCAATATATGAATTAATTGATTACGGGGTGTCACCTCTTCAATTAAGACTTGGGTAGTTCTCTCTTATATTAATGGAAATATGGAATTAATGACAAAGGACTCTGTCCACAATTAGTTCAATTTATAGTCTATTTGTTGGATTAGTTGAATTATTGGGAATCGAATGTGAATTTTATCTTTTGAGGAAATTGTGTCAAGTGGACTCAATGTCTTTTACCATTGGAATAATTTATCTTCTCTACATTCTTATTGACACACTTTAGTAGATACTGCAGCATGAAGATACAAAGGAGGTTTACAGACTTTGGATCTTGTGATGATTCAGTCATTCTGAACTCAAGAAGATATAGACTGATATGAGATTTAATGGATTAATCTATGAGTGTGTGGTTTATTTATTCTATAAACAGCCTCACTGAGGTTGTATGGTCCATGGGTTATTCTGTGTTTCCATGGCGTTCTGTAATTGATGTTGCTTTAGTTGAAACCTAAATACCAGTGCTGTGATGATACTGTGATCGCAGAAAATTTTGAAATTCTGCATGTAGGTTTTGCTTATTAGTGAAGGTAAAGTTCATCTTGCATGTATTGGCTGATGGCATATAAATACACCTTCATGCAATTTGCTCTTTTACTGTTATTTTCTATAGTACAATCAAATGGTGATGGAAGAATGATAGTTTTTCTTGGCTGCCATCTCTCTAATCATGTGACAGGACATTTTTGTTCACTGTTTAATATTTTCAGGTGAAGTGAAATCAAAGAAGTCATTGTGGCGATTGGGAACAATTACTGATTTTTTCTGGGCGATTATAAACTTCATCAATGTGTTCTTCGTGACCATGTTCTCGGTAGGCATTTGTTAGTAACTGTCTCCATTGCTTGTTAGATTGGATCCCAAAGCAGCTAATCTGAGATTTTTATTCTCATACATATAATGTAGATGGAAAAATCGGATGCTTACAAGAAAAGTTCGGGATCATCCAAGAAATGGGATGGTGGTCCAGGAGGTGGCGGCCCTGGAAGTGGTCCGTATGGTGGTGGTGGTGGCCCCCCTCGTCCACGTGGACCTCGAGGGATGTCTGACCTACGATCGAATGACCACAGTAAGTCATTCATTGATACTTTGTTCTGTCTCTTCTTCATTTTTTTTAGATTCCGCATGTCGTATAAATTGGATTTTGCAGCTTGGCTTAACTGAATTGATGTCTTGATGTATTTCAGGCTCTCTTCCTGCATGTGGCTCCTGCTGTGGTGGTTAAGCATTTGCATAAATCTTTGTAAAAACTGTTGCATCTTAGCTGATCTACTTCATGGTGGGAAGCTCTCTTTTATACTGTCAAGATTTGCATGGAAATATATATGGGCGTTGGAATGAAATAATTGTGTTATTATGTTTCTCTTACTTGAAAATTTTAGCAGTTCCTAGTTTCATTGATTCGCTCAGAATTTTACTGTTGGATTTACAGGTTTAATGAATACATGTTTCAGGTAACAATAGTATACCTTTAAATGGACTTTATAATTCTCAATGGATGAAAGCTTTTTTATTTGAGCTCAGTCAGTCAGTGGCACTGAAGTGCAACTTTTTTGGTTATGAATATGAATGAAGTGACATGGCATACATAATCCCATGGCAGCAATAGGTGAGGAAGGAGCAACAACAAACCCAACTGCTTGTTTCATATGTTCAGTGCATCTGCTAAATCTGGTTCAAAGCCACTGATGGAAAATGTTGGTCAATTTTGCAGTTAATTAGATTGTCATTTTTTAGTCTTTTATTTATTTGTTTTACAAACCAAACAATTTTCTTTTTTGTGTGGTACATATTCATCCAACGAAGTATGATAGGTGCTTTTCGCATAAAGTGAATTGATTTTACATTTTTTTGTAATGTATACATTGATCCAGGGATTTAGATAGCGTTTCGAAATACGTTTGAAAAATAAGATTTTAAATAAGTGATTTAAATAGACTTTGATTCTTGAAAAATGCATTCTTTACGCTTTTTAAAAAAATAACATTTTTGCATTAAAAGCTGTAAGTAACTTTTTAATTAAGTTTGCTGCTTAAAATGCGTTTGGTAACACGTTTGAACTTTTTATTTAATTAAAAAGTAGAGCGAATTTTGCATTTATATCTTTGTTAAATCCTTATTTTTGTGTTATATCCCCATTAAAAAGCTAATTGCATTATACCCCTGAAAAATTCTTTCGTGTTGCAATTGTATCCCTAAGGTTAAGTTTCGCCAGATGAGAGTGAAATATATTTGAAATATTTCATTAACGGCATTAAGTGTGAAATGAATTGATCAAACTATCCTTATAACTGTTGGGGCTTAAAAAATTACACCTATACCCCTATGTCCGTTTTATGCTTATAAAACTGTCTTTCTTCAATCTCCAGACCTTTGCTGAAACTCTTATTCTTTTTTATCTTCTTCTTCAACGGTTGATTAAAAAGACTAAACTAGATGTTAGCCCCAAATAAGAAAACAAAATATACAAGGATCTAATTGAATTTTCCATGTTGAAAACCTTTAAATTATTGAAATGATTAAGATATATAGTGTTTATTTGGTTTTTACTGACATATTTCATTTTCCATAACAAAAAATGCTACTAACGAATACGACCTGGGCAAAAACAATAAGTTAAAATGTGATCGATGCATAACATGTTCACAAGCCGTATGGATGACCAAAGAATGTCGCATGATGGCAATACCATCAGAACACAATAATCAATGCACGACAGAATGGCATGTTTATAGACTATGGTTGGACCCATTTTACTTATAATTCTCATTAATGAAGATAGCTCTCCTGACTTGCACAAAATTTGAAGAGCCTTTCTGAAATTCTTAAATGTATAGAATAATCTAAATATAACCAATAGAATTAGCTGTTTAGTGCAACAGATCATCTATACTTGATCCACACTCCCACATGGGTTAGCTAAGTTTATGCAAGCAATTTGCTTGAAAAACTCAAGGTGTTCCAGACAATGTTGGGGAAACCCGAATGCACATAATCACCCACAAACCCTGTGCATTGGTCAAGCCCGGAAGGATTAAGTCATATAACCCACTAAGAATACTAGAAAATAAGGCATAATCATTCCAACTATCACAATGAAAAATAATTAAAAAAATTGGTTTGCAAAATCATGTAAAATGATCCTCATCATGTAGAACAAGCATCAATTAACAGAATGCACTACATGAAGACAAAAAAACAATGATTGATTATAGGATAAGCAAAAGTAAAAAATCATAAATTTTATTTTAATGTTGAGATTCTACGAACAAAAATTGAAAGGTAATAAAATCTCTTTTTGACATAATGGGAACCATAGGGAACTTAACAATTACCCACTCTCAGCTAATAGAAGAACCAAATAGATAAATTTAATACTTTTTAGATAAATTAATACCGTTTAAACAACTACATCGATGTTACACATTGATTTCACGAAGGTTTCAAGGAAAGTGGAAAAGATAAATCCATCAACTCATTGACCCTTGAGTAAACCTAGAATGATGATGAGACAAGACGGAACTAGAGCATGAACAAACAAATAAACAATAAGATTTATGCTATCAAGTTTCAACAACTCAATCTAGATTTGGATTGAGCATGATTTGTGATCCACTTAGGTCAGAACATCGTATAATTATCAATTTCTTGGTCTATGTCAATTCTATCACTTTGGGTGAATATTCCCAAAATCAACTAAAAAATCCAATTCTGATAATACAAGCTCATTCAATTGATCACTATCAAGTTTTATATGCAACCAAACTTCATTATTGAAATGAAATATTTAAATGCAATAAACAAACATAAGATATGTGTGTAGGGAAATTTGTCTCACGGAATCAATTTCTTAGATACACCTACATTACGTAAATTCTGATATGCATGGGTACTGCTAATGCGTTTAACATAAAAGCAGATAATGGACAATATAAAATATACATGATGCTTGAAATTTGTAGACCGTTCACTGTGATATATGTGCAGAAATACGTTATTACACCATTGACATCAATGGCTTAACATGTGTAATAAATTTCTTGTGTTAATGCTTGATGTTTGGGTGAAATGTTCTCTAAAAACTAACAAATAGACAAGATCATCATCTTTTGCATTGATGTTCTTGTTTTTCTGACAACAAAATTAATAAATGACTTGGAGTGAATGTTTTTAGACTTACTTGACGAACAAGAACAACATGTTGATCATGGACCTGCTCAATAATCATATCACAAACAGTTTTTAATTTCCCGGATCTAAAAACATATAATTTAAACCTCATTATTCTAAGGAAGACAATAATGATAATGCATGACATGTATATAAATAACCATGTCACAATCAGTGGATGAGTGTGTTTTACATGAATCCCATTTTGTACAAGATCCATGATACACAATGCAAATACTAAATAACAAAATTAAGATAGTAAGCCATTACCAATAACATCGATCAACAAGAGTTAACTGCCAAAAAAATTCCCTTCTTTTTATTTTTTTTTATACAACATACATGAAAGTTAGCAATTTAAAGGAACAAAGAAACTCATAGAAATAAAATCAATACATAACGTCACAAAACTTGAATGCGTGCACATGAGAGCCATCAAATCTAATCATCTATAGAAGAAAAATCATAAGTTGGAAAAACAAAAAACCCCACCATGGATTGAAACCTATGCACATCCAAAACCCCTTTCAACACAATCTACAATGATTAATCACAACAACTACATTATACAAGCACTCTCCATCTGATAAAGCTCCTCTTTTTATCACATCTAATGAGCCCACATTGAAATGTCAATCAAATCTCGATCAAATCAATCAAAATCAAACAACATTCTATTAAAAAAAACCCGTCAAGAAACACCGTTTCTGATTTTAGGGTTTTAAATTTTGAGGGTTATTTAGATTTACATAGATGTTTTAAAAGATTTATATGGACTTTCGAAAACGTCATAGGGTTATATAAATTTAAGACAATTTATAAGGGGTTATTTAGATTTTTCCTAAAGTAAATTATATTTTGAGCGATCAACTGTCATTTTATTATTGTCAAAAATTCATATCCCTCTTAAAACATCTATATAAATCTAAATAGCCCCCCTGAATTAAATTTTTGTTGACGAATTAGGGTTATTACGTGAATATTTAATTTGATTAAACTTGGTTGAAAACATAATATACCAAATATCTCTTACAATGTATTGAAAATGGAAAAAATCATCTGTAAATGACGATTTTATCGCTCTGGATAGAGTTTTATAATCTATGTGGAGACAAGGGTGGATCCAGAATACTTTTTTTGGGTGGGCTGAATTAAAATTTTCATATAAAAAAAATCTTGATAAATTTTTTTTTGGTAGTTTGGAGTCATCAAAAAAAATTTGGTAGTTTGAAGTCATAAAAATTCTTGATAAATTTTTTTTTCTTGATAAAAATTTTCATATCAAAATATTTTTTTGGTAGTCATATGATGCACTTGAAATAAAATAAATTCATTAAAAGATTAAGTAAAACAAAACAAATTAATTAATACAAAATCTCAAATGTTATATATAAAAAAATCAACTTCCCTCCCTTATTTTTTTCTTTTCTTTTAGTGAAATATAATCATCCACTTAAAATCCATCTAAAATTATAACCTACACAAAAAAGATATTCCAAAAAAAAAACTCAAATGTTATATAACAAAAATAAAAAAAAATCACAAATACAAACTCAATTTAAAAAGTTTTGATTTAGTTTTCTTATTAGACATCAAGATAATAAAGAATAATTCCTCATTTATTTGGAATAAAATAAATGTCAATAAAACAAAAAAGTGAACAACAAAGACAAACCCTAACAAAAAATTCTAATAAATCTAATAAATTTAAAACTTAATGAAAGATTGAACATGAGAAACTTCAATTCTCCAAATGACCAACATAAGCGATGATGATTTTTTCAATTCTTCAAACATTATCAAAATATGAAATATCTAAATGCATCTACAAAACATATAATAAATAAAAAGAATTAAAGAATTTACAAATAAAATCAAATTCATTACATATTGTTTGGTGTTTGGTGAATGGGGTGATTTATTCATTGACGAGTGCAAAATATGTTTTTTTTTTTAAATGTTCAATTAGAGTAAATTGAAGTTTATATATAGCAAGTTGTTTTGTGGTTTTTCTAAAAAACTGGGTTAGACTAGTGTTTTGGGGGTTTTTGAACAAAACATAGGCTGAGCTTTATTGGGAGTTTTCTAATAACACTGGGCTAGACTGTTATTTGATGTTTTTTTCATAAAATCTAGGCTGGGCTATATCCCGGCTCAACCAACCCATGGGCCCACCCCTGTGTAGGGAGATAAAATTGTCATATATATCGCAGATTTTCTACATTTTAAACAAATTATATAGAATTTTTAATATACGTTGTTTTTAATCAGAATCAATAAAATAAAATATTCGCATAATAATAATATTCATTATCTGTAACAAAAATATTAACTAAAGGGAGTTAGTTGGATTTGCATGGGTATTTTCAAAAAGTTCTATGGACTTTGAGAAAAAAACAAGGGTTACATCCATAGTATTTGGATTTTTCCCTTTATTACTTGTTCCACAATTTATTTGAGTGACCAAAATATCATTATTATTTTTAATTAAAAAAAAACCCTATATTCATTCATATCTCTCTCTCTCTCTTACAGAGAGGCCTCCGCCAAAGATGTCCATATCTCAACCGCACCTTCTCCACCACCACCACCAGCAACAACCGCAACCGCCGCCGCCCCAACTCTTCCGCAACCTGCTCTCCGTCGATCCCCAAATCAACGGCCCGATCTCCTTCTTCACCCCCGACCAATCCATCCCTCCATGCCCTCCTCCATGTAACAACACCTTCTCCTTCTTTTACTCATCCTTTTTTTTTGTTTTCCCTATTGAATTTCAGTCGTCCACGTGGCAGGGCTCGCGGAGGATCCGAGGAAGAAGGGGTTGGAGGAGCAAGAGTTCCTGGAGAACAACTCCCAGGTCTCCTCCGTCGTTGATTTCCTCCACCAGCACCAGTCGGCGGCGGCGGCGGCGGCCGCGACGAGGTCGGTGTCGACGGGGCTGGGGCTCTCGTTCGACGACAACAGACACGGTGGGGTCTCCTTCGCCCCTCTTTCGGTGGCGGGGGCGGCGGTGGACTCGCCACTCTTCCCTTCGATCGATGAGGACATCGATCGGGAGCTGCAGAGGCAGGACGCCGAGATGGACCGCTTCATCAGGCTCCAGGTGGGTCTTGATTTCTTACTTTTTTTTGAAGGTCTTGATTTCTTACTTTTTGGGCGTTTTTTAAATTTTAGTGGAATTGTTGATTAAGGTATCCAAAAAAAATAAAATCTATCTGAAATGTTGCTCTTTATAGATGTGTTGATGCCTCTATTGAATGTTGCCTATGTATTCATTTTGGTTGGGATTAAAAATGGGATTTTCATTGCTTATGATTGTTGGACTGATGGTCCATATGAGCTCCTAAAAAAATGATTTTTTAAAAGTCTTTATTAGTTTGATTCTCTGGTTACCCAATGTCAAGGTTTTCTACACCTCAAAATGCTTAAACTTTGCATCTGGAATGGGACTCCGCTTCGAAACTCTTTTGGCATTTGAGATCCTCCCGAGTTTCATTAGGTTTTCATACATCGATATCATTAGACAATCTGGATCATGGATAAATGTGTTATTTACTGGATGGTGGTCAAGGTTTTCCAATTATGTTTTTGATGCATCAATTCTTTTAGTATTAGTTGCTGATGCTAAAATGGTTTGGGCTCAGGGTCTTCACCACCTTCTATGAAGGTGTGGTTTGGCTACCTTGTGCAAATTTTATGCTGTAGATCAAGCTGCTGCAGATCAATCAATTGTTTTTATTTACAGAATAGTTGAGGATCTTGATTGTCATCACATGAATGGGATGTAATTTTTCTTTACAGATGCTGTCGTGGCTATAATTATTGACCCGTAGAAAATATTTGTGGCTCTGTGGATAGAGCTTTTTTTCCCCCAAGTGTCATTCATTGGTTTGCCCTGACTTGGCACATTTCATTTTGTTTCTGACCGAAGCGAAAGAGGGTAAAGAGTTTCTAATACTGGTCTGCAACTGAAGTGATGCTGTCTTTGGATGGCCATGGCCTAAGCCTAAGGACATTTTTTTTTTTAAGATTGGCTCCCCCTAGGTTTGATCCCTTGACCTCTTTTATGGTGGGGGGGGGGGGGAGTGAAACTATTAGAGATCTCAGACACCGTTATATAAAAGGGCATCAAATTACTGATATCTAGATGATGATGCACCCTATGTTCTCTCTTATGCCCCTCTCCCCCTCTCATGCGCTGGAGTGATTGGTTGTTGTAGTTGATGGAGACACGGAGATGGGCATTGTAGAGGGGGGCTAGTGACTAGTGTTAGATAATTTACAGTTAAGCTGATGCGAAAGGATCAGAAAAACACTTCTAATGTAGCACAGAATAGAAAGGATCAAATTAATATTTCAAGAAGTTTTTGCTATAACAAAGCTAAGGTATATAGAAGTTTCATTCTTAAAAGCAATTGACACTCAGATCTGGGTGTGTAGTTTTGACATATTATGATTGAACTGGTTAGTGAGAGATGCTGTACTACTGTACTAGTAATGCTGCACAATCAAGGATTTGAAGGATTCTCCTATGGCCTGCTACAGTATCCTAACTGCAGTCAATACTGTGACACGTAAAAAAAGAAGGCTTTCTTGTTATACTTTCTTGTCTAAAATTTGCAACGTGATGCTCATTTTCTGAAGATTCTTAATCGTTGATGGTAGATTTTGAAAATGCAGCATAAGCTAAAAGGTATATATAAGACACAATTGAGGACATTTTTTTGACGATAATGGTAGGCTTGTCGCCCTCATTTTATATAAAACGGGACAAAAGCCCAAATGGAAATACATCAAAGCAAAACCCACAGAAAATCACACCGAAGGCATAGAGAAGATACATCAAGTATGACCGAGTCCCTAAAACTCACGAAGAACTACTCATGAGTAATGAACCTCCCATCCACCAAAGCCACTGATCGCGCCCCCACACAAGAGATACCCCAATCCGTGACAAAACTCACAACCGAGTCTCAAATATTCTCAGCATAGGAGTTGCTACCCTTGAAAACCGAATGATTCTACGTCAACCAAATCGATCAAACCACCGCTGAATTTCTATGAAAACTTCGCCCTTACACTCCGATCATCTGGAGTCCTCAAGCTCCTCCCCGCCAATGAAAGATCCACTAGAGAGGGAAAGGAATTGCGAATTCCCCCAGCCACAGCCATTCTCCTCCACACCTCCTGAACCATCGGGCAGAAAAGAAACAGGTGGATCACTGTCTCATACCCATCTCTACAAAGAACACATCTCCTGTCCGTCTTTGGTGACCACCCCGCGATGCAAACCTTTGTCAAGAGTTTCTCCTGGTAAAGAGTCCAGAGACAGGCCTTAAATTTGAGAGGAACCTTGCACCCCCAAACTTCCTTATGCATTCGAGCCATTGGATTGATTGGTCTCCCCTGGCATACCCACAAATAACAGCCTTTCAGAGAAAACCCCTCTGATGGTTTCGGCTTCCAAACGATCCTGTCCTTCCGGGATGAGCTTTCAGATTTTTGTGAAAACTCAGATGAACATCAATTTAATACTTCAAAGGAGGAGTCTGAGTTGGGTTTTCCTACTGTATATCTCATCTATCTAATGCATGACATACCTTTCATAAAAAATAAAATAATTTTTTTTTTGGCATCACCCATCAAAATGGTATTGCTATGTTTTTTCTTTAATAACAACATTAATCCACTGTCCAATATAATTTACAAAGACACCTGGCCATATTGGCCAATTTATTTAGTAAATCTGGGTGATTCCTGACTTAATGGCCATACATCTATTGATTAGTTTTTAAAAGTTTGAGCAGATATGTTCTTTGAAAGCTGTTAAAATTGAAGTGAAAAGCTGTCTATGATTTCTTTTAATATCCCTGGAAACTAGGAAATAACTTTTTGTCAGTTTCCTTCTGTGTTAGTTTAAAGTTGAATAACCTTCATCACTGCTTATGCTTCCACCTGACTACCTGAGTGAAGCCTGTTTGTTTTCATTGATTCTGTGAATGTAATGAATGCATGTCTTGCTTAATCCTTTAGATTTCCTCACACACCTATGAAATGTCATTTTCTAGTTCCTTGGTAATTTAGCAACTTCTGCATTGAGCAATCCAATCAGCCCACAATTTTAATTGTCTCATTCCACCACTGGTTCCTGATTAGCAATTTTCACTCAACACTATCGTAGTATTATATCTGCCTTCCATCCATATGTTTTCCTGGATGTAATTTCCATGCTGATTCTCACTCAGCAATCTTCAGTCACTGTTGCAATGACATTCATAAGTGAATCTTGTTAATTACACAATGTAAATCGCCTTTCTGAAATCAAGAGCATTTGTGGACTTAGCAATTCTATTGAGTGTTTAGGGCCCAGGTCAGGCGCCGTACTTGAAAGTTCTATGAATCATTGAACCTATTTCACTGCCTTAACCTTTGGGTATAATGGGTTTTAGCAAAAGGTGAGATACATCTTCATTAATCATCTCACTTTGTAATATTAGTTTTCCTATTCTTTTCATGCTCCCAAACTTAACATAGTGCTTACACCCTGAAGTGGGAAATCCCTCTTGGAGCCCTCTTTCAGAAAAAGGACGTGCTCTCCTACAACGTTCTAATCGAATTAAAGCTTTTATTTTTCTCCTTGATAATTATCTTACACCTCGTTTGTTCAGTGATTTTCAATGCTCACCCTCTCCATAATCATATCAATGTCCAACTTGTGGAATTCAACCATCAAATTATTTTTTCACCTGATTTGTCCAAAAGAAGATTTTAGGCGAAGTCATCTGGTTTACTACTATTACATTGTCTTCACAGTAAACACTGCTTTCCATGCCTCCTTGAAAGAACATCTACTGACCTTGCCTGCCTTTAATTACTTGACTCCATCTAGATGCCAGAATTGTGTTAGTTATTTTCCATGTAGAGTATGACTTTTCAAATATGGCAGAAAGAGTGTCCTTCATCTTACTTACCCTCAAGTATTTTGACCTGTATTATTAGCAATGTTACTCATTCTCTTAGCTTATGTGTGATTGTGGAAGAATTTGTGTTTCATTTGCCTTTAACCAATGTTGATGGAGCTTTGATCTTTGCATCCTTCTCAGAGCCTTTGAACATTACCCATTTCTCGCTAGATAAAACTTAACATTTAACTCGGTGATGGTATAAATTCTGAAATATTATATGCAGAGCATAGCCCTCTCAATGCAATGCAACCTATTTAAATATTTTTTGATAAATGTTCCATTTTGAACCTCTATAAAACACTGCAGAAGCAAAATCAAATGTTGTTAAAATTATGTGAGCACAAAAACTTCCCACGTGATAAATTACATTATTTAAATAAAGTTATACAGAGAGTGGTGCTCATCAGAAAATTGAAACAATGACTGTCTGTGTGGTTTGTGGATTCATGTGTTGATATCTCCAATGTCATGTTTCTTAGTTTATTGAGATGTTTTAGTATACTACATTATGATGAACAGTTCAAACCATAGGGAATCTCTCCAATAATGCAAATTTTGAGAAATTTATTTACGTGGGACTCCTAGATTAATTCATTGAATAGAATTAAATCAATGATTTACATGACCTGAAAAATGATAATATTTCTGCTGTTATAATGCTGTTCCTTTTTGTCATCTTTTAAACTCTTGCCTGTGCATGTGACTACTGTTTTTTAATGCTTACACATTCTTGTTCCTCAATTGTTATTGTCCCACCATTTGATTAAGGTGAGTATCAGTATTGGGATTTGAGAGAATCTTCATTGATTTCATATTGAGAGATATATTGACTGCAAGTATAGGAAGTTATCCATGGTCAAAGAAAAAGTGCTTTTGTTGTATTTAAATCTCAGATACTCCCCTGAAGCTGGCTAATTAGCTGCCAAACTGTGCTTCATTGAGCTCTTCATATGAGCTGCTATAGTTAGAAGAGTTATATTCATAATCCCACCTGTTTGTGCTCCTCTTGTTTTTCATAATCTTGGTTATGTACAATGACTCTCATCAACACCATTCCCGCTAAATCTTCATGTTGAATAACAGGGTGAGCGACTGCGACAAGTGATCCTCGAGAAGATTCAGGCAAAACAACTTCAGACATTGTCAACTGTTGAAAGAAAGATCATCCAGAAGCTCCGTGAGAAGGAAGCTGAGCTGGAGGACATAAACAAAAAGAACACAGAACTCGAGGAACGGATGAAGCAACTAAGCATTGAAGCCGGTGCATGGCAGCACAGAGCCAAGTGTAGCGAGAACATGATAGCACAACTCAAGATCAACCTTCAGCAGGTATTCACTCAGGGAAGGGACAGCAAGGAAGGCTGTGGTGACAGTGAAGTAGATGACACCGCGTCTTGCTGCAATGGTGGCGGAGCTGTCGATTTCCAACTCGTCTTCAGGGAAAACAAGAACATGAAGGACTCGCTGATTTGCAAAGTTTGCAGACTGAATGAGGTGTGCATGCTCTTGTTGCCATGCAGGCATCTCTGCATATGCAAGGAATGTGAGAGTAAACTCAGCTTCTGTCCTCTGTGTCAGTCCTCGAAGTTCATTGGCATGGAAATCTATATGTAAAAATGAGATATTGTGATCTTCATCAATGCCCTTTGTTTTATTATGGTTTATTTGCGATCTTGGGTACATGTAAACCATTTGCTTTCCTGGACTTGTTGTCTGTGCTCTTATGTAAAAATGTATGATCCACTTGTCAGTGGCTGTTGTTATTGAAATGGGGATTCTGAATACATTGCATCTGTGCATTTTACTTCACATCTTAAGGCTTCATTCAGTGGACTTCAAATGGAAAACAAACACAGTAATTCACTGGTGTTATTTTGTCTTCAGTATTTTGTTTTTTTATAAACATGAATGAGTATTCTAATGCCCAAACTCTCATGTGTGATCTAACAGTGTATCAGTATCGTTCTACACGCATGTTTACATACAGTGTAGTCTTTGAAGTGATTGTTCTCATGTGCACATGGCACTTTTAGCTCTCCAGGTCCTCCACATTGACCACCCCATCAATAGAATTTTTAATTGAGACTTCCAAATGTCTAGAGAGGATTAATTCCATGCCTTATCTGTGTATCCATACAAAACTACTTTTCCACTTTGAAGTGGACTTTTTTTGTACTCCATATATATATCTTCCCTTTATCAGATCCATTTCTAACTCTCTTTATAGCTTTATTCATGAGTGATCTTATACATCCAACAACAAAAAAAAATGCATAGTCAAACTATTTATATAAACATTCTCTCTTTTAGTGGTTGCAGAGGATCCACTTGCATCCAAAGATGCATGGACAGGGAGAGTGGGTCAAAGGAGGGGGTGATTCCCATGGAGAGAGATGGGAATGCGAGAAAGCTGAAACTGGATGAGAAAAAAGAAGGGTCCAAACCAAAGGCTGCTTTTGAGTGTCTGTTAAAGTGAATTGAAAAAGAAAAGACAACCATGAGAGCCTCACAAACTCTACTTGGTGGTGGTGGGGTGGGGTGGGGTGGGGGTGGGGGGGGGGGGGGGGGGGGGGGGGGGAGAACTTGTTAAGCTTAAAAATAATGAACCGGATCCAATAGAAAAGTTTTGACATACTTGCTGGCAAGTAGGTTTTGACATATACTGTGAATTCACAGCATATACATTGTTATGATAAATATAAAAATATATGCTTCTATTCTATACAAGTAGATATTTTATTTTTTATATAAACATATAATTTAATAGTTAAATATATACTTAAAAAAATCAAAATGTGTATGGGTAAAAAATGAGACTAGGATTGAATATAACATTTTCTTTAAATTAATGCTGATTATATAAAGTTTTTTTTCCATACATTTGTATAGGAAAATATTACATACAATTTTTTATGCAATTCATTTTACAATTCTCACGGTGTTTTAATTTTTTAAAGAATATATTTAATATAACAACTATATATTTTTTTTAAATAAAAACTTATACTCCTTTGAATTGTGTATACCCTCTTACATAAAAAAAATAAAAAATCATTTGTTTCATTTAACTCAGATTTATATCTTTTTTTAACAAAATAATAGTACATATACAAGCTTGTATATAATATTATATGCGTGAAATGACACCCAGTATGTATATATACAATGCATGAATCATATGGAGTAATATCAACATTGTGGATTTTAAAATTAAAAAATAAAAAGAAGAATCTTTGGGCAGTATATCAAGCTAGCAGCAAGCACGGGCTATCATTGCCTATTCCAAGAAAGCCTCATTTCCCTCCCATGCATTATTCTACTGCCCTTCTCTTACATGTCTTCCTGCTGCGGGTAAAACCCTGCATTATATATGATTCAAACATGATATGCATCCAATGATTCAGTGATGTTCCACGACCAGGACTTCTAGCATGCACTAGAAGAAGTTCCACACCATATAACACTATAATTCATCTGCTACACATGGTGGTAAAAAAACTGATGCTCCACTCATGTATATCATTGTGTCATTGACATCACCAACAAAAGCCACAATAAAAACATATATTATTATAGTCATCACATGCTAGTGAAGATAAAACCAAGAAAAACAATTAATAAACAAATCCCTCCTAAATCAGACACTCTCTCTCGGGTGTCACAATATCTTTCTTTTGTTTCACTGTGTGTTTGAAGAAGATTCCCAGTGTCTGGGCAAGCGAAATATAATTTGTTTGGCGTTATCCAAAGATTGCACTCTTTGGAGGGAACTTCTGTCCCTCACAAAAAACATTCACACCACCATTCGCTCCCCCAACTCCAAGAACTAATAATAATAATAATATTTTCAACAGAAACCATTAATGAAAGAAAGAAAAAAAACTCTTTCTAGCTATCACATCTACTCATCCAAAGGATCTCACTTTCGAAACCCTAAAAAAAAAAAATCTGATACTACAACAACAACAACAACAACAACAACAACAGCATGCATCATCAAACAATAACGTAAACAACCCATGCATGCATTTTAGGTTGGCATGAGAGAGAAACCCAACTCTTCCTTGGAAAACCCAAACCTCCCCTTCGGCGGCGGCGCCGCCGTCGACGACGACTCCACGTGCATTCTCTTATTACAGTGAAGAGTCACCCCGAAAAGCCTCGGCCGGCTGTTGTTGTCTTCATCGCAGTCGTCGGCGCCGCCGTCGTTGTTGTTGGGAAGATCTTCGGCGATGGTGAGTGAGCTACTCGAGGTGGCGCTCCCGGAGGATCTATGGAAGTACTTCTTGGCGGCGGCGGCGCCGCCATTGGAGAGGAGGTTGTGTGGGTTGTAAGACTCACTAGGCGTGACAGGTCTCACGTGGTTCTGAACGAAGTAGATGATGTCGTTGTAGAGCCTCCTCATGTGGGCAAGCTCAGACACCAGCATTGCATTGCTCCTCCTCAGCCTCTCGTTCTCCTCCGCCACTGCTGTCAACCCCATCGCCGGAGAAGGGTAGTGTTGTTGTTGCTGCTGTTGTTGGTGGTACTGGTTTTGGTGGTGGTGGTGGTGGTCGTCCATCTCCATGAAGAAAGGCTGGTGGTGGTGGAAGAAGTGGTGGCCGGAGACCGGCGGTTGTGGTGTCTTCCGGCGGTGAATCTCACATAACAGATGCTTCTCTCCCTTCCTGAAGAACTCGTTCGCGAACTCCCATCTTTCAGGGACTATCTTTCTGAAACCCTACACACACAGATAGACATCATATAAAATCCTATCCATTGCAGTCCTATTAATAGGACAATCTAAGTATAGGACTGTAAAACGAACAGACTCTTCTTAAAGATGAGATTGAAGTGGGTCTGCGTGTGTGTTTGATTTTGAACTCACGTAGGTGTTGAGTTGTCTGACGAAGCTGGAGAAGTTGTTGTGCTTGAAGTAGTTGGGGAGGAGATCGCGAGCGAACTCTGAAGGTCTCCAGACGACGAAGGTGGAGAGGTCTTCGCCCCAGGAGACGATGTGGTCCGTGGAAGGGTCGTCGACGAGTTGGTAGGTCTTGCTGAGGAAGGGAGCCGGGACGGATTTCTGGGTCTCGGCGGAGATGGAGAGGTTTGTTGTTGTTGTTGTTGGTCCTCCTCCGTCGCAGAAGCTCTCCATGGTGAGAGCCATTGGAGATGGTGGTGGTGGTGTTTGTTGTTGGTTTTGAAGAGGATGAGAGAGGAGGGTGAGTTTCAAGAGAGACCCGTGACTCTCTTTTCTCTTTTTTTTTGTTTCACTGTTTTGTGGTGTTGGAGGAGAGAATAGTGAGTGAGGAGGTCGGATGAGAGGGCGCGCACACGCACTTAAAAAACGCGTTCAGGTGGGGGAGGGTTTGTGTGTGGACCGGACTGTCACCTTCGTTTATGTATGTGTCTTTTGTATATATGGTTGTTTGCCTTTTTGGGAAAAATCCATGTAACCCCTCGATTAAACTTTTATTGATATATGATAAATATTTTATAGGCATTATGTTTGATTAACTGATTGAAAACATAATTTATCAAATACCCCTATAATGTATTAAAAACATGAAAAATCTCTTTAAATAACGATTTTATCTCTCTAAATAGCCTTATAATCTATTTAGATATATAGGGTTTTTCATTTTTTTAATGAATGTAGTTATTATTTTAGTATATTGTGCTTTAACCAAACAGAAAATTATGTTTCTCAACAAAAATTTAACTCAGATTTTTGGAGGGTTATTTGGATTTTTTTGAATTTTTTTTTTTGTAATATGTACATGTTTTTGTTGTTAATTGATTATAGAGTATATAATATCCGCGTGGATTAATTTGGTTTTGTATTTTTTTTTGTTTGTTTTAAGCGGCGTCGATTGCATGGATTTCGGATTTTTATCTGGATGCAAAGTCGCAAGTGTATAAAACACAGACAATAGATTCTCTTGACACCTTTTTATAACAAGTGTATAAAACATAGATTTGACTATCAATAAATATCAGTCTGTTTTGTGAATTTTACGAGAACAGGAAAGAATGGTTTTAATATTTGTTTAATTACTACTTTTTTATTTTGATAAATTTTTGGGTTTAATATTTTCAGAAAAAAAAAGATAGGTTTTGAATATTAATGGGCACGTCTACACCCACCAACCATTTACCTATTCACACCAACCAAAATATAAAAATATATATATTTAAATTTAATTTGAACATCATTATTATCACCAACCATTCGTCGGTCGATTTGTCAACCTTTCTTTACAACCTTCGGCAGCTCTCTGTCAACATTCCTTTACGACATTCGACAGAATCTCTGTCAACTTTCCTTATGACCTTCGACTTTAGCAGTGTCAAGTTTTAAAAATGTGAGGATTTTGAGATAATATAGTTTTTAAAAAATGCTTATTTAATTGAGATTTTGGTTTTAGATTAGAGCATGCAAATTGAATTAATTGGTTTTGATTTTCTTCAATAGCTTTGTATGCAAATGCAATGAGGTTAAAAGAATTAACTATTGCTTCTAGTTCAAGTGTTTTTATTGAAATGTGGTGATTGTAATGTGAATATTGAATGTAAAGCGAATGTGTTGACATTTTGATGTACGTTGAATGTTAAATGTGATCGAATATGTCTCAAGTCTTCATTTGAAAAAATATTCAGTTCGACACTGTTACGGTCGAGCACACCCTCCCAGGTCGACAGATCAACTGTCGAATGTTCTAAATAAAAGTTGACAGAGCTATTGTCAAAGTTTGTAAAGGAAGGTTGACAGAGAGACTGTCAAAGGTTGTAAAGGAATGTTGACAGATCGACCGTCGAATGGTTGGTGAGAATAATGATGTTCAAATTTAATTTAAATCATTTTTTTATTATTTTGGTTGGTGATAATAGGGGAACGGTGTGTGGTGATAGACGTGCCCAATATTAATTTTTAAATAAAATTGGTAGACCTCTACTTATTTGTATTATTATATAGAAAAGGAGGACATGTAAATGAATATGTAAAGGAACACAAAAGAAGTTTATATAAGAGGTTTAGGTCCCGTTTGAAAACACATTTGCAGAACTTTTGGGTTTGCAGGAATATCAATTTTTCAAACCTGTTTCTATAAAGAAAAAAATCAGCTTAATTAAAAGCTGTAGATATATTTTTTTGAAAAAAATGTCTAAAATCTAGTTTTTTTGGAGATACAACTTCATGTAAATATAGTTTTAAGTTCAGTTTTTTTTTTTAAAAGCTAACTCTAAAAAAAAAAAAAAAAAAAAAACCAGTGCCTCTAAGCAAACTTCCAAACCCCAACTGCTCTATAGTTTAACTTATCAAATTATAACCATTAATGATTCCAAAAATGTACTATTCTAAAAGATTAATTGAATCTATTTTTGTAATATCCACCCTCTTGTTTGTGAAACAAACTGGAGCTCGAACAGAAGGGAAACTTTAACCCAAACCTAAAATATTCAGTTGGATTTTGGTTTTGAATTAAGTTCGAACTTGGACGTGGTTGGATCAATATAAATCACATTTACAACATCAATGTAATCCATTTTTATGATGAATCAATGTAATCAAGATTTCTAAACATTGCTTTTAAGGTAACTGTCACATAGGAAAATTAGAGACCATCCTAGCCTAACAGTAACCATCATCACACTTTAATCTTTAAGCGAAACCAGATTTTCCTTGCACGTGAGATCTGAAAAAGACCCCCCCCCCCCCCCCCAAAAAAAAATAAATAAATAAATAAATACTCGTTACATGGTAATCATCATAAATGATCTCTTTTTTCTTATAAAGAGTTCAAAAAATATAAACGGAAAAGAATCTGATGATGGCACATTTGGTGGTTTCAAGTCAAAGGTCTGTCCTTTTTCATCTCCCCTTCTCAAAATTCAGGTCATTCACTTTAATTTATCAACTCTCATTCAGTTTTCACTCTCTCTCTCTCTCTCTATCCACTGCAAATCAAATCCCATCATTTTCTCTATACTTGCAGAAAACCATAATACGTTGAACTCCGTGACCTGATTTTAAAGCCTGGGTCACTGACCAAACCATTACATATATATACCCACCATTGAAGGGTATATGATATATTCATTCATATATTCATCTCTTCCTTCCTTGACTGACCCAACCCAACCTCACATAATTATTCTTCCACACAAACATCAACATCACAGCTGGTGCTCCGGTTTCCATGCTGTCCTATGCTCAGGTGTTATATTCGGATTTACCGTGGCTTTTATTCATCAATCAATGAATGTATGATATAATAGAATGAATGAATGAAATGAATATATAAATGAATGTGAATAACTGAACACAGACATATCTTGCCAGCTTTTCCTTTTATAACACTGAATAACGTTCAAATGGGGCTGTGGTCAGCATGTGACGGTGGTCAGTGAAAGAGCGTATTATATTCTAGATATTGTTTTACTATTATTATTATTACTTGCTTTTGGGGGTCCAAGGGTCTGACCATCAAAGGAAATATATACATACACACAGTGGGGCTTCTAAACCTTCTCTCCTGACCACTTCTCTCCCTCTCTCAGCTGCTTCTTCTCTTAAGCCAGTGTGAGTTCACAGTAAGGCTGACAGTGTGACAGTCTCTGCTGCTGTGCTTTTCTTTTATGCCCTCCTCGTGATCTCCTCTCATGACCTCTTGTTTTTTTCAACTCATTTTCATATTCATAAATAAATTAATATTTCTTCATTTTTTGTTTTTTTAATATTAATTAGGGGTCCTGTGATCACCGTTTATTATTTTAGATCCCTGAATATTTTTATTTAGGTCCTAAAGCAGTAAAAAAATATTTTTAAATCTCTCCAACTGGATGTTGTTTAAAAAAATAAAAAATGCCCTTACCCAGGGGCAGAGCCGGGAAGGGGGGGGGGGGGGGCTGGGGCCAGGCCCCCGAAGGCCCATGCAACGCATGGGCATATAGGTGATGGAGAATTGATGGTATAAAGGGATTTTACATATAAACCCCTCACAAAACATTATATAATCACATACCCTTATTTAAATTCTATTCCCAACAATGCCCTCAAAAGGTTTTAATTTTGCATCAATGCCCTTTTAAGAGTATTTTTACATAACCTTTTTTTTTAAATTCTCAATAATATCATCTAGAAAAGGGATATTACTGAAAATAGTAATTCACTAAGGTTATTTTGATAAAATGAGATCTTTTCAGGGTATATATAAAATAAACTTATTGAAATGAGTGGGTTTGAAATTGAAAAATAATACATGCAGTCTCATTTGCATCCTGATTACTATGCTTATTTTTGAAGCGTATACTCGTATGATAAAGTACATTAATATTTGATAAAAATGAAGTACGTGCTCATATGAAATAAATATATATATTTCATTTAAGTTTTTATATAATAGTGTATAGGGAGATAGTGGAATATATACTGCATTAATCAATTTCATATACTGCATTAGACATGACAAATGATAATATGGCTAGAAAATGACTCAATGTATTAGTGCTCATTTAGACTTTGATTCGTGTGTCCTTTTAAAAAAAAAGCAAATTGTGATAAGCTATATTTTCACAGGAATATCGATATCTGATTTTGAGGTATAGAAAAATCATATATTTGAATGGTTTAATGATTTTTTTGTTTATTTTGATTTTTCATCATTAGTATATTGAGTCTCATATTTTTTTGAAAGTTAGGTTTGAAAATATCTTTCTAAAATATAAACCTAAAAAATATCCTTATATGTTTTTTGATCAATTATTTTATTCATATTCACATTTTTTATTTTTGAAGCTTCATTTTTTTTTATATTTCATTATGAGATTTAATGAGATTTTCTAGATCATTCTAGATAACTAAATTTCAAACTCTATTTTTCTAGATTTTCATAAATTATTCTAGATAATTAAATATAAAAAATAAGTAAAAAAATAACTTTCGATATGAATTGATTGTCATTGTCTCAAGAAATCAATCATTAACCAATTATTTTAATTTCGTCATAACTTATTATATATTTGTAATGTTTTTTTTTTATCTTATTCATTCTCTTAACCCTCTGGCCCCCCTATACTCTAATTCCTGGCTCCGCCCTTGCCCTTACCCAATTATGCGAATGTTAAAAATATTTTAAAAAGTGTTAATAGTGTACCTGAGATACTTATTAACAATGTATTGAAGAATGTTTACAATGCAATAATGTACTGATGAATGTTAACAATGTAAAATAGATACTTAATAATATAATAGGGAGTGTTAACATTATACTAAAATAATTAGGCAGAGAACATTTTTTGTATTTTTGAACGTCCGGATGGAGAGACCTAAAGATAATTTTTCATCGCTTTAGGAACCTAAACCTTAATATCCCCCCCCCCCCCCCCCCCCCCCCCCCCCCCCCCCCCCCCCCTTTTTAACCTAGCTAGCTAGCTACGTATTCTGTGCAGATACACATGCGCACACGCATGTCACATGCATTTGTGACTGTTTAAGATTATACGTAAAAGTTAACAATCTTGTTGTGGGTTAATTATAATATTGACATGGTATATATGTCTGTGTGCTACAATATATCATCATTGTCTAATGTTCCTAAGAGCTACTATCTAAATGATAGGTAAAGATCAGAGGGCTAGATTATAAAGAGGGAGTACAGTTTGAACATTTTTGAGGATTGAAGAATGGGTCATGTATCTTTTTGTAAAGATTGTGAGTTTTTTGGTTGTTACAATATTAAACTATAACATAAAATAAATGTGATATATAACACTTGTATACTAAAATATCAAACTTCATATACGTGTGCGCTACCAGATTGCTATAATTAGTAGGAAAATGTTACATTTAATCAATTATACAATTAAAAAAATAGACCGTGCTTGTTTTTATTTTTTGAAAGAAAAAATATATCTGATCTAGTAAGATATATACATTTATGAAAGATAATAAATTGAATGATATTATTTATAGAAGATATAAAAATATTTTAACAATGTATATACGACATATACAATGAATGGAGATGGCTAATGACAAGTATATAAAACTACATTTTAGGATTTTAAAAAAAACTAAGTATATAGAGCTCCTATTAGTAATTGGACGCTAAAAATAAAAAAAATGAAATAAGAGAACAAAAATTAAAATTGATTTCTTGTTTCTAAAAAAAGGCATTTATTTCACACACTAGCTATTCTTTATGCCCTATAAAGATAGATAATTATATTTTTGGCACGAAAGATTTAGAGAAAAATCCTTGATCAATTAACACCCAAACTAGTACGTGTTTTGAAGTGATTGATATAGATCTGTTCTTTTCCAAATCCAATAATAAGTCATAATTGTATCTAGACCCTACCTTAATCATTCATCACTACATGACATACAGAAAATTTCCCAATCTGAGACATGACATACAGAAAATTTCCCAATCTGAGAGCATATCCTCCTAAACTGGGACTCTGCCATGTCAAAATCCCTAATAAGCCTTTTATCCTCCAATCCTTCTCTAGTCACTTCAATGAGTATTTTCTTTCTTACCCATTCTCTAATTAGTTTTCTTATCTCATTTTTTCAACCTTGCAAAAGGTCATCGAAGAATGATCATATATATATTTTTTGTCATATGCTTGTAGAACTTTTATTGTTATATTTAATTCATTTAGGTGGTTCATTTTTTTAATGTTTACAAACAACTTATTAATGAACTATATATAAAATATAATGGACTATAAAATCCCTTGCATATGGTGGACATACCATCATTTTTTTTTTGAGAAAATGTAGAAACTATCTATCAACCGATTTCATATAGAAAAGAGTCAGTACAGTTTTGAATTGGGGATGAGGAGAATAGAGAGTGAAAATAAATAGATAAGAATGCGATACATGAGTGACACGCGAGCGGAGATACCATCATTAACAGAGTTAAATTAGGATCAGTGGGGAAGCTACTCCCATTTGGATTTTAAAAAAAGAAACACTGGTCGATTTATTTACCTAAAAATGTTAACACAGGATCATGGTTGGCTATATTCGACAGTACTATGTATTTTTTTCAGTTATGTGTGGTTCAAATATAAAATAGTACTACTAAATGATAGATGAGAATTAGATTATTATCTATTTTATTGATATCATTTATTCATTTGATTAAATGTTTTACTCTTGTCTTTTCATTTAAAACTCTGATCTCTCTTTTTTCTAACTAAAACCATAAATGAGGATAATAAATTACATTTTTATTTTATCTTTGAGTAATTGTAAAAGATTGAATAGCGGTTGGATCCTAACGTTCTTATCATTTCTCTATGATGGACTAATATGTGTCACCTCAGATTAATATTTAACATGTAATCCATCATTGATGTAATTTATCACTGGCTACTGAATTGTTTCTTTTGTCTTTTATATGCACATGGATCAATGACACGCCTAAACCTATCCACAGAAGTGAATACATTTTTCTATATCAATTTTGCTCTCCATATGAATTGAACTTAAGTATTCAAAAGAGGTATTCCTCTAACCACCAAGCCTAATAATACCTTTAGGACATGTAGATGGTTCATTTAGAATCTTTGTTACCTTTTAAAAGCACTAAATAGAACTAATGCATCGTTGGATGTGCAGTTCAATTGCCGAGATTCATATAATTTGTTCCACTTTTTCAAGAAACATTGTTTTCATAGTTTCAAAACATAAGAATTTAACAAAGAAAGTGCATAAACTAATGGAGTTTAAAATATAATAAAACGCTGAAAATCTTTTGGATTCACGTTTGACTTTTTTTAAATAGCATATTTCCATTCAAATACGTATTCAAACTGGACATATAACCAGTGAGAATATTTTCTAAATGAAAAAAAAAGTGGAGGTGCAGAAGGGAAGAGGACTGTAAGTGACCAAAGATATAAATCAGTGACTCAGCCCTGCTCAATCGACATGTACACCAAGAATTTTCAAATTCTGTCTGCATTTGAGAACCTGAAACCCTCTCTCTCCCCCACCACTCCATATCTTTTTCCATGAAACCAAGCTAAAGTAAGCTGTCCCCTATACGTATTGTTCCCATTGCTCAAAAGATGCCATATCTCTCTGATATGTAGGTCCCAATCTCTCTCTCTCTTCCTCTCTCTCTTCAACAACACACATACAAAACAAAACAAAAAACCAAACACACCCAAAAACAGTCTCTGAGCAGTGAAGAAGATTCTGTCCTAATTTCTAGAACCAATAACACTCTCTCTCTCTCTCACTCACTCACATGACCACCGCCAACCCAAAATTCAAAAGTAATTAAAGACTGGAGTGTGTCTGATGTGACTTTTAGTCTAAACTAATCAAAGCAAAAACATGCAATCTCTTTTTGTGAAAGGAATCTTCACTTTTGTTTAACGGTGTGTAGTTTATGCCTTGGAAGCTAGTTTATGCCTTGGAAGCTCT
Source organism: Acorus calamus (assembly GCA_030737845.1). Taxonomy (NCBI): domain Eukaryota; kingdom Viridiplantae; phylum Streptophyta; class Magnoliopsida; order Acorales; family Acoraceae; genus Acorus; species Acorus calamus. The sequence goes on along the minus strand of CM060876.1, from coordinate 25,428,002 downwards.
CACAAACAAAGGTTTTCTTTCTCTTCTGTCCCTTCCAATAAATAACAATTAATAATATATGCTTGAAACCAACCTTATCTCTGTCACACGGACACATAATAATAATTCATGGGGTCACGGGACAAGCCTTTGTTTTGTTAACATATGTGGAGAGATGCCATTTAATTAGTTTCTCTCACACACATGAAGGGGTGAGAGATTGGCTTTTTGTATTTATGACATGAACTATGCAAGTCATGGCATTTTCTGGACCAAGGGCCAAAAATGAAAGAATCGTCTTTTTGGGATGCACGTGTTGTGTAGTGTTTAACATTTTTTGAAAATTTGAGAGGAGCTTTTTGGAATCAGTACTGTAGTTCCCACTTGCTTCTTCTTCTTCAATAACGAGTACTTTACACTTTACATAGGGTAATGGGGTTTAATATATGAGTAGGTAAAAATAAAAGGTTCATTAACAACTTGCATGTACATTCTTACGTGTGTGATCGATGTATTTAGTTGTTGAGTACATGTACAACAATCTCGGTTTAAATACTGGCAATCCAACTTGATTGATCAGTCGACTTGGTTTGGGTCGGTTGATTTTCGGTTCAATTTGGGTTGGTTGATGATTTAGTTAATTTCATAAAACATTTTCACTCAATAGAATGATCACTAAATAAAATCAAGTGAATTGGTTTATCTTTCATCATGATTGTTGATTCAATTCGGATAACTTGATTGTGATGAAAAAGAATTACATTGTCAAAAAAAAACTTATCATTAAAAAAATGTATCGCTTGTTTTTAAAGAAGAGAACTTTAAAGTAGCAAACTCCAATATAATGTATAAGTTCCTTAAGAAACAACATGATATACAATTAGAAAAGTGTGAGTGTGTTGCAATTTTTAATTAAACTATATATCATGCATTGTGAATTGTTAGCTCTGAGAGAGACTGAGATTATACGATCAAATATTGAATAATCCATAATATATACCTAATTTATAGACAGTCAGATATATAATTTAATTGGTGGGTGATTGTCCTCAAATAATGATAATGTCTCTCTCCTTTTACTTCTTTTCAAGTAAGGGAGTATTCATGGCCCTAAAGGAGACTATGACAAGACCTTGCCAACAAATATATTTATGTACTCTGACAAACATAGAATTAAATGGAATTTCATCATATTTGAAGCTAGCTAATGAACCCTACATTTAGTTTCCATTGTTGTATTGAAAACACAATGATGACACCATGTTACGAGATACAATGAAACGCTTTAAAGAGAAAGAAGAAATTAAAAAAAATATAACTTCAAAGTTCCATTGCAAGTAAAAGCCCTCATCTTTTTTCATGGAAGGTCTATCTATAAAGAGATCTTTGGTGCCTGTAAATGATCACATAAATAGATGCTCTCAAAACAGAAGGTGGTGGTGGCCTCTGACCTCCAACAATTTTCATGGAAAAAAAAGAAAAAAAGTGAACAGTTTTAAAAACTTTGTGAAATAAAACAGTGCATCAAAAGAAGAGAAAAGATGTCCATGGCACCACTTCAAATATATATATATATATATATGGGAACATAAAGTAGAGCTTCTCATCTCACATTGGACCAATCGGTGAAAAATATGCTGAATGTGATTGTTGATAGAAGCATGTAAAGGTGGAGGAGTTTTAAGTGTTTGACCTAAATTTATCTCATTTAGCTTTTAGTGCTGGCCATATATTCAAACTTTATAGCTAGCTAGTAGAGTAGTGAAATGGATTGTTGAAGGAATTTTTTTGGTTGTTTTTCTTTTTCTTTTATATTTCAAGTGTCCATCCATAGATATAATTATCAAATCAACTATCATTATTTTTTTACTATTTATAAATTATTATCCACGCCTTATTCATATTTTATCCAAACAACAAAAACTTCATTATTTTTTTTTAACAAGAATAATTCAAACCACAACGAAACACAAAATCATTTTATCCGTATGTATACTACAAGGAAAAAGATACGTGTAGCCCCATTGCAGCCTGTTTTGCAGTCCAGCTCCTTTTTTATTTTCAATAAAAATTATATACTCGTCATTTGAAGTGCATGCTATTATATGAAATGATATATATACTGAGATACATTAGTGTATTTTTTTTCATGGTGAAAAAATAAAAAAAAATTTGAGTCAAATACCATGTTAGAATCTTATACGCTATGACGGGCTGCAGGCTGTACAGGTTGCAATGACAGGCTGCGTGTATCAGCACTCATACTATTATAGTCCTAGGCCTCAAAATAATTTACTTCTAGAACCAAACATGGGCTTTTGTGTGACAAAACACAGAATATTGTAGTCTAATGAGCCACCTCAACAGAATAAATAACAGATCAAATGCATGCACATTTTGATAAACATAAAAAACTAGCTCTGTTTCAAACAGAGTATTATCCCAAATCCACTAAACTGTCCTTGAACAACATCATTTGTGAGTCAAGTATGATGACAAACACATGGAGAATTCTAACCCAATCTGAGATGTCCAGTTGTATGAGAACATACGTACCCATGCATTCATTATTACACCACGTAACTGAAATGGTTCATCTTCCATTCCTCAATCACACCCAAACCTTTATTTATTTATTTTTAAACAATATAAAGATTTCTCATTATTGATTCAGCATTGCTTTTGAGGTGGGTCATCTCAATCAAGCATTTGCATATTATCCCCACCACCACCTCCTCCACCACCAATTTGTGATGCTCATTTTCTTTTAATCGATTGGATACCGTACATATTTTCGGTTTGCGGACGACAAATATATAAACTGCATCCCGAGGTGCAATGATTCATAATCGTTTCGGATGAAGAGAAAGCTCTGCCTCCCTTTTTTTCATGTAACCCCCCCTCAATTTCACATCCATTCAACCTTACAAAATTGGTTATTCATTTCTCACTCCCGTCCTGACTGTCATAAATAACAAGATTCTCTTTGTCAATTATTTTTTATGAATGAATGGATTCATGTATTAAATTAATTTTTATTTTTCATAAATCATTATACATATTTTATTCATTTTATCCATAATTTATTCATAATTAACTAAATAATAAAAATTTCACTATTATGATTTTCAATGAGAATAACTAAAAACACAATCAAATGAAAAATAGCTTATTCTATCCCAGAACAGCTTATGTCGCTATCCAAACATATGTTAGATAATTATTCTAGTATGGATAATTGTAACAATGAAATAAATCATTTTCTATTTAGTTGTGTTTTTATTCTCATTGAAAAATGTATATTGAAGTTTTTATTGTTTGATTGATCAAGAATAATATGTGAATAGAAGAAGAATCAAATGTGAATACGAATTTATAAAAAATACAAATATGATTTAACATGTAAATCATTTGATTTATAAAAGATAATAACATGTGAATTTAACATGTGTGTTACCCTTATACTAGTAGAATAAATTAGTGGAATAGATTGAGAGGACTAGAATATCAATACCAGCTTATTCCTACTATTCTGGCATACATGTACTCATCTTCTTCATGCAAATAAACACATGTTTTGGATTTATTCACTCATATTCCAGTTTATTCTCATGTTATTCCTCTATCCAAACAAGCTATTAGACTTCAGAGTATATACGAATAAACAGTACATACACTTGTATAATATATATAAGAATTAAAAGGTTGATCAGTGTGTCAAAAACTCAAATCACAGATTCATAATGGTTGGCTTTGCAATTACTAATGGGATGGAACTGTCACTCGAACCTCAGTGTTTCTTTGTTGGTTGGTTTCTTTTCTCTCATGATTTTTGTTAAGTAGCATTAATCATATCACCACCACTCCCAGCCTATTAAAGTCCAGTACACACACACTAGATATATATTTCATTAGTTCATATAAATGTATATCAGTATATACTCATATATAAATGTATGGCACTAAAAATAAAGCTAAAAATAAGGTTGAGTGTCTAAAGCAAGTCAGATCCAGTCAAGCCTGGGTTTAATCAGTACCATTAGTATCAAACTGCACAACCTATGAATCAAATTGAACAACCAGCTATTGAATATAAGTGTCACTCTCAATACAATTCAATATATAGTTAAACAGTACTGATAGTACGGACCAAATTTAGGCCTGACTGTATTCAGACTCGTCTAAAGCCCTGACTGTATTCAGACTCGTCTAAAGCCCTTGCATTCAAATTTAAGTAGCCCTGTCATCTAAAATTTTCAACAAACAATTTCTTCCCCGTGGTACAATTTTGGTAACAAGTAAACATATGACAACCAGTTGATTCTTTCTGGATACTCGGGCCAAAAAAAAAAACAGAACTCAAATACACCCCCACCATCCTAATGCACCAAATAATTTTTTTAAAATCACAAACAATTATGTAAACAGAGTCAAGGCTCCACTTCCTAAATACATCCAAGCAAAAAAGGATTGAGGGTCCTTACAAAGCCCTGTAACATGTATACACACACATACCAGCCAAGTGGTTCATGAACCTGTTAGCTGATTTGAAGTATTAGTGCAAATTTTTTAGACAGTAACACCACAAATAATACGGGTCTGAACCACATAAATAGTTTAATAGTATGACAAAGTTTGGAGAGTTCTGCTGATATATATATGAAGGAAAGCTAAAGTTGTCTTAATACAAAAATCAGAGAAATTTAGGCGAAACAGGAGTAATCCTACCTAAGGTGTAAGTAACCCAAGAGAGATCACGGTTAAAGTCCAGCTGAAAAAATAGTAAAATACCTCATCATATTGATACACACTACACAGGCAGTTTATAATCAACTAAGCTTTAAACTAAACATACTAAGCTTGCTTTTTGATACACCAGTGTCATATAAAAAAAGGCTCTGGATGAATAAAAGCATGCCACAAAAAATATTTGAAGACAATAAAGAGCAGAGAGCGATCATGTAGGCACCACTGATCAGTAAAAATAAGGCTTATCAAAAAAGTAGGGTAAGAGTTCTACTTGAGGAGAGAGTGTTCTAAAAATCCAATAAAGGGTAGTTCTGTTACTCACAATTAATCTAAAAAAATCTGTTATGAAATGCACTTGTAGTACAATTATTAATAATTAGATTAGATCAGAAATAATGCTAGGGTTTTTATCTGGCAATTAATCGTGTATGGAAGCTGTTCCAGCCCTTATTTCTTCCTTATTTTGATGGTTCTTCAATAATTTTCTCTAATGCAATTTTCCATGCATTAACCTGCATAAGCAAGTGTGAGATGACTACACAAGACAAGACAAAACAAATACTCCATTTATACTATGAATTCAAGACCAGAAACCATTCTTTTTCTTTTTGTACTGAGTTCAAACCATTTTTAAGAACTTATATGAAGAATGGGGAACTAATGATTCACATGTTAAATTCATCAATTGAATGTTGTTCAAAGAAAAAAGAACTCAAAACACCTTGTCATCTAAGTGTATAACAAGAACTGCAAACGTGGTAACTAAACGATGATAACTCCTCTCTTGAATGGACAAAAATATAAACAAGATGCTTTTGTAAACCAAATGCAGAGTAAATTAGTAGTAGAACATATACTTAGATTTGTTTCTTTCATAGGATAAAATAGGAGAAAATCTGTACTTTAATGAGTTTGGAACTACATAGTGATTTAGCTTCTATAAGTCAACAACAATAAACGGGAATGAATACTCCCCCCAATCAAATACCCAAAACCACCAACCAATTTTTTGGATTGGTGGGGTCAGGAAATTGGGAGGGGGAGGGGAGAGAGAGAGTGGAGGAGGGCGGCGAGGGCAGGGGGGAGGAAGAGAGAGAAAGAGAGATAGAGAGAGAGGGCGGTGGGTCACAGCTTTCTCCCTCTCTTTCTCTCCCTTTCTCTCTTTCCCCGCTGCTCACCTCCACCCTGCCACCCTCTCCAGTCTCCAGCCCCCTCCCCAGCTCTCTCTCTCTCTCACTCTCTTTCTCCTCCTTTTCTCTCTTTCTATCTCTCCCCTGCCGCCACCTCCTCCACCCTCCTCTCTCTCTCTTTCCATCTCTCCCTCTTTTCTCCCATGATTTTTGTTAAGCAGCAGTAATCATATCACCACCACTCCCAACCTATTAAAGTCCTGTACACACACACTAGATATATATTTCATTAGTTCAAATAAATGTATAAACTCATATATAAATGTATGGCACTAAAAATAAAGCTAAAAATAAGGTTGAGTGTCTAAAGTAAGTCTGGATTCAGTCAAGCCTGAGTTTGATCAATACCATCAATATCGAACTGCACAACCTATGAATCAAATTGAACAACCAGTTATTGGATATAAGTATCACTCTCAGTACAATTCGATTCATAGTTATACAATTCGATACTGATAATACTAACCAAATTTAGGCCTGACTAGATTCAGACTCATCTAAAGCCCTTGCATTCAAATTTAAGTAGCCCTGTCATCTAAAATTCTCAACAAACAATTTCTTCCCCATGGTACAATTTTGGTAACAAGTAAACATATGACAACCAGTGGATTCTTTCTGGTTACTCAGGCCAAAAAAAAAAAGAACTCATATACACCCCCACCATCCTAATGCACCAAATAATTTTTTTTAAATCACAAACAATTATGTAAACAGAGTCAAGGCTCCACTTCCTAAATACATCCAAGCAAAAAGGATTGAGGGTCCTTACAAAGCCCTGTAACATGTATACACACACATACCAGCCAAGTGGTTCATGAATCTGTTAGCTGATTTGAAGTATTAGTGCAAATATCCAGACAGTAACACCACAAATAATATGGGTCTGAACCACATAAATAGTTTGATAGCATGACAAAGTTTGGAGAGTTCTGCTGATATATATGAAGGAAAGTTAAAGTTGTCTTAATACAAAAATCAGAGAAGTTTAGGTGAAACAGGAGTAATCCTACCTAAGGTGTAAGTAACCCAAGATAGATCACGAGTTAAAGTCCAGCTGAAAAATACCTCATCATATTGATACACACTGCACAGGCAGTTATATAATCAACTAAGATTTAACCTAGACATACTAAGCTTGCATATCTTGATACACCAGTGTGACATGAAAAAAGGCTCTGGATGACATAAAGGCATTCCACAAAAAATATTTGGAGACAATAAAGAGCAGAGAGGCTGATCATGTAGGCACCACTTATCAGTAAAAATATGGCTTATCAAAAAAGTAGGGTAAGGGTTCTACTTGAGGAGAGTGTTCTAAAAATCCAATAAAGGGTAGCTCCGTTACAATTAATCTAAAAAAATCTGCTATGAAATGCATTTGTAGTACGATTATTAATAATTAGTTAGATCAGAAAAAATGCTAGGGTTTTTATCTGGCAATTAATCGTGTATGGAAGCTTTCCAGCCCTTATTTCTTCCTTATTTTGATGGTTCTTCAATAATTTTCTCTACTGCAGTTTTCCGTGCATTAACCTGCATAAGCAAGTGTGAGATGACTACACAAGAAAAGACATATACTCCATTTATACTATGAATTTAAGACCAGAAACCATTCTTTTTCTTTTTGTACTGAGTTCAAACCATTTTTAAGAACTTATATGAAGAATGGGGAACCAATGATTCACATGTTAAATCATCAATTGAATGTTGTTCAAAGCAAAAAGAACTCAAAACACCTTGTCATCTAAATGTATAACAAGAACTGCAAACATAGTAACTAAACGACGATAACTCCTCTCTTGAATGGACAAATATAAACAAGATGCTTTTGTAACATGAGAGAAACCAAATGCAGAGTAAATTAGTAGTAGAACAGATACTTAGGTTTGTTTCTTTAATAGGATAAAATAGGAGAAAATCTGTACTTCAATGAGTTTGGAACTACTTGGTGATTTAGCTTCTATGAGTCAACAACATTAAACGGGAATGAATACTCCCCTCAATCAAATACCCAATATCACCAACCAATTTTTTGGGTTGGTGGGGTCAGGAAATTGGGAGGGGGAGGGGGAAGAGAAAGGGGGGAGAGAGAGAGAGAAGGGTGGTGGAGGGCAGCGGGGGCAGGGGGGAGGGAGAGAGAGAAAGAGAGATAGAGAGAGAGGGTGGTGGGTCACAGCTTTCTCTCTCTTTCTCCCTCTCTCTCCCTTTCTCTCTTTCCCCACCGCTCACCTCCACCCCGCCACCCTCTCCAGTCTCCACCCCCCTCCCTAGCTCTCTCTCTCTCTCTCCCCCTTTTCTCTCTTTCTATCCCTCCCCCACCACCACCTCCTCCACCCTCTTCTCTCTCTCTTTCCATCTCTCCTTCTTGCTCTTTCCCCTCACCTCTCCCAAGTTCCCAACCCCACCAACTAAGAAAATTTTGGTTGGTGGGATTAGATGCTCCCCCAATAAGCAACTGCAGTTTTCAATCTCATCAAAGGTAAGTTCATATAGCTAACCAAGCATAGCATTGTGATATGCAATTTTTCAGAGCCCAACCTCAACTTCTGAAAGTCAAGAAAACAGATTACAGGAGCCCATGACATCTCTCCAAAATACAAAAAAATGCCACAAAAAGTTAAGATAGTGTAAACAGAACAGTTCAACAGGGCTGAACCTGAATGAGATGGAGAAAAAATGAACTGATGGAACAGTGCAACACCATAAAGTCTAAAGAAGTATATAGTATAAACCAGGTGTTTTCACACATGAGACAGAGTGAGGCAATAAAAACAGTATTGGCATTTCAGAGAAAGCACAATGTTAGAAGAAATTAGATTTGACTGACCATCACCACAAATACTTGAAAAAGGCAGATCTAATTAAAGTACGATATTTTTAACAATTAAAGATCTTGAATTGATAAAAGAGGGAGGGTAGTTGCATGCACTTCTAAGACAATGATTCAGCATTGCCTCTGAGAGATGTTCATGAATCAGGATAGAATAGCATGCAGACGAAACAACAAAGTTAATGGCAACCAATATCTATTCATGTTTTTTCTTTCTTTCATGTAACATAACAGTAGCTGTTGAAGAAAGAGTTGCAGGCTGAACTGAAGATGAAAAGAAATAACTTGGAGAATGAAGGGTTGAATTTTATCGGTGAAGAAAAAACATATAAAATGTAATTTCATTGGAAGAATGGTAATAAGAATAAGAGATGTGCCTCCAAAATCTTGTGTGTTCCAAAGGGAAAATAAAAGTAAATAATATAGCAGTCACATGAATAAATGCATTCAACAAGTGGTGCATCAATTATTCAAGAAGCGACAAATGATGCATTGATATGGATGTCTTGCAAACATGGCACAAATGAAGGCATCATGATGACACAAGTAACTTCTATAATCAAACTAAAATATATTGAGGTTTGAACATTGCACAGAAAGCTAGAAGCAATGCTACCGGAAGATGTATGGGTGTAGGTTGGTCGTCATTCATGTATGAGACATAAATCCATATCCCAAAGTGTAGGACGGGAATCTATGGAGCCTATAATTATTAAGGAAAATTCTTTGTAAAGATGATAACCGTGAGAATAACAATGAAGCAAATGAATGAAATAAAAAATTAGAAAGCAACACGAAAGAAATACGTATAAAACTAGAACTTTTTTGTTTGGATCAAACGGTAGGCTTTTTCGATAAAATAACTTTCAAGCTTCAAAGTTCCTGGACATATATCCAGCAGAAGGACCAACTGCTATGTGATTTAATGCATTGGAACTCTGAGTAGGGCATAAAAAAACTTATCAAATTGTTCTCTTACAATATATTTCCAACTATCATTGCACATCATCAAACCTATATAATAATCACTATTTGCACACTAAAGAATTCAACATTGTACCTCCAAGCTAGTGCAATGGCATGTGCATACATCTATTTTCCGATTAAATAATTCATCAGAAAGAATCGGAAAACCAGGATGCAAGTGTGCAACCCAAGGCCTATAGGTCACGAACACTCTTGAAACCTACTGAGGTAGTAAGAACCATCTCAATCACCTAGCCCTCTGCCCTGCGCCCCCCCCCCCCCCCCCCACACACACACACAAAAAAAAAAGGGGGGGGGAGAAAAAAAGAAGATGAATTGCAATATATAACGATGGTGGAGTAAATGAAACCGCAATATGTAGAATAACTTGAAAAAATGTGTTTGCTTTTTTATTGACACGATTGAAAGACTATCAAGCCTCTTAGGCAGATAAAAGACAGGTTTTCAACAACATAATAATAATTAAAAAAAAACACAAAAAAAAAACTTTAGAATGACATCGGTCTGCAAATCCCAAGTGTTGACATAGAATTTTTTTTTATGTTCCTTGCTAACTATATTTCCCAACAAATCACATGTGGCATCATTTGTGAGAATTTAGGTGCTTTGCTTCTACCCCCACCCCGGGCATCTTTTTTACATCTTTTTTTGCAAAGTGTTCACTCACCTCCCATAGGTCACATCCCTCATTCTCCAAATTTTCTTGCTAAAAGGACATGTACAAGAAATGATGCACCAGCACCTCCTCATCACCAGCATCACAGAGCTCACAGACTATGTTACCATGTTGAGTCCATCTATTCTAGTTTGCCACGTCCATAATATTACCCAAAGTGAACAACCACATGAATACTTGACAGAAACCACCTTATGGAGCCTAATGGATATTTCATTAAATAAACTTCCTATAACTTAAGCAGCTTTCACTAATTTTGATGGCATTTCACATGAAAAGATTTCAAACCTTTTCAGCATTTGACTCTGAATTTGATAGAAAAGGTCAGTACAAACTTACCCAGGCATTCAAAATTGTTTGGAGAGGGGGACCAGACTCAGAGGCCACTTTCAATAATCAAGCTCTGAATACCATATAGAAACGCAGACACTCATCTAATTGGGAATGCTTATGCTAGAATCAATCCAGAACCAATTGAATGGAAGAGAAGAGAAAATATCCAAAAACAATAAGGCAAGACAAAGTCAGTGGGTTTCAAGGGAGGCCAACTATCATCGAGGAGCAGGCGATCTCGGAAACGGGCAGGGTGTTGGTATCTAGTCTTTGTGGATCACTCTTCTATAGGACAAGCACCATAGTTGTTTGGAGACTAGGCGTGCTTAATTACATTTACATGTTATCAAGATTACTATAATTACAAAAAGATGAATAACCTTCAACTAAAAAGTAGAATGAAACAAAATGAAGAAAATATTCATTGCAATAATTAAAACACCATAGTTCTAAAACCATCAACCAACAAACAAACTACAAAACTAAAAGATTAATACTTTCAAGCGAACAAAGTTAAAAAACAAAAACTGAAATTTCATTATAAAGAAATGCTCAGTCACTATCCAAGTCTTGAATCCTGGACTCAATAATGTCATCACGATCTTCGTCATCACGATCACAAGCAACTCCATGTTTCTCATCCGGCTCCTCATCGCTTAACCATTCTTCTTGAATCTCACCAACAACTTCCTTACCACAAACATTTCTAAAACTAGAAGAACCAAAATCTCTTCCACTATATCTATTTGATGAGACATTTCTTCTTGATCGATTTCGCCCTTCAAATGCACTAGATGCACCTAATGCCTCATCCACATAATCCCATGTTAGATCATCACCCTCTCCATATACCAAATCATTTGGATCCTCTCTAGTCATCCATTCACAAGTCCAATCCAGCTCATCAAGGACAATGGGATCATAGATACCACTCTTCTCTCTCCTCTCTTGAAACCTTGCTTGGAGGCGTTGATTGAACTAGATAAACATTAGATCATTGAGTCTTTGTTGTTCAAGCCTATTCCTTTTTTTAGTGTGAATCTGAAAAAAAAATAAAAAATATAATTAAAAAGAAAAATAAAATTTTTTTCTAGCATAAATTTAATACTAGGGAAATTTGAAATAATTTTTTAACTTACAAAGTCAAATGTGCTCCAATTCTTCTCACAACCAGAAGAAGTGCAACAGAGGCCCAATATACGCATTGCAATCCATCTAAGCTCTGGAGTACTGGATCCGTCTAATACAGAGTCCCGCCTACCCGCCTAGACAACTATGACAAGCACTCACCCCCATTTTCCTGGGCGAATGGTGGCCTTTGTTTTACTTTATTTTCTCTTCTCATCCACTAATGTTTATAATACAATAGGAAGTGAATAGATTTCATTCAATTGTATCAATAGGAATAGAAAACACCACTCTGTTTGTTAATGTCAATAGGAATGGTGGCCTCTGTTTGAGACAAGTCGGAAATGTTTGTTAAAAGGGCTTGAAGGAAATTTCAAAGGGTTCATAAAGAAACTTGGGGGTAGGGGTGTCTGCATTTGGGGTGTATCTTATGGAGATAGGATAAAAGTGAACACAGTGAATCATGGATGAGTTAGAGAAGATACAGTGCTTGTAGACAGGTTTTTCAAATGGAGGGAATATGTTGCTGCAGATTATAGGTGAAACCAGCACAACATTTCATCATCTCAATTTCTTTAATTTTGTTGTTTTATCCCTCTCCTCAATTTTGGTCAGGCTTGCTTACAAGTGTGTTGCAACTGGGGTTGATGGAGGTCGAGATGTAATCATCTCTCAAATAATAACACCTATATCATCAATGATCAAGAAAGAGAAAGTTGAATGTGCACTACCAACACTACTGACATTCTACATCAACACGCATCAGTCTACAATAGATTTTAATTCACAAGCTTTGGATATATTATTGAATTGAACTGATCATACATTTCCTCCATCCACTCAAAAAGCTAGAATGTGATTTCATCAAACAAATAAAGCTAAATAACATGCTAATCAGCTTCATCACCTTGTGAGCTTCTAGAATGCAAATTAAAGCATGCACACTTATCTTTCAAGGCCTCTGATTCGCTCCCATACTCTTTGAAACTGTATTCTTCTTGCTTGAATGCCAAGGGTACCTTCCCCTCGCTGTAGCACCGATTGCATAGGCTAAATCGTGATCTTGTCTCTTTAAACCTCGATCCAACAATAGGATATCTGCATATTGCACAGATATGTCGGCCATGTCTCTTCCGGTCCCCTTCTTCCAACTTCACCAGAGTGCTCAAGATCCCAAATCCCCAGTCGGGATCATCAAACATCGCAAGGAACTCAGGGAACGAGATCTTCGAGACATCAGACTCTCCATGGACCTCCATCATGTCACTGACACCATGTAATGGGACATAAACAGCCCTCAAAATCTTGATATAAGCAATGGCGTCAGTCCTCTTTATCTGGGTGGATCCAGTCTCATTCACAGGCCGCCAAAGCAGGGCATCAAACACCACCCGTTTGCGCCTGTCCGGAGGTCCAGAGCACAATGGGGCGAGCACAGCAAAGAACATGGCAAGGTCAACCCGCCCAGATCCCGAGGCATCAAGCACTGATAAGATCCTCTCATTGATCGCTCTCATAGCTCCCTGAAAACTCTCAGCCTTCAGGGTGCGGAGCAGTCTTCGGAGGATAATCTCCAAAGCTGCCTTTCTAATGGATCTCTGAGGGGCTCCACTGGTTCCTGAGTAGGACACGGGCACATCAGCCTCACCCATCTCCTTCTTCAAGAGCTCTACGTCACACCTTCCAAGGCGAGTGGTCATCTGGAAGGCGCGAATCTCAAGGGCACTCGCGAGCTCCTGCCGCACTGTGGTCTTCCTCCCAACCCTCTTGAACTTGGACACCTCAACCACAACAAAATCCGGCCCGTCCCCATCACCACCACCCCCACTGCTATTACTGCTCCTCCTCAGCAGCTTCTTCTTCTTCTTCTTCTGGAGCTGCTTCATATGCACGATCGCATCATGGACTTCAATTCGCTTAGTCATCTTGAACGCCTCCTTCATCGCCTTCCTCGCTTCCTCCGTCTCGCCAGCCCCAAACAAAGCTATCGCCTTGTTGAGCTGCGCCCGCCACTGGTTCGGCCATACCGCAAGAACCCTCGTGTACATCTCCGAAGCCCTCTGAAACCTCCCCGCATCAATAAACAGACCACCCAAATTGTACAAAGCCTCAACATGCCCCGGCTTGAGGTCTATCGCCTTCTGAAACTCCTGAATCGCCTTCTCATCATCACCCAAAGCATGCAACGCCGATCCAAGGTCGCAATGCGCGTTAGCGTAGTCAGGCCTCAGGTACACCGCCTCCGTCAATGCCTTCTCCGCGGCGCGGTACTCCCCAACCCCATAAAGCGCGCTGCCGAGGAGCTTCAGAGCCCTGTAATGGTTGGGACTGAGGATCGCAGCCTCCCTGTAGTGCTCGCACGCGCCGAGTATGAACCCCTCCGCCTCCAAAGCCATGCCGAGGTTAACGTGCACCTGCGGGAGCAGATGAGCCCACTGGGTCCCGCCCGCCTCGGCCGCCTCGAGAGCAAGCAAAAGCTCCTCCTTTGCCTCGGCGTGCCTTCCCAAGGCATGGAGAGACGACCCGGCGCGAAAGTGGGGTCTCACGTCGGTCGGTTGAAGCTCGCAAGCCCTCTGAAGCTCGTCAACGCCTCCTTGTAGAGACGATGCTCGTATAAGGACCGTCCGATAGCCATCTGACCGTCGAAGGCCTCCTCGCGGGACCGGGCACTGTCGGCCTGGCCGCGAAGGACGTTAAGCTCCTTGAGGAAGACCACATAGTCCGGGCCAGACTCATCGTAGACGGGCCTCCGATCGGAATCGGACGGCCCGAGATCCCTCGACCAGCCCGCGTCGGAGCAAGCGTCGGAGTTGTTGTTACTGTTGCCGTCCTTCTTCGCCTGCTTCACCCTCAACCGCTTGATCAGGATCTCGAGATCCTCGACGATCTTCCACGTATTGTCAAACACGATCTCTTGCTTACTCCCCCTCCGCGCCGGCTGCGGCTCCTCCACCGGCAGAGGAGGATGAGACGAGGAGGGGTCGGAGACGGCGGCGGGAAGGGGTTGGTCGAGCTGGAGGCGGAGGGCGTCGAAATCGCGATCGACGTCGCCGGCGCCGTCGTCGTAGGTGCGGAGGAGGCCGGGGAGGGTGAGGCCCCGGTCGGCGTCGATGAATTCGGAGTAGGTGCGGAAGACCTCGTCGAGGATGGCGTTGATCTGTTCCTCGCTGAAGTTGACGCGGGGGTTGACGGCGACGACGAGCGCCGCCATCTCCGACCGATCTAGGCCGCCGTCGGCGTTGGCGTCGAACCTCTCGAAGATCCTCCGGACCTTCTCCGCCCGGGGCCCTTTGGTCGGCGGAGCGACCGTCATTGTGAAGCAAAATTAGGGTTTTCGTGTTCGGTGGGTTTGGCTGTGATCGCGATTTGTGTGAGATTTTGGGATCCGTGAAAAGCAAGTTTGGATGATTGAGTCGTCGGAGAGTGGTGGTGGTGGTGATGATTTATGTGGGGGAAGAATTTATATGTTGAATGACAGCTGGATAATTGGTTGGTTTTGGTTGTCAAATCCATTCACTTTTTTGTTTTATTTTTTTGTATAGTTTTAACGGGTTTTGATCTTGTTTTCAGATGTTTTTTAGGTTTATTTTTTGTTTTGATTTTTTTATGTATAAAGTCGTTATATGGTATCGTTAGGTTGCTCTTAATGCTTTTTATATCGTATGATTTCGAATAAATCTAGACCATCCGATACAATGAATGTACTTCTCTGGTTATCATAATCAAAGTTCAACCATATTTATAATTATAATTTTATATCAAACAAAGAATCTAGCAGTTGAGGTAATCTCGGATTTCTAACATTTACATTTGAGTTTCTCAAATTCATATGATACAATATGTGACTTGTTTAAGAATATTAATTTATAAATGAAGTTGGTGTGAGAAATAAATGATAAAAAAATGCACGTGAAAAATGCATATAAGAACTCTGTTATATCCAGAAGCATTGATCCAATTCTGAAAGTCTTCTGATTGCTCAAACCTTACACCTAGCAACTACATATAATCATTTGATTTGATAATAAAGGAAGTTAAAATTAAACAATTGATTTTTCTACACATATTACACAAATTTTAGGATGAACAATATAGATCATGAAACATTGGATACCAAATGGTATGCATGTTCATGGATTAATTTCAGAGGATTTTTGTGAACAATGTGATCATGATGTTGAAAGGGTCAATTGAGTAGGATGTCAATAGGGGGAAGCCCCACTTCTTTTGTATCATTTATTAGAGTGAGCTGTAAAGAAAAAGAAAAAAAGAAAAAATAATAACAAAAATACAAGCAAAAACATCATGTGCATTTGGCATTGCATGCACACTTCCATACAGTAAAATTTAATAGCCTTCTCAGCCGACTGTACGGTTTTGGTCTGTCTTTGGGTTCACTGACAAGGTCAATCAATCCACACATAACATCTGATTTAACAATCCAAGTTTATAATAAAAACTAGTGCTAATGGTTAATCCATTCCAGTGAACAATCTGCTCTTGCAGTAGTACATTATACAAGGAAGACAGGAAGTAAACAAGCAATATATTATGATGGTTCAATGTGTTGAATCATAGATTCCTGTTACACACTAGTTTTTAAACTCATGAAAATGAAAAGAAAAATCTAATCATATTCGTATCGCTGGAGAATTAGATCGTCAGCTTCAAATCTGCATCGCGTGGTAAAACCCTGCCGCGGTGGTTGAAGATCATAAAGTCTAAGTTGGCTGGTAGAGAAACATACCTACAATTCAATAAAACTCCATCAGTGATTTATCATTCTAATGCCAATAATATGTAGAGTAGATAATGCAACTTTCATCTATTATAGTGCTAAAACAAGTAAACCATTATTATATATCAACCCACAACCAATGGTAAATACAAGGAAGACCAAGATAACAAATGCCATTTTTTATTGTTTGGAATTAAAATGTTCAAAGAATACTACCAAAAAAAAGAAGAAAAGGATTGCTTATCTTCTCAGTTCTGTTCAACCATCAGCTAGAATAGAAGAGCCAGAGATATCTTAACCACAAAGACTAGCAAAATAAATTGCATCTTACTTGCTCTAGTAAGATTCTTGTATTTTTTTATAGTTATATGGGTGATGGAACCAGATTTTTAATTAAACCAAGACAACATAGTTAGAAGCTTAAGATATCAGCCAGCTAGAGATTTGAAGCAAGAAAATGGTTTTCTTCTTTTGACATTAAATTTTAAGTGAGATATCATTTACCCAATCAAAAGAAAGAAAGGGGAGAATTTTGATATACTCCATTTATTTGTCAAGGTGCACAGTCATTTTTGCTCTCAGCACATGAAAGGGAAACCAGAGGAGTTTGGGCGTGAGTGGGGGTGGGTGGGTGGGGGGGGTTCAAATTTCAAGAATATGGATCTTGGATGTCATGTATTTCATTTCTTCATTCGACTTGAACATACACCAGAACGAGAAAAGATACGACTTTCCATGAAAGGGTTGCACAATCAATAAGAAATCCATTTAACATACTAAGGTTGGTCATAAAAATCTAGATATATTCAAAAGGGCATGAAGAATGACCAAAGCATAGAAAAAGAGGAACCAGGGAATCAAGTCTCGCTCTAGGCGCTTAACTCGATTCAAATAGCAATTAAGTTGTAAATCTCCCTTCCTTTCAGTCAGTTAATGTGAAATCACACTTAGATGTGGATGGGGAACAGCATGCAATAATTGCTGACAAAGTATGACCCTATATATCTTTTCCAGTGATCCAAATGTTGATGATCACATATTTCATGGACACAGATGAGATCACAAAACAACAATCATTTTAAATGAACATAATGTTGAAACTTATCACATTTAGATTTTGGAAAAATAGGAGGAAAAGAAAGACTTCGCTTTGTCATAATTTAGCAGTCTGATATTGGTTTAAACAAGCTACTGAAATTGGAAACTATATGAGAATCAATCCCTTGCACGTGTTTCTATCCTCTTCTTTGACATGCCTCATCAATCACCAATGACCTGTCAACTATTATTTGACCAGTCCGTATAGTGGGGCAGCACCAGGAAATTGAGCAGATAAGAACACAAATCAACCATCAAAAATCATGAAATACAGACTTCCATAGCTGTTTTATAGAAATCCCCAAGAAACAAATTATAGAATGTTTTAAATGGTAAAGATAGAGATAGAAATCCACATTCTATGGTATGATGTTTTTTTCTCCACTAAATCAAACAAAGCCATATCAAGCATTTATAGAGAAAACAAAATCTTCACAGTGAAATTATGAAAACCTAAACTGACATAACAGAAGTGAGACTAAAATCCTCCAAAAACATCAATGAAGCTAATTATATTTACTCATTGATCTCTTTAGTAGACACAAATGGATTGTATTAAGTCTGTGCCTTTTAATGGGGATACCTTCTGCCAAGAAAGGCACACCAGCACTGCCTGAAAAGACTTCTTAGTTGGTTGGAATTTTCAGGGATGTACAGTGGGCGGAGCCTGAAGTTTGTAAAATAGGCAGTGGAATATGTAAAAATCTGGTATGATTTGATATGGATTTTTGTTGTACCTTAGGTATCATTTGAAGTCTTGGACTTTCTTGTTAGTCAATATTTTACCAGGTACATTGTCTGTTAGGACTTATATTGTACAATTATAATGGAGGAACCACCCACCTTTTCATTAATGACATGACAAGTACAGCACTATAGTTTGACAGAAATGAAAAACAATTTCCACTTCAGCATGGAAGATTAACTAACCATTGAAGCAAGAACCATGTACATTCAACCATTCAACAATTTTGGCTACCCTGTGAATACAACCTTCGTATAATCTCTTCCAAAAAGCATTCCCATAACTTTCACAATATCCATCTAATTCCAGAAAAATATAGACTACTAATCACATCAGTGCTCCCCAAGATAAGAGAGTTTTATAGGTTTTTAAGTCCATTCATTCAGATTACAAAACATGAATTGTTTACCTATGAAGCAAAGAGCAGCAAAGCGCCAAATTTTCTAAGTTTCTAACATATGAAATAAACAACCAAATCAGGATCCTTCTCCCACTCTCAGTGATAATTGTAACAAATCTTATTTATTTGTGTCGTTCCACTCTACCCACTAACTGATTCCAACAGCACTGTTTAGACCATAAAACATGAATTGTTTACCTATGAAGAAAAAAGCAGCAAAACGCCAAATTTTCCAAGTTTCTAACATATGAAATAAACAATCTAACCAGGATCCCTCTCCCAGTGATAATAGTAGTCAATTTTATTTATTTGTGTCGCTTCACACTCCCCACTAACTGATTCCAACAGCACTGTTTAGACCACAAAACATGAATTGTTTACCTATGAAGAAAAGAGCAGCAAAGCACCAAATTTTAGAAGTTTCTAGCATATGAAATAAACAACCTAATCAGGATCCCCCTCCCAGTGATAAACAACCTAATAGTAGTCAATTTTATTTATTTGTGTCGCTCCACTCTCCCCACTAACTGATTCCAACAGCATTGTTTAGACCACAAAACATGAACTGGTTACCTATGATGAAAAGAGCAGCAAAGCGCCAAATTTTCCAAGTGTCTAACATATGTAATAAACAATCAAATCAGGATCCCCCCCCCCAATGATAACAGTAGCCAATCTTATTTATTTGTGTCGCTCCACTCTCCCCAGTAACCTGATTCCAATAGCATTATGTTTGTGCTGCTCCATTATATTCTAGCTCCTTCCATAGAAAATTTATGAACTAACACTTACAATAGAAATTTTTTTTTTTTTTATAAAATGGTAGGCAACCAACCTACTGCAAAAGAGAGCATACAAAATACACCACAACTAGGTGGATTTATAAACCTCGTGGTAATCCTCTACATAATTAAATAAAAAATTTCATTCCTAGAGCCATGGATTACAGCACCACTGCACATTTCCAACTCAGATACTCATTGAACATCAGTCAAAAATAAATGTATCACATTACTCAAGCAGACAGAGAAAAAAATATGTGCATGCCAACCTAGCCATATTCAATTATTTATGGACAAGTGATATTTGACGTCAATTCATGCATCAATCAGAGTGGATTTCAAGCAAAAATGATAGGTACGACATACATGTGCGGTAAAAAAACAGAAGATACATGTAAACTTTTCATCTGCATGTCATGCGACACATACTATTATATTTGAGGACCATGATGAAAAATATATATCTCAACTCCTACACAGTATGCAGGAAGAGTAAAATTCACAGTAACTCCCACCCTTGACATCAAAGCCAATATTTTCAATGTAGGTCCTGTAACACTGGCTTTCCCAAAATCCACCCCCAAACTTGGCATATGAGAAGCATTGTTTTCACAGCTTCTCAAACGCCAATTTTTTTGTGAAGAAACGCATGAAATGTGTCATAAACATCCAATTTATTGTTTGGATCCGCGGTAGAGCATTTTCAGCTTTTGCACCACCAACGCCACTCCACCGCGGATCCAAACGGGCCGTAGCCTAAAGGTCAACCTAAACTTCTGCGAGTTCAGAAGCTGTTTCTTCAGTGATAGTTACTGATTTCCACTACTCAATCACGGACCGAAGGAATGTGTCTCAAATTTTTTTTTTTTACTAAAGCGACTAGAAAAAAAGTTTATGCAAGTGTTTCCTTATGCAATTCACCAATAGTAGACCAACCCAAACAGATCATAACCTAAAATTTAATTCAGAATACTTTAAGTTTCTCAATAATCAATTTTAACAAAGAATCTCATACAGATCATGAAAATATGGTTAAAACCCAAAAAGGTGGGGATGGGGATTTGCATAAAACAAACCAAGACAACAAATTTTCACCTGTTTTCATCCGAATCGGGAAGTATCGATGAGAAATTCCCCGGCACGCTCAGCGCTGCCCACATGGAGAGCCCCAGCCCTAGAAGAATCTCAATCACCACCTGCCAAGGACACAGAAACCCTAGATTCGTAAACAACCCCCTTCCAATCGAAATTCCAACGAAAAGAACCAACAAAAGATCATACATTGAAAGGAGGACCAGAGAACTCCTCCTCCAGTATCTTGAGAACGCCCCGATCTGCAACGAGAGAATACAAATCAAAACCCTAACTTGCGATTCAAAAAGTGGAATTTGAAGAGAAGCGATGGAGGATGGAACATTGGATGGTGGAATAAGCGGCATGAGCGAGCAAAAGACAGCCGATCGCGCCGATGAGGAAACCAGGTCCGGCAGCCATTATTTTGCAAACCCAGGAACTCTCTCTCTCTCTCTCTCTCTCTCTCTCTAGTGGACAAGTTCCTGTTATCGGGCTGATCGGGCCGGCCCGAAGCTCTTAGAAGATCAGCCCGAGTAGGATGGTGTTGGGAGGGTTTGGGATGAGTCTGTTCATTTCTATATGGGCTCACGGTTTTAAAACGTGGGGTGTGTAAGAGTTGTGTTCATATATAAACACAGACTATTTCATCTGATTAGACGATGTGGGACTAAACACCAAATCATCACCCTCATCCAATTCATAGACATCTTGGGACTTTTAGATTTCCCCTTTAATAAGTCAGGGTCACAGGAATAATCTGAAACAACTTTAATTTTATTTGTTAGTTGAAATCCCGACATAGTTTAGTATTCAAGGTTCTTAAACAACTAAAATCCACAATACTCATTTATTTCAACATATTTTGAATTTTATTCCACATTTAAATGGGGTCTAAAAGTTTGAGTAAAAAGCTCATTTAATATGATGTGTCCACAATCATTTGTTACTCAAATTTTAAAAAAAAATATGAAATCAAAGAAGAAAAATAGCCTTTCAAAATTAGGTAAAAATACCATTGGGCGGCAAGGTGCAACAACAATCCTTGGGTTGGGGGCGGCCCGGTCCGGTCCGGTCCGGCCCGACATGTACGACACCCCCAATTCGAGCAGATTTTGAGCCCGAATTTGATTAAACTGCTTATTCTCACCTTCCGGTCACCAATTACTCATCTTCCCCAAAACACTCAAATTCGCTGAACTCCTTTTCATTCAAAGCGAAAAAAATGATGAGAGGCGTCGGAGGTCCACTGCTCTGCATCGCCGATCTTCTAAGCGACCTCTCCGCCTCCACCGACGGAGACGTTCAAACCTCTCTCCCCTCCATCTCCGTCGGATCATCATCATCTCCCGATCTCAAACCGTCCGATCTCCACCGACTCTTCGAGGTATTACAATCAATACAACATCCTTCCATGTTCACCTTCACAGGTTCTATATGATCTCAATCGCATTCGTCCTGAATCAGGAGACCTACAATCAATTGACCGAATCGTTGTCTGGAACGACCGACCATTCTTGGGCTCTTTTAACTCTCAAGGTGAATCGATCGATCAAGTGCACCCAAATATCGGGTTTTTTTGGGGCAATTTTTTGATGTTCTGTTGTTAATGCCTTTTCGCAGCTTTGCTCTGCTTTAGAGACGGCTGACAAGTTGCTTCAGACCGCCGATACGAATAGCGAATCGCTTCTGGAGAAGATCGATGTTCTCAATGGCATACTGAAGCGGGGTGACTCTGCTGTTGCGGTCGCCCGGGGCTTGTGTGAGTCGCAGAATGTAAAGGAAGGGCCTTCGGTGTGAAATCTTCGTCCAATCTTTAGGTATTGACTTTACTGTGTTATTTTTTTCTTTGGCTTGTGATTTTGCTTAGGAGTGGATGAATGGACATGTGTTTGCGAAATCGTGAAGCCCTCCTTGTTTCAGTTTTATGGATGAATTTGTGTTAGTAGATTGATAGAGCCGTCTTTGGAATAAAAGTTAGAAGGTGTATGCAATAGAAATGAACGCAAAAACTATGAAGATGGGCATGGTGTGCTATACATCATAGGTGTATAAAAATTAAAGGCGCTGTTACATGCAGTCCCATTTACAACCCCGGATGCAATCCCATATATATTTTTTCATTTGTGGATCCATACATTTTATTGGAGTTTATATTTCATTTTTATGAAAATAAATGCTTCATTTTTTTAATCTTTAACGGTAGGCCTTTATCTTCTATTTCGAATAGGGACAAAAGCCCAAATTTGGGAAATACAAAGAAAAGAAAGTGAAATGCAACAAAAAAGAGTCGGCAGAAGAGAGTTCTGCAAACTCTCATTTAAAGAACTACTCCTGAATCAATAAACGATCCCCTTGCAATGTAATGGATGTAGCACCCACACAAAACCTCCCCCAATCTTGGATAAATCTAATCGCCAGTTCCCGTATGTTCTCTGCATATGGGGTTTCTCCTTTGAAAATGACGTTGTTACGTGAGCACCAAATGGCTCAAACCGTCGCCGGAACATATGTTTGGGTGACCTTTTCTCGAATACTTTTGTCTCTCGCATTTCGGATGGCCTTCCTGGCCGCCCACAGTTCATACAGGGAAGAACAATCACAGGAAAGCTCGGTTGCCAAGTGTAGCTGACACCATACCTTGCGCACCAACGAACAATTCACGAACAGATGTACTCCGGTTTCGTCCTCTTTACAGCATAAAACGCATCTTCTATCGATCAACGGGGACCAACGCGTGATGCGGACCCTCGTGAGTGCTTCATTACATGAAGTATATATCTTTCTGTAAAAAAGGCATGTAAGAGTGGCATGGTGGTTGCGTGCGAGACCGTGCCTAACATTTTCCAAAGATAAATGGTAGTCTTACTAGGTTGATCCATGTAGAGCTCTTGTGTACCATGTAACGTGGATTTAGATGCACATTAACGAAGTTTAGGTGTTGGATACTAGATTCACTAAGTCTTGCATGTCCACACATTGACTTAATTATCTTGCAGGCAGGCGTATGTGCATTCCAGCATGCACGCATGCATGCATGAAATAGGGTAAAATGTTTCTGTAAATTCTGTGACAACTATAATCATGGGTGGAATTCAAGTTAATTCTTTTCAACAGGAAACTGAAAAATTCTTGTCTCGTGTAAAATTTATCGCATACTTCTGTTTTAGACCTTGTCAACTGTTGTAAATTGCATGAAATTTCGATGGCAATGGAGAATACCATTTACATGTGAATGAGAAGTTCAGAATTGTTGTTTTTTTTTGAAAAAAATGAGGCTTTTCTGGTTCATTATCAAAGTGGATGTTGCATTTGACCACCAAATATTAGCTCTCCTTCTTGTTTTCCCGATTCACTTTCTAGAGTTTATTTTAAAGTAGAATTTGAATTAATTATAGTTTTATATGCATAGATATTTTTACACGTGGTTTGGAAGTTTGGTTCCAATTCATCAAGTGATTTTATGTTCAGTTTCATCCTTATAGGTTCTTTCAGCCTCTCAGGTTCGGAATTTAAAAATTTTCAGCTGAAGGGTTCATCACTTTTGTTTCGTGTTCATCAGGAGTGGGGCACAGATAAATTGGCCAAGTGCTTGTTTAGGTTTGAGGATGTGACCTATATCATTTTCTTTTCATGTTGGGAATAGTCTAGCAAATATAACAGTGCCTCCCTTTGCATTCTCAACTTAGTAGTCATTCCCTTTAAGATAAATGAACCCAGCAGATTGCCACCTCCCTAACAGTCGCCTTCCATAATCAACTTTCAAAATCCAAAAGTGTATGTTTCACTGGTTGGCATAACTTGAAACTCTAAGCTCGTATGGGATCAAATTCAAGTTCAATCTAAAGTGATAAAAAGAAGATTATGTGAGTGCAACCATTAAAAGGACCTCACCATATATATTTAATTAAGTACCACTGAGAGCTAAGAAAGTAAATCTACAAGAAAGCAATATTACAAAAGAAGTTGCTTGTTGATGGTGCTGATGATTGTTTAAGGTAACTAATAGCCAGGTAGGTCAATGGTGTTCCATTGGCCACTAATAGCTAGGTAGGTCAATGTAAACATGAATGCTCCAAGGATTTTAAGTGTAGGATGCAGCTCTTGGTCATGGACATCAGCTATTTTTATGGAAGCTGAAGTTATTAAGATGGTGATGAAGACCACGTTATGATTGGGGATACAATCTGCTGTTATCTATTCGGATTCACAAGTTCTTGTGACGTTCCTCCACGGGTCAGCACCAGGTCCTCATGAACTGCATAGAATGGTGGACTGTATCAGAAATTACAAAGCACAGCTAAGATCGGTTCAGTTTAAATGGGTCCCTAGAGATCGGGTGCAGGCTGCTGAAGTTTAAGCAAGGTTTGCCAAAGATAAGCAGGTGGATAGAATATTAATTACTCCACTAGATGGTATACAGCCCTTTTTAAGGCCAGTTGTACATTCACTTTTTGATTGTACAGATCTTGGGGTGAGTAACCTCACACCTACACGGCTACACTGTAAATGGATAGACTTTTGAAGTAATGGAACTGCCCTGTGGGGCCTGTCTACCAAAAAATAAATAAATGTAGTCCTCACACACGTTTTGATTTTTTTTTGTTGAATATGTATTTAATTAATGAAGCATATTCTTTTATGAAAAACAAAGTACTTACTCATAGAAATTGATGTGATGGAGTATATACCATGCCAGGAATTTTTTGGGCTACAAAATAGACTGATTGTATGTGATAAGCACCCTAACAATTTCTTCTAATAAATAAATACCTAAAAAAAATGGGATTTGGAGTTGGCTGTCCCTAATTACAATTAATAGATGTATATCTGAATTCTGATCAATCACTTTTGCTAATTTTCAGAGGTCCCAGTCTAGTGGAGTTGACATAATCATGAGGAGAGTGGGGTGGTAATCCAGGTATCACCAGCCCAACAAGCCTGAACAGTTTCATTGTCCACCCTTCTTTATAAGCAGGACCTCTCACGTATCCGATGACGAAGCTCCTCATCAGCTCCACCGTTGCATTCCAGTATTTCGGTACCACCGTCAGCAGTGAAAAGTAGTTCTTGTTTGGTTCCTCACTCACAATCTGCAAAATCATTCAAGCTTTTCAGATTAATTGGGATGAACAAGGGTCCAGTTTCACATATTTTTGGGTGTTATTTTAACATAAAGAAATAAGAATGTTGTTAAACCGAGTTTTTTTTTTCCAGTCTCAATTTCAGTCCATATTTTTCGATAGAAAATTATCGGAGCATATACTCGCATTAACGAAGTATGTATTTCAATAAGAATTTTTCACATTTTTTTATAAATGTATCTATGCAATTTATTGGAGTATATGTTTTAATTTTTATAAAAGCATGTATCTCATTAAATAAGGTATACTATTTTAAAAAAAAAATTAAAACATGTGTAGAATGAAACTGGAGCGGGAGAAAGAGTTACATGTAACATTATTCAATAAATATATTATGGGTTTTTTTATTTTTAACTCTTGGTATTTAGCGATCGTTTCTTTACTTTTTCGTATTTAAGTTTTATTCTTCAGATTTAAAGGATAATTTCTTTTCCTGTCAGAGATTAAAAAAAATTAAATAATTTACAGATAGGTCTCTGTTCAAATTTTAACTAATCAACAAATCTATCTACATTTACCGAACAAAAACAAATAACTGTGATCTGATTTGTCAAAAAAAAAGTCAATCTAATCAATCCAGATCATAACCAAGTTTTCAAACACAGTAAAAGCAAAACAAGTGAAGCTAGCATATCGAATTCACATACCTTTCCCTTGTAGATGACATCATAGTAAACACAAGTCCCAAAATGCTTGAAGAGCAGAGTAGAATCATCATAAGGCAACCTGGGCACCATGTCATTGTTGTAAACAAACCTAAAATACCTCCCCCCCAACCTCCCCATGAAGAACTCCCCGAGCTTCTCGTCCCCGACCCTCGGCTGCCCGAAAGTGTACACCCCCTCCAACCTCTCCAGCATCCACTCCTCCTCGTGTATGGCCAACACCGTCGGAAACAGCACCGCCAAAGCCCCTCCCAAGCTGTGCCCGGTCACAATGAACTTCGCCTTCTCGTTCTCGCGTAGGAGATGACGCAGTCTCTCTCTGATGGCGTAGTAGGCGTAGACTCGCCCTTTCTGCTGTTTGATTTCCTTGGGCCAGCCTTTGTGCTTTTGGAGGCCGAGGGCCTTCATGAAACCGCCGTGGACCTTGCCCACGTCGGGGAGGTGGTACCACGAGAAGTCGATGTCGGTGCACCACGCCACCGCGTCGAACGGCTCCGTGCCGCGGAAGGCCACCACGATGAGTTCCTCGTCCGATGAGTTGTCGCGGCACATGAAAGCTTGCGTGGATATCTGCCCTTGATAGCCTGCATGCATGGTAGGTCATCCGTGAACGGATCCCATTGGATCTTATCAGTCTCTCTGATGAAATGATGATATGCAGAGGTGTATTATGATAAATAAGGAAAAGTAAATTTTTTTCCTAAATGAACAGTGGATTTTTTCTCTCACTTTTTTTTCTTTTGAGCCGACATTTTTTTATTTCAAAATTTTTTAAAATAAATAATGTCTGAATTGGAAATGAGAAAGAACATATTAAAGAAAAATACAAAAAAAGATAGAGACCACACACAAGGACGGATGGCATATATAGAAAAGGTGTCAAATTCTTTTCTTCCAACACGAAGTCTTTTTTTATATTTTTTATAAGGAAAAAAAAGTTTTTATCACAACATGTAAGGAAAAGTAAAGTGAAATAATTTCACATTTCTTTGGTGATCTAAAATTTTTTCTTGTAATTGGACCCACACAAGAACTTGTCAAAAAACATTTTCTCAAGTTTTCTATTTTCTACACCCATTCCTCCACAATATTTTTCTTAAATACAATTTTAGATAGTTTATAATTAAATTATCATATGAATAATTCCAAAAATGAGTTTTATTTTCCATCAATTTTATGTGATAATACAAACATGTAATTTAATTTCCTATCATTTTTTATTTTTTATTTTCTATCAATTTTTATCACTCAAACACAAATAACATAAAAATTGGTAAAAAAGAAAATGATTTTTTTGTTAGTTCTTTTTTTTACTCAAATTCATTTTGCTTCATTTTTCATTTAAGACTTTGCACAACTACACATGAATGGTAGGGATAGCTAGTTTTCGATCATCACTTACTGTCCCAACAATCGTAGAACTCCACAAATTCCATCTGCGCACAATGGGAGAGAGAGAGAGAGAGGAATCAAGTCATTATTAACATTGGATTAAAGAACACAATTTTGATAGAGAGATAAGTCCATACCTTCCAATGATCATTCACAGTTCTTTGGATGAAGGCTTCGTTCTCGTACGATATTTTGGCGGCCATGATCGACAGCTGCGCATTGTATCCGCTGTCGCCTCTCTTGATCTTCTCGTCGAGATCGACCCTCTCGTCAAGCTGTCCGATCGCCGTTCTATATGTCGCGGCCGCCCTATCTGGCATTACTAGCTTGCCTGTACATGTTATATCATACGTTAAACATATGATCAGTCTTTTATTGAGAACTGACAAGACTTTACCTCTGAGAAGATTGAACAACAAGTTCATGAAGTTGCCATTCTCTGACAACAGGTTGAGCCAAAACTCGATGACGGAGCCCAGCAAGGCCAGTGGCCTCTTTTGGAGGAGGAGGAGCTTCTGCGCGAGGAGCGACACGAAGATGAGCCACCGCCGGTTCATCTCTCGAGCCTCCAACCCCGCCGAGAAGTCCAAGGAGGGGTTTTCGAGGATCTGGCGCGATGACAACAGGTGGGCGAGGTCCATCATCCCCGCCTTGTCCGGCCGCAGGAGCATGTACTTGTCGAAGTAGTCGGGATTGGCGTCGGAAGCCATGTTGGTCTGCATTTGTGTTTGTGTGTGTGTGTGTGGAAGGAAAAGAGAGGTGGCTTGTATCAAGTAAATTGAGAGGAATTGATGAAAGGGAGACTCATATAAATAAATGAGGTTAGGTGGATTAGTGGTTCTTCATTAACAACTAAGCCAATACTTAATTAAAACAAAATGTGGGTAGGAACTTGGAGATTAAGACTTTTCCAATACAAGGAACGCATGTTTTGGTTTGATTCCATCAGACATATTCTTAAGCAGTTTCGTGGAAAACACCACTCGCATGTGCTCCAATTGTTTGTGTGGTTGAGTAAATAAAGGGGGGGAGAAAAAGCATTGCCCATTTATCTGGCCAATTAGTCTCAATTGGCACTCTTTGTTTATTTTATATACAATAGCATCTAGTCATGCATAAATGATTTTACTTGTTAGATATATACATTGTTGGAAATCGGGACAATAGAAGGAGACAGAACCGGTGCGAGTGCTTCAAGGATCAACTGGTGTTGAATGCTTTTAGACAAACTTCTCCCGTTCCGGTATGAACCGCGAGTACACCTGGGATTGATGAAGTGCTGCCTTCAGGATACAATGAAGCCCTCTCTTGGTGTTGAGAACAGAGTGTGTACTCTCTGTCTCAACCTCTTAGAACTCTCTGTTTTAGGGGCTGATGATGCTACTTGTAATTGATACAAAGAAGATGAGTTTTGTTTGTTTTGATATAAGGTTCTGAATTTATAGGCATCAAAGTGCCTTTTGATTCAAATGAAGCACCCTTCATGAATGGGGAGTTACAATAACCGTCCGATCGGTGGTCCACCATTTCCACGCGATCGTGCGGTCCAGATCGTCCATCACGAGATGCACCTCTTCCAATGGCACCCCTTGGTGAATATAACCACCAACTGTCAATCCAACGGTGCACATTGCATCTGAACGTTTCATCATCGGACGGTCCAGATTGCATCTGATCAAAACGATCTCCACCATCCGATTAGCCAAAAAGAAAAGGCTCCTAGCGACGATCGCACGCGAAGTGCCAAGTGCGCCCTAAAACGCCCAATACGCACACACGCGCGCGCGCGTGCGCGCGACGCGCGTGGTGGTGCTTCGCACCACCCCGCATCAAAGGTCCACCATAAGGTGTCCACCAAAAGGACTTCACTATAGTACATGGGGCTCTCCTTATAAACACTCAAAACATTTTACAAACAACCGATATGGGACTAAAGAATAGGACCACATCATCTTCTAAAAGGGGGGACCACTAAAACCCAAATGTTTTAAATTACTTTTGAAAATACCCAACAATCCCCCACTATTTTCAAAATTGTTTTATATTGAAAATAAAAGTTATATTATATAATAATGGCTGCACCGCTCAGCGGTTGCCTACGTACCCGTTAATGAGGGATCAAGCCACCGTAGTTCTTTATAAGAAAGAAAATAAAAATTACATTGTAGCATCATCGTTTAAGGTAACACATAAATGAGAAGTATCTTATGGATTTGAACTTCCATTTAGTGCAAACAATTCAAAGCGATATCAAGGTTCTAAAGTGAACGAATCTTGAACTTAGTACCCTTCGAGAAACGCCGGAATCATCGCACATGTCAACTTCGAGGGAGAGAGAGTTCCGTTTACTTAGCGCGTTAATGGCCATGCGCATATATCCTTTATTCATGAGTCTCAAGAAATGACCATTTTTCTTTATGAAGCGGCCTGACTTCATTACTCATGTAGGTAAGTTTAATGAGTGATTCTGCGAACACTCGTTTCAACTTATTAAGGAACAATTTCCATCCTCCTTCATGCAGAATACCAACACTAGTTCTAGGAAATGGGATCATCAAAATTTACTAGTGTTTCATAATCACATGTTTAGCTTGTTAGTACCACATTGAACCTTGTCTAGTCTTTTTCAAGACAAAGGTTGGGTTCCCACTAAATGTGATCAATCTTCCTTCACAGACCTTAACCCCATTCCTTTAGATGAATTCTGAATCATCTTTATGCCAAGACCCTTGGTCAAAGGATCAGCCAAATTCTTTTTCGACTCTACATAGTCGACAGTTATTACTCCACTTTTGAGTAATTGTCGCACCAATTGATGCCTTAGACTAACATGTCTAGATTTTCCATTGTATGTTTTACATTGAACTCTCCAAATGTTGCTTGGCTATCACAATGGATCATAACAGCTGGGGATGGCTTCTTCCAAATCGGTATATCAAATAACAGATTTTTAAGCCATTCTGCTTCTTTACATGCATCTGCCAAGGCAATCAATTCTGATAACATAGTTGAATCAGAAATACAGGTCTGCTTTTTGGAACCCCAAGATACAGCAGCACCTCCTAATGTAAAGATCCATCCAGTTGTTGATTTGGACTTTATTGTTACATTGTTCCAACTTGCATCACTATACCCTTCTAGCACAGCAGGGTATTCCTCATAATGCAACCCATAATGTAAAGTCCCCTTCAGGTATCTTAGAACTCTGGAAATGCTTTCCAATGCTCTGAACCTGGATTGCTTGAAAAGCGACACAACATACCAACCGAGTATGCAATATCGGGTCTTGTGCAATTCATTGCATACATAAGACTCCCAATAACACTGGCATATTTTAACTGCTCAACAGCACGACCAGAGTTCTTCTCTAACTTCATATTCGAGTCTAGAGGATTAGAGGCTGGAATACAATCAAAGTGATCATATCTCTGTAGTACTTTCTCAATGTAATGAGATTGAGACAATACTAGCCCCTTCTCTTTTCTTAGGATTTTAATTCCTAGAATCACATCAGCCTCTCCCAAATCTTTCATATCAAAGTTGGAAGAGAGGAAGTCTTTGGTTTCTTCAACACATGTAATATTTGATCCAAATATAAGCATGTCATCAACATATAAACAGATAATTACACATCCATTTTCAGCATGCTTACAATACATACATTTATCAGCATCATTCACAACGAAACCAAAGGACAATATAATTTTATCAAATTTATCATGCCATTGAATAGGTGCTTGTTTCAGGCCATAAAGAGACTTAACTAATTTGCAAACTTTCTTCTCTTGGCCTGGAACAACAAACCCTTCAGGTTGATCCATATAAATTTCTTCTTCTAAATCACCATTTAAAAATGCCGTTTTAACATCCATTTGATGAACAATTAAATGATGAATGGATGCAAGAGATATTAGAACTCTAATAGAAGAAATTCGAGCCACAGGTGCATATGTGTCAAAATAATCAATACCACCTCTTTGTTTAAAACCTTTAGCAACCAATCTGGCCTTAAACTTATTTATGGAACCATCAGCATTAAGTTTCCTTTTAAAAATCCATTTGCAACCTATGGTTTTGGCACCGGTAGGCAAATCAGTCAAGAACCATGTTTTATTCATCATAATAGAGTTCATTTCATCATTAATTGCTTCTTTCCAGAAAGAAGCATCTCGAGAGCTCATAGCATCCACAAATGATGAAGGATCATCTTCTATATGCAAAGCATACATGGACATGTTAGAAATAGCCTTTTGATCTCCTTCTACAAGATAGATGAGAAAATCAGAACCAAAATTCTTTTCTGTTCTAACTCTTTTACTCCTTCTTGGTTCTATGTCCATAGAAGGTATAGAATCATCTATTGATTTATCCTCAATCAAAGTAGGATTATGATGTGGTAAAGAATTAGATTCTTTCTCAGAACAGGATCTAGTCATGTTCTCAAAAAATTCCACATCAACAGATTCTATAATCTCAAAAGAGTCTAGATCCAGAAACCTATAAGTTATGCTATTCAAAGAATAGCCAATAAACGCACATTTATAGGTTTTAACTCCCAATTTTGGTCTTTTAAGATCAGGCTTTCTAACATAAGCAAGACACCCCCACACTTTGAGACGATTAAAATTAGGCTTTCTTTTAAACCATAATTCATAAGGGGTAGAGGATGTATGTTTGAAAGGAACTCTATTCAGAATAAAACATGCAGAAAGAATGGCTTCACCCCATAAAGAATATGGCAAATCAGAACCAATTAACATTGCATTAACCATTTCAACCAAGGTTCTATTCTTTCTTTCTGCCAATCCATTTTGTTGAGGCGTATAAGGCGCCGAAAATTGATGGATTATGCCATGAGTTTCACAAAATTTTGCAAACTCGCTTGGGTAGTATTCACCACCCCTATCAGAACGAAGAGCCTTGATTTTGTGTTTAAGTTGATTTTCAACTTCCCTTTTGAAAGTAACAAATTTTTCAAAAACTTCATCTTTACTTTTTAATAAGTAAACATAACAATATCTTGAATAATCATCAATGAAAGTTAGAAAATATTTGTTTCCTCCTCGTGTAACATGGTTCTTAAGATCACATACATCGCTATGAATTAAATCAAGTAAACCAGAAGATCTAGATACAGATTTATGTGATTTCCTAGTGATCTTAGATTGCACACAAACATGGCATTTATTAGCATCAAGCAAGTCACATTTAGATATCATACCCAGATTATGCATGTTTTTAATAGATCCATAATTCACATGTCCTAATCTACCATGCCATAAAGATAAAGACTCAACCATATAAGCAGAAGAGGATCCATTTATTAGATTCAACTTAATCATCCCGTTACAAGAATACCCTTGTCCAATGAATACACCATTCCTGGACAGTACAAATTTATCAGATTCATACACAAGTTTGAAACCCTTCTTGTTGAGACGGTCTCCAGAAACCAGATTCTTTGACATGGTGGGTACATGAAAAACATTCACCAAAGTGAGTGTTTTGCCAGAAGAGAATGGAATTCCAACGGTGCCTTTGCCTTCAACTTTGGTGCGGTGGTCATTTGCCATCTTCACTTCATCTCCGTCACCAGATTTTTCATAAGTCTTGAAAAGACTTCTGTCTCTGCAAATATGAATGGTTGCTCCAGTATCAAGCCACCATCCATCATCATTTGCCACAGCATTAGCCTCGCACACCGTAGCCACCAAATTGTCATCATCAGTCACGCTCTCCTTCTTCTGATTTTTCTTGCGCAGTCGGCAATCTCGAGCAATGTGACCGGGTTTGTTACAGAAGTAACATGGTCCTTTCTTGGACCCCTTGTTCTGGTTCTTGTTCTTGTTGGGATGTTTCTTCTTGAACTGATTATCATTCCTCGGCTTGAAGGCATTATTCTTGTTCTTGGATTTTTCATCCTCAACAAGATTAGCCTTCGAATGACTATCATCCTTCGCGTCATTCTTTGCAAGAATGCGCGAATCCTCTTCGATGCGGATATGACGTTCAAGGGACTCCAAAGTGTGAGTCTTCTCATCCTGCTTCATCTTCTTCTTGTAACCATTCCAAGTGGGAGGAAGTTTGGATATGATAACTCCCACAATGAATGATTCAAGAAGGTCAACACCGGCAGTCTTAAGATTACTGACGATTAGTAAGAAATCATTGACTTGTGAAATGATAGATTTATCGTCAGTCATCTTAAAATCCATGAAATTACCGATAAGAAATTTCTGGTTACTTGCCTCCACGATGCGATATTTGTTGTCCAGCGCCTTCCAGATTTCTTTCGCCGTGGTATAGGTACGGTAGACGCTGTAGATTGATGGTCCGAGCGCATTCAGAATATGGCCCCGACATAGGAAGTCGGCCTCCTTGCGCTTCTTCTCCTGTCCTTCAGTTCCGGAGTGTCTTGAGCAGTTTCATCTGGAATGACTTCCAGATTCTCTTCTAGGATGTAGAAGAGGTTGAAGGCGGTGAGGACGAACTTCATCTTTTCTTGCCAGCGGGTGAAGTTGTCTCCATCGAAGCGTTCAAGGCGCACAAGGTCCTGGTTCATCACTTGAATAGAGTGGGCAGCAGTGGGTCCTTCCATTGATAGAAAATTTGTCTAAAATTGTTGGAATCGGGACAATGGAAGGAGACAGAACCGGTGCGAGTGCTTCAAGGATCAACTGGTGTTGAATGCTTTTAGACAAACTTCTCCCGTTCCGGTATGAACCGCGAGTACACCTGGGATTGATGAAGTGCTGCCTTCAGGATACAATGAAGCCCTCTCTTGGTGTTGAGAACAGAGTGTGTACTCTCTGTCTCAACCTCTTAGAACTCTCTGTTTTAGGGGCTGATGATGCTACTTGTAATTGATACAAAGAAGATTAGTTTTGTTTGTTTTGATATAAGGTTCTGAATTTATAGGCATCAAAGTGCCTTTTGATTCAAATGAAGCACCCTTCATGAATGGGGAGTTACAATAACCGTCCGATCGGTGGTCCACCATTTCCACGCGATCGTGCGGTCCAGATCGTCCATCACGAGATGCACCTCTTCCAATGGCACCCCTTGGTGAATGTAACCACCAACTGTCAATCCAACGGTGCACATTGCATCTGAACGTTTCATCATCGGACGGTCCAGATTGCATCTGATCAAAACGATCTCCACAATCCGATTAACCAAAAAGAAAAGGCTCCTAGCGACGATACGCACACACGCACACACGCACACATGCCAAGTGCGCCCTAAAACGCCCAATACGCACACGCGCGCGCGCGTGGTGGTGCTTCGCACCACCCCGCATCAAAGGTCTACCATAAGGTGTCCACCAAAAGGACTTCACTATAGTACATGGGGCTCTCCTTATAAACACTCAAAACATTTTACAAACAACCGATATGGGACTAAAGAATAGGACCACATCATCTTCTAAAAGGGGGGACCACTAAACCCCAAATGTTTTAAGTTTCTTTTGAAAATACCCAACATACATGACAGTCTTTTTATTGGGACTGATCAGATCTGATTGGATTCGTGTCTTATAAGAGAATGCAAGGCAGTATTATTACAACCCACCATTGATGATCATCTCATTTGTGAGTCTTCTTTAAGCCAACCCCACTACAAGGAACCGCAGGAACAACAGCACACAATCATTATGGTCTTGGCGTGGGGCCATGGTTAATTCTCACTATGGAAGGTTTATTCCATGTTATCCAAGTTTTTGTCATTTGATCAAATCTGATACAAAATATTACTTTATTATGATCTAAGTTGATAAACTTCACAAGGGATATAAAAATCAGATGAGGACGGCCAATCGAGGCGGCCGGAGGCTCCGCCCACCGGATCTGGCACTCCTTTTTTTCCAGTACAGAACAAGTTGAGTTGATTGTGGAGGAAAAGAATTTCTGACCTGGTCAGGACAAAAGAAAGTGATAGGAACACCAGGTTGGAAAGAAAGGGACCAAGTCATATTAATCCACTTTGTGGTTCCATATATAGACAATTCAAAGTTCTTTGGTTTTTTCTAATCCTTATATTTGAACAACCTTAAAACAGCTAATCATGGCTTATAACATTAAGCTCTGTATGGGTAGCCACATAAGCTTTATGTGATAGATAATAGTATAATTAATGAATAAACTACTTTATAATTGATTGTGTTTTTAATTATTGTAGTTGGAAAATAAAATAATGAAGATTTTGTTGTTTGATTGACCATAAATAAATTGTCGATAAAATATGAATAAGGCGTAGATAAAAATGTATAAAATATATTAAAAAAAATGATCGAAAATGTGAGCTCCTTGGATTTATAATAGTGATAACACATGATTTAGCATGTATGTCCCTTTTAAACCAATGAAATAAATTGAATGGAATAATATAATTCCAAAAGAAACTAGAATAGTAATACTAGCTTATGCCCACCTATTCCTGCATAGTTATACCACTTATTCTTTGACAAAAATGTATTTTTGGGCTTCTCTCTCCCTATTCCTCTTTTATTCTACTATCATAGATGTTAAGAAATGCACATAAAAATTAACGACTTCAAATGCTTTTTCTTTTCTTTTTTTTGAGGTGTTTCAAGACGGTGGAACGCAATTTGGTGGGACTTGGGAATCAAAATAATTTAACTATTAGTCTAGGTGAACAAGAGCCAACTATTTTAGTGATTCAAATTTAATTAACAATTTCACGTCTCATTCACTTGCGCATGACTTGATTAATATATACTGTATTAAAGATTGG
Source organism: Acorus calamus (assembly GCA_030737845.1). Classification (NCBI taxonomy): domain Eukaryota; kingdom Viridiplantae; phylum Streptophyta; class Magnoliopsida; order Acorales; family Acoraceae; genus Acorus; species Acorus calamus. The sequence goes on along the minus strand of CM060876.1, from coordinate 25,391,341 downwards.
GTCTCTTTAAAAACCGTGTAAAACATTTTTGCTTGATGAGGACGTGCAGTCAGTACTAAAAAGTTTTAAGTCTGGTCTTGGATAGAGACTTCAACACGGCAACACCAATGACGTTGCTTCAACTTGCAATTAGTAACTTGATAGCATTATATGAATTTGTGTCTCTGTCACAACGCTGGTCAATTAAGCAGCCAAACCACGTGATCTGATCCCTTTTAAAATTAATATATAAGAGAAAATTAATTAGGGTCCATATCGTAACCATGAATTATTTTTAAGTCTTTTAAAAAAATTTATGTTTTTTTTAGTTCCTGGAGCAGTTGAAAAATTAGTTTTAGGTCCTTGTAACGGAATACCATTACTGTGCTCATCCAATATACCAAAACTACCCCTAGAAAATTAACACTCCCCATTATATTTTTAAATATCTCTAATACATTATTAACGCTTCTTAGTACATTGTTAACATTTACAAAATGTTTACATGCGGCGATGGGCATTTTCGATATTTTTTATGGACATCCAAGCGACATTCGTTTTCAATGACCTAAAGATAATTTTTTTTCACTTTAGAGACTTAAAAAAACTTAAAAACTTTTGGGGACATAAAAATAAATCAAGGGTGATCAAGGGACCCCTAATTAATTTATTTATCCGATATATAATATAGGAAGGAAAAGTTGAAGAAGATACATTTTATACACTTTGAATATAGAAGGGCCCCTCTCGTCTAGTCGTCGTCCGGACGGTCTTCACGATAGTTGCAAAAAAATAATACCCTTTTTTTTATTATGAGAGTCAAAATTACTTGTTATTCCGAGTCCTCTGTTTTGTATCTTTGTGGAGTCTATTAAATACATGTAAAACATCTTTAATTGTAATGTGTGACAGACAAAAGAAATAATGGAGTTTTGAGACAAGAGAGAGATTGGTATTATGTAAAAAAATTTAATAGAGAATTTTGAGGTGTTGAGAGTTACCTTACACACTGAAGAAGAAATCCTGTGTCGATGTAAAGGGAAGAAGAAGAAGGAGACCCCTTGGTATCAACAATGCACAGCACACCTTGAATCCACAAGAAATAACACTTAAAAAGAAATTTTTTTATTAATTGATTTATCATGCAAAGAAGTGGTCACTTTTTTATAGGCCTAAAAATAGTTAAGAGTCCCATTCAATGGCATATTCACGCACCATATATACTAAATACAAACTCTGCTAAAAATATTAAAGATATACTTCTAATTTTCAATTATTGAAATCTCTACTAAAAATAAGAAAACAACATAATTAAAATCTTTAAAAATCCAAAATTCACATTCCATTAATAAAATGTTATTATTATGATTATAAATGAAAAATCTTAGCAAATATAATAAATTTGAAAAAATCATCTTAGAATTAGAAAGAAATTTTGATTTTCTCAACACATCCTCTTCATCCTAATTACTTACATCGTGTGTGGTTGTGCGTGTGGGTTTTTTTTTATTTTGAATATTATTCTTGTGGTTACTCTATTTTGTCTATATTGATCCATCCGTATGATTTCATAATACTGACATCATAGCCACACATTATATGGACGGTCGAGATCATATAGAACAGAAGAAGAGAAGACATCTTGATCGTTTGAGAGTACCGTGATTTCAAACGGCCATAACTTTTGAACCGTAGATCAGAATCGCTATTCTAATATATCCACGTGTTCATATCAACGAGATCTACAGGAGTAATTTCTATGATATAATGCCAATTTTCGGAGCATTCTGAGATCATCTTGAATGTCAAATCGACGGTTGAAAGTTATTTTTACTATTTTTATGTAGTTTTGAGTTTGTTAGGATTTTATGCATTTGTTAGGATTTACATTTGAATTTCAAATATTAGTCGAAATTTGAAATTGAATATTAGTTAGTATTAAATGAAAATGTATTAGTTATCTTTAGAGATTTACATTAAGATCATGGTTAGTTTATATTGAAATAATCAGTTGAGATCATAATCTGTTAAAGATTCTCTTCTATAAATAGGCATGTAACCACATTTACATAGAACGTTGTTGGAGCCTGCGAATTCGCGTCCTCGATCGAATTAGCAGAAGAGCTTATTCATACGCTTCATCATTTCACTTCAACAAAAAGTTAAGATTCTAGGGCTCACAATTATTAAAACAAGTTTGGCTAACAAAATCTACCTTAGCTAGGTCAATATATTTAAGATTCACTTGGTATGATAAAACAGAATTTTTTCTGGTTTGGTGGTTTGTGTGTAATAACATTTGTCCTTTCAACTTAATTGAGTGGATTGAAGGTTCCTCGACTGGGTAGTTTGGTGGGTCATTCATTTGGAAACAACAAGAAGGTGCCCTGTTTGAAGATTAATTTGTTGCTTACAATTTATTAATTTGATATACGTAGTGAGAGATTCCTTATTCTCTCTTGTCTTTTGGGCGCCAAAGTTAAAATAGATCCGAGTCAAGCCCTAATGGATACAATGGACTTATTATATTTTATGTTCTTATAGTTGTAAATGCTTTCAAATTAAATATGGCCAAATATTGCCCACCCACGCTTGGCCTTGTTCTACATGCCAATAGGAAAGAAAGGATTTATGAATTCTAAAAACAAGTGGAATTGTTATTCTCATTTGATACACGCAATATTGAAAGCAAATTTATCTTTATCAAGAAGCAATTTTATATTGAATTTTTTCTTTCTATCGGGTCATCATTGAACAAGTTGATAAATGTACACTCTCCTTTCATCTAAAAATAATAATAATAAATAATAAAAGGACTTTTATTCCTTCCGATAGAAGATATTTAATAAAAAATAATAAAAAATTAAAATTTCCCCTAAGAATTATAATTTTCAGTTAGAACTTGTTGTTAAATATAGGTTAGCGGCGTATGTTGATCTAATACATGAACTGCCGAAGAAGATGCAACATAACATTTGAATTTTTTTATTTTCATCTGTATATGATCAGATTTTGTGTGATGGACTTATGCCTAGTGTGTTTGTCTATCAATCTTTACTACATATGACATCCAGAATATAGTTATTCTCAATTTATTTGAAATTTCATGATCCAATCGATAAGCACCTCCCCTCTTTATAGGAGGGATAAACAAGTCAAGCAGCTTAGACTCAAGTCGTTTAATTAAACAAAAGAATTGAAATTTAACTTTTTTAAAGCTCGATTTGTAAATGAGTCAAGCATGAATCAAGTCTGAGCCTATACGAGCTCTTTAGTTAACATAAAAAAAAAAGGAAACAAAAACCCGAGCCGAGCTTGAGCTCAAGCTTATGTCATTTTCATATAGATAACGTGTTGTGATTTGTAAAATATAACTTTTCAAATGTTAAACAAGTTTTTTTTTTTAGCTAATGAGTCCAAGCCGAGCCGTAGTTCGAGTTTCAACTTGACTCGTTTAACAAACGAGCTGAGCTGAACTTCAACGGATTTTTTCATGAGCAAAACGAGTCGAGCTTGAACACGAAATTAGACTCGGTCCCGAGTCTGAGCATATCAAAGTTCAGCTCGTTTATCACCCCTATGAGAAACATCATTATTAAAAAATAAATTTATTAGAAATTCCCCACGAAAAAATTAGCCATTACCTCCCAAAATTCTTGATTTTGGAGGAATAAATGTCAACTAGAATTCTAGAAACCCACGTGACACTTGAGTCCCATAGAATTTGAGTAAATCTCCTTTTATTTATTCGACACACATCATTTGTGATTAAAATTGTACACACATGAGATTTTCAATTAATAATATCCGTAATATTTAAGTACCTCTAATTAAGTCACTTAGACTTCATTCAATTGAAACACTAATTTCTTGACATGCACTTCACGTGTGTTATCGAATACGGTTCCTCGTCCAAATAAATAATATATCCATCTGTTATACTACCATAAAGTTTTTAAGTTTCAAATTCGTTTTTTTTAAAACATATTTACCAATATTTAATTGGGATTTTTTCATATATACCCCTATAAAATTTTATTTTTGTCAAAATATCCCTGAAAAAATCCACAGTGCAAAAATACCCCTACAAAAAATTAAATGAGTGCAACCGTGACTCTATACCATACGCCGTGAAAAACTCTGACTTAACCATAGTTAAAAAGTCTAACTCTACATGTGCATTGACCTAAATGCCCTAACTAATTTTGAAAAAAAAATATTTTTTTTGCATAAATACCCCTCTTGAGACCTGTATTTTCAAAATTATCCCTATTATTTCCACCATTATATAAATACCCCTAAAATTTTAATAAATTGTGCAAATTTGTCTCTCAATTAGTCTTTGTTAAGAACACAGACCGAACCATGATTAGATTATTAACCTTACCCATATCATGTAAAATGACCAGTTTACTTCACTTAAATCACATATCCTACTTAACCATACATGAAAAGGAAAGCAAAAAGATTGAAGGAGGAAGAAGGAACTAAGATTTAATCATCCAAACAGAGCGTTGTCAGGGTATTTTGGACTATTTACATGTGATTACGGTGGTTAATGGAGATATTCTAATCAATCATTGCGAACACTAACATCAAGGGCAAATTTGCACGATGTATTAAAATTTCAGGGGTATTTTTGTAATGGTGAAAATAAAAGGGGTAATTATGTAAATATGTATTTTAAGAGGGGTATATATGTAAAATAAAAATAAAACTCATTTTGAGTAAACTGAGGGTACACGGGTCATTTCAAGACCTATAACGGAATAAAAACGAAAAATATTAACCAAACTAGATAGAATTTGACCACAGGGGTACGGTTGCACTCACATAGAGTTTTTGAATGATATTTTTGCACTATAAGTTTTTTCAGGTTTTTTGACAAAGTTGAAATTTAACGGGAGTATATATGCAAAAATCCCTATTTGATTTCAGGATAAAGATAAAAAAACAAAAAAATGCATATTTTAATACCGTTAAATAAAATAACAATTTAAAAAAATATGCATTGATTGAATGATATTGATCATGCTACATCATTACCTTTTAATGTTTTACATAGGGATAAAGATGAAACAAAAAATTATCTCTATGTGTGTGTGTGTATAAGTGTGTGTGTGTCATACTAATGTAGCGAAAAAAACGATAGAATGATCTGATCTATGTCAAGATCCCATAACTCCCTGAATGCACAAGGAATCCTTGAATCTACAAGGAAAATAACAAGAGAAAATATAATTTTATTGATTAATCAAAAGTTTTTTTTTTCACAAAAGATCATGGCATTCCTTCTATAGGCCACAAATATTAAATACATACTCATAATGTCAATCATGATTCTACTAAAAATAGCAAAGATACAATTACAATAAAAATTATTAAAATTTAATAAAATAAAATATAAGATCCCACAAATACTAAAATCATAATTCACTAATAAAACTGATCAATTATGATTTTAAATAATGAGATTTGTTAATAAATGACAAAATCTCATAAAACTTTATTTTGATGACAGATTTGAAATCAAATATTCTGCAATGATTTTTTTTCAAATTTGTTCAGCATCACGTATCCACATCCACCAAATCTCAATATATATATATATATATGAAAATTATTGCGTGCGGCGAACGGCGGGTGCGGCAGCGACTACGGGCCGTCAATCACGGGTCCATCGTATCAGACGTCGGTGCGATTCACGTCGACTGTCGGATGCGATGAACCCGCGATCGAACGACCCACGTCGCGGCCGCACCCGCCGTTCGCCGCAGCGTAATAATTTTCATATATATATATTTGTTATTGTTTTTTTCTTTTTTGCATGCATACCTAACACAATCACATTTTGGGAAAATATCCCTGATAATTAGTTTTTTCACTAATGCCCATTAGAAAGGTTTAAATATTCATGATAATTTTGGAGTTTCAAATGGAAGATTTTGATCATATAGGATTGGTTGAGGGATATTTAACTATGTATGCAAAAAAAATTTATTTTTAGATGTAACATATCTCTTTTATTTGTAACTTGATAATAATTATTAAAATTGTCATTATATTATTTATGTATATATAACCTGATATATTACATCACATATAAACAAGTTTAAAAAATTGAAGGTGTTGGTTAGGGTAGTTTTTAAAATATTTTTTTATTTACACACACATAATTCGTGGATGAAGATTAGTATACACTATTGAAGAAAAAGTATATTATTTGTTAGTGAATTACATACAGGATATATTTTTTTGAAATCTTCATTAACCGGCTTATCTTTGCTATTTCAATCATGATAAATAGTAAAGCCGCCAGAGTATATGTATTTGATTATATATTTCATTTTTGTTAAGTTATGTACTTAACTAAAGAGACTAATAAATAGCAGGACTCCACGGGACATTTTTTAATGTTTAACTAAATAAATATATAATAATGTTCTCAGAAACATCTAACCACCTTGTCAAATACATTTGCCATTGTGAGATTTATATGAAAAATAATAAATGAAAAGCATAATGACTATTTTCCGTTAATGATCAAACTCTTGTGCATGGTAGGAAACATGGTTAATAAAATTGTACAATTAATTAAAATATATATTTAATCTTTTATAAAAATATATATATTTAGATATGCTATTTTTAAAAAAATTCAAAACAAGAGCCCGATTACACATTTGGGCTGGAAAGAGACTCGTGAACTGCGATCCATGCTCGGAAGACTCTTGAATCACGAATCTTAAAGCAATGGAAAATGTTACATTTAGGCTCCGTTTGGAAACACAGATTGAAAAGTAGATTTTAGAATAAAGCTGCTTTTTAAGATGATTTTAGACCTTGACTTTTTTGGGATGCTTTTTTTTAATTCAGGAATCAATATTTGAAAGGAGTTTAATGTTTGGTAGAAAAAGTTGCTTTTCAATTCAAAAAATCGATTCCGATAAAAAAGCGTTCTTTTTGAGATTTTAAAAACATGGATTTCGAGAGAGAAATTAAAAGGAATCCAGCTTTTGATTCCGCCGGAATCCGACCCGTTTGGCTGCACGATTTTGAGATTTTAGCTTTTCAAAAAGCGGAATCCGCCCAAACTCGTTACCAAATGGAACCTTAGTCTTTTTTACAGTAAAAAACATAGACCATATATGTTTTTATTTAAAAAAATAGTAAATATCATTTTATGAACTATATGCGTTGATGAAAAAATACATATTGCTACATTTCAAATTAATGAATCAATTTTTTAATAAGTATAAGAAAATTTTTAATAAAATATATACATCAATATATATGCTTTCATGAATTTTTAACGAGGTACGAGTGCAACAGCACCCTAAATCAATTAGCTCATCACCCACCAGATGGGCCTAAACTTCACTCATAGCCCATGGACTAAAGTAGGCCCAAACACTATTAATAAATCCACAAAAAGGCCTCGAATGATAAATCAAAGCCAGAGGATCAAAATTCTTCTTCTTTTTTTTCAAACCACTATAATAAACAGCTATAACTTCCACATTCAATCCCTATTATTCTCTAATCCACACTGCCGATTTCACAATCATATGAAATAAGATTCGCATATGTATGATTAATCTTTCTATATCATCTTTAACATAGGCTACTAAGATGGTCTAAAATAGCAAAAACTATAAATCAATGTTTCACCAATGAGTGTCTCCCCCCAGCTCCGAATGGTAAGATGATTCGAGATTCAATTTTGGTAAATCTAATATTTGAAGATGAATTAGTTCAATAGTCAAGGTTTGGGGGTGTTTCAAGAAAAGATAAATTAAGTCAGAAAAATCATTACCCTAATCAAAGCAAGGGTTACATTATAATACACATTTAGGCGATAGGGGGATTGTAAAATTGATTTTCTGCAAATGCTACGTTTAAAACCGATTCTCCATAGCTTTTATAAATCATAATTTTTAAGCATTATTTGTCTAAAATCTACATGCAAAAAATTGTTACAGTAGAAGTGTTTTGATTGCACGATTGTGGAAACAGTTTTTTGCAGACACAAAAACTATCAAATTGTGTAACCAAATGCTGCCTGAGAGTAAGCATATACCAAACATAGCATTTCAAAAAGGATTTGAAAAATAATTAATTTGTCACTAAAAGCAATTTTTAAAAATAGCTTTTGAAAAAGCACACCTTTGTGAGATTTCTCAAAAACTATTTTTATAATTAACCCCGTTTGATTGCACGTTTAGGTGCGATTCTGCTTTTTGAAAAGTTCAAAAACAACGTTTTTTTGTTAGAATCGGTTTTTTGAAATAAAAAACAGTTTTCTCTGCTAAACATAAACTATCATTCAAATATTGATTCCTAAATTTAAAAAAAAACGTCTTAATAAAAATCAAGGTTTAAAATCATATTAAAAATCAATTTTATTTCAAAAGCTGTTTTTCAATTGGTGTTTCCAAACAGAAATGTCAAAAGATGGGATTGACAGGTATTTGTAATTGAATTTGGATTAACCGTGAATTTTACAAAAGTGAAATCTCTAAAAACTGGTCAATTCTGCTTCCACGAAACATATGAATAAAAAATGTAATTTCCTCCCAAATTGAAATAGTCCATCCCTCTCATTGGAACCAATAGAAAGAAGGGAAAACAGAAGGCCAACATGTCTCAGGGAAGCATTGGAATTCATGGAATCATGTGCTCTTTGAACAGTGGTCAGGAATCATGTGCTCTTTGGCCCTGTGGTCCACCAAATCTTCTTCCTCCCCACCATCCACTTTTAAAAAAAAAAAATCTAAAAGTCTCTGACTCTTCCATTCAATCTCCCGGGCCCCTATCCCTCCCATGTTAAACACTGGTAAAACCTCATGAAACAATTCATGGCACAATGGTCATATGTTATGGCACAAATTTTCCATCCTATTTGTCTTGTCATCTTATTTATCCTAGATTAATTTGCTCTTCCAAAACAACTGACCATATGCAACAATTCCTCTTGCCAAGAGAGCAACACGTGTCCATTTCAAAGATCTCACTTGATCCTTGATCCTTGACAATTCTCCAAATACATCCCACCTAGCCTAAGAGACAAGGCCCCCTGATGAAACAAATCCTTGTGTCCAAAGATTATTTATTAGATTCGCTCTCTCACACACAAGTTCAACTAACCTCATCTAGCTAAATCAATGTCACTTTTGAGGGCCCATATATATCTTTCCCCCTTTATATGCCTTCATGTGCCACCTCCCCCAGCCCCCACCACATCTGTTTTTGGGTCCCCTCTTCTATGCTGCTCTAATTATTTTTCATGGGTGGTAATGTGGCCATAAGTTAAGCAAATCCCCTAAAAGATCTAAGTACATTTCATAGTTCAGCCTGAACTTTCTTTAATTTGGAGCTCCTGATGGTTTTGGATCTTTGAAACTCATATCCTTTATTTATTTGTAATTATCAATGTGAAATATGTTTTAGAGCTGAATCGTCTCCTAGGTGGGAAAATCAAGACACCGTAGATGACAAAAATCTATTTAACATAAGCACATATGTTTTACATGCATGAAATATCAATTAAAATTAAATGAGGTTTTTTTTATTTTTAAGTCCACATAAACTATATGATTTAGTGATCGATCCCTCTCTTATTCATATTTCGATTTAAGTCTCCAAATTTAAATGATATGTTCATTTTAGTCCCTCCTAGGGACTAAAAAAATCAAATAATTTAGTGATAAGTCTCTCCTAGAAACTAATTTCTACATACTTCAAATCTAGGGATTTAAACTTAAATATGAAGAAGTGATGACGATAACTGAATCATATAGTTTACAGGAGCTAATAAAAAAAAACCCTTAAAATTAATAAAGATATTTCTATTAACAAATGATTTATTTATCATCTATATGTATAGTGTTTTTTCATTAATCGATACAAAGATTTTTTGTATTTATAACATATATAATGGATTGCAGATCTGCAATGTTATCGGCTATAATGTTTGTTATTCCCCGAATTAGTAATATATGAAACCAAATCAAACTGACATGTTACATACAAAACGTTTATCATTCTATATATGCAAAGCCGTTTTGTGGCTAATTATTAGAGAACTTACTACACAGAAAATCGGTTTAGGTTTTGCTCATAATTAAATTTCTAAATTTTCACCTAAGTGGGATGTTGGGATCTCACTTTCTTTGGTCACATGGGTCCTGTACATGTGCAATTTTAGTTTGAGTCTTTTGACCCCCTCTGTTTGCCCTCTTTTCAATTCAGTGCATGTATATGTAACACATTGCATGTTTTGATTCTCATTTAATAAATCTATGTGACACAGTAACACCACCCCTAGCTATTCCTTCTACCCTTCCTAGATTCGGATGAAGTGAGAGAGGGCGAGAGATCTTTGGAACATGGAAATCACTGTCAACAAAAGAGAAGGATCATGTTCTCAAGGGGGGACAAGAGCAAGAAATTTTGACACTCAGATTTGGATTCAGAGTTACTGTTTTTTTCTTAATTTATTGTTTTTGTTCTTTCTTTTGTTTCTACGTAGCGACACGTGGATCGATTGCATTTCTTCTTTTTTTTGATAGGGCTTCTATGGAAAAATCCATGGAAAATATATTTTGATTAGGGTTTTGGCTAGTGTGGTCCATGCATGGCCACATGCATGCATGGTCCCTGTCGGCCCTACGCGGAAACTCTTAATCCAGTTCTTTGTTTGGTTGTTCTTTTTATTTTTGACCAGGTCGTGATCACTGAATAATTATTCTGATCATGGGGAGGTGGTCAATGTTGGATGACTGATGACTGTGGTTCAACTTAGTCAAACACAGTGTTCGTACATCAGAAGAACAGGCACTGTGAATGATAGAGATGGCCACTTTGAGTTTCTGAGAAAGACCTTGCTGTTGTGTGATGGTTCAACCGATTATTGTTATTAGATAAATTATGTTATTTGGGGAGATTGTACCAGAAACATTATCAACTCAATTGAAAACTATTTCGTATGTAAACCTATATCATATGTGGTACATATTCTTTCTAGATAAACAACCACCTCATAAAAGCTCGAGTGTTATACACTCGATCTACTTTATAGACACGGTTGCTCGCACCTGTCATGATACTCATATAATGAAGCATTTTAATGTTATATATATTCTATTATAAAAAGCTTTAATAAATATACATTAAAGTTATATGAATGCATTGTATTTTTTATAAGAGAATGTACTTAATTAATTAAGTATATATACTTTTAAAAAAAATCAAAACATATACCGGTTTTAAACAAGGTTACAAACATGATTAACAGAACTTTTTCCTAAAAGTTACGTGGGATCCCACAAAGGCAATGATATGCGGCATCGTGACATTTTAATAGTTTTGGACAATTATTGTCATGTGTCAGTTACCTAATCAGGTAACTACATAAAAAGATCATACTCTTTATAGTCTTATATTATATATACGAAACGAAATGTCAAGGAGCAGTTGAATTATAGAATCGGTGGAAATAACCGATTCACAATTTTAAATAATCCAATAACAGGGATTCTGTTTGATTCATTGCAACCCCCCACCCCTCCCACCCAACACACAAAACAAAAGAACAAAAACAAAGGGTAATTAATTTCACAATTTTATTAAATTTAATTTCGAGGTAAGTTTGTAATGGGCTATTCCTAGGCCCTTTACCAGAGGGCCCCAATCGATGATCATATATAATGTTTTTACTTTGAGTGGCCCTTGCACACGATCTCACTTTCAACCCCGTTTTAGTCCGCCAAACTTTCAATATGATTTTTATGAAAAATTTTCATTTCAGTGCGTACTAATGAGAATCTTATCATAATGCGTTTGAATGAACGACACGTGTCTGTTAAAAGGCATTAATGAGAATTCTATTAATATTTTTTTAATTAATGAAATATTTTTAACTATTCGATTGACATGTATCATCTATTAAAATATGTACTTGTGGGATTCTTATCAATACTTACTAATATGAAAAAATTTCAATACAATGTGAAATCAATTCATTTGAGTATATATTTATTTTTTATGAAGATATATGTTTGATTAAATAAAGTATATATTTTTAAAATAAATCAAAGCATATGGCAGATTAAAAATGGGGTTGAAAAAGGAGCTAGATGTAACATTTTTCCTTTACTTTTCATCATGAAAAAAAAAAAGAATTGGTAATTTGGCCATGAATAATTGCTCTACATGAAACATAGCAACTTTACGAGCGTTATTTCGGGGTGTAGCCCTTTTCATTGGTTATTATTGCCACCGTGACTGATAAACAAAAATAAATCAGAAGGTTAAAGGTCAACCTAATGCCATCTCCAACCCTTACTCAAATCTATACCCAAATTTTACTTAAAATTTGAGTAAAAACTTGATTTGATATGATGTGTCTCCAACCATCACTTTGTGTTTTACTCAAATCTTTTAAAAATTTCACCACTTCTAATTATTTCCTATAAATATTTTCAAAATCTTTTTCCCAAACATTTTTACTAGTCAATTTTTCTTTCCTTCAAAATATTTAAATTTAAAAATTATTGTCATCCAATTTTTTTAAAAAAAAGTAAAAGTAATATATTTTTTTACTCGATTAAAAATAAGAAGTAAAAGAACAAAGATGAAGACTTAAGAAAGAAGACATTTTTTATTTATTTCAAGAGATGGTGAAAATTTTGAGGGGTGGGAAAACATCTAATATAATTAAATTAAATGTAGAGTTGAAGGAAAAAAATGTCACATTGGAAGAAAATGTGGAGATAAATGAAAAAAAGAGATGTTAAAAATTTGGGTAAAGATTTGAGTCTCCCTTGATTTGGGTAAATGTTTGAGTAAAAACTTGATTTGGTATGGGTAGGGGTAAATGGTTGGAGAGAGTTTTGAGTAATTTTTACTCAAATTTAAGTTTGAGTAAATGTTTAGGTATAAGATTGGAGATGCTCTAACCTGCACTGCTTTGGAAAGGGGATGAATGGTGTGATAAGGAGTAATTATAAGGTTAAATGAAAGAGATGACAATTTATCTTATATAAAAAATAATCGGGATAAAATACGGACAATTGTCTAAATTTTAAAATGAAAATGTGAATTTTTTGTTCCATTTAAAGACCGCAATAACACTTATCGTCATTATTTGTCTTAATTTGACAAATATGAATATGAACAAAATTGATGAATTTTTTATTCCCTAAAATTAAGACGACTTATTCTCTTAGCTTTAACCCAGGTGGAGTGCATGGTTACGCACATTAATAACTATCTCATTTAGTAATATATTTAGTTTAACTTTGTCAAAATATTAAACCAATCTGCATGTGAAATTAATTAATGGAAGCAACCGGGGAAACCAATTAATAGGAGTAATTTATAGGCATCAAGGTGTACAAAGTAATTGAGACGCAAAAAGATTATATGAAATGCCAAGGAAAGCTAAAATAAAACAGAAAGCAAACGCCTTGTTATTTTGGAATTAATTAAATAATTAATTATACAGATTTTAGTGGAATATTTATTCAGATAAAAAACAAATTATCCCAATATATATGTTAGAATATGATTCCACCAATATAAACACAATAATAATTCACATGCCCCAATTTTATAGGCCCCAAATAGACCTCATGAGGTGGTATCAAAACATTACCCATTATACCCTTTTTTATTATTTGTGGTTTTTCGGTTATGATTTACCAATTTTTTTGTGATTTGTTCTTCCTTAAATCTAAAATCAACAACAAATCTCATTCTTCTTCATCATCCCATTTTTTCTTCTTCATCAATTCATAATTCTTCTTCTTTATCAATGATCCCATCAAAGACACATTCTTAATTCAACACGATATCCCGATCTTCTTCGACTAAAGGCTTCGTTTGTGTACGTCACTATATACTATACTTTGTGTTCTTCCAGCTGACACCCTTGTCTGAGCCGACCTTTTGGTTGGTTCCCTTTCCCGATCACGATCATCATCACAAACTCGCTGCGCTCGTTCCTTCCTACAACCCGTATTTGGAACAGCAGCAGCCTCATTGTTTTAGTCAAATGGCGCTTTTTTCAAAACTCAACACTTGAACCTTATTCAACAAGTATGGCTAGGGTGAGCTCTTATTGATATCGATTATTCCACCATCTGACGCAGAAAGAAGACCAACTTTTTCTTTCTTGTTTCAACGACGTAAAGCGAAAGCCTAACCTCTTTAAAGCGAAAGTACAGTAGAAAGAAGCTCGATATAATGTTATTTTCAAAACTTGTTTTTTTTTTTTACATTTGTAAATGTAACAGTCATTTGCATAATCATAATGATTTATTTTTGTTTAGACTTGTAAATAATTTACAAGTGTTACATTCTAAAATGTAACAGTATACTACAAGTGTATTATGTGAAAGTGTTACAATTTCTTATTTTTCTTTGCTGTTGAATAGAAGTCTTACATTTTTGTTGGATGGGATTCCAACCTTTGAAGCGTTGAGACTGACAGAGAGGACAGACAGAAAGCTTCCTATCTTTAAACGAAGACTGTCCGGGATAACCACAAAACTGAGGTCGCCATTGGAGATGGAGAAGGTGAAGTAAATCGAAAGTAAGGTCAGGTATTGTTTTGTTGTATTTACATTGTGAAAACTTTGTATTGATTAATATTGTTACATTTATAAATGTAACAGTTAATGAATATTGCGGTTTGATTCGAAAGAGACACATTTAAGCAATACACAATTTTTGTTATTTTGTTACATTTGAAATGTAACAGTTTTGTAAATGTGTGTATTGCTTTTTATATTTACATTTGAAATGTAACAGTCTTCGAACGATATAATGTTATTTTTGCAACACTGTTACATTCGTAAATGTATATTATTATTGCATTCATAAATGTAACATTCAATCGCATACACATAATGATTTGTATTTGTTACATTTGTACAACACTGTTACATTCTGTAACAGTTATAATCATAAAAAAACTAGAACTTTTTTTTGTGTTATTTAGGTAATTTTGGTGTAATTTAGATAAGTTTTGGTGTAATTTTGATAAAAAACAATTTAGATGATTTTTGTGTAAGTTATGTAAGTTTTGACGTAAAATTCATAAGAATTTTTAAAATTCAAATTTTGAAATATACAAATTTTAGATAGATATATTTTTTAAAATATACAAATTTCAAATTAGGCAAATTCAAATTAATGTGAAATATTAATAAGAGAAAAAATGGGGATTTGGATTAATTTGATCTATTTTTAATGAAGGGCATATATGTATTTTATCATTTTATCCATTTTTCAAAAGTCAATAAGCCAACTAATAAGACGATGACACCTTATGTGGCTTGTAAATAGGGCCTATGAGTTGGAGCCTGGGTATCATCACTCATATAAATAATATGTGGTTAACTGTTTTAGAAGCTATTAATTTAGTCATGTCCGGCCTCTGGGCATAAGCCGAGTAGGCCGGCCCCACCTTATTTAGGCCCCCCAAATCAGGGGAAAAAATATGTAAAAAAACTAATTTTTAAATTAACATTTAAATTTATTTATTTACAAAATTAATCATATCTTTGCTTTAATAATTTTGTTTAAAAATATTTTTATTTTCATTAATATGCATCCCACATCATCAACTTTTATAAATTTAATTGAAAGTTAATTTTATTTTCTTTATGATTCATCACTTTTGTATTAGGTTTTTAAAAAAACTTATACATTGTTTTATTTTGATTTCCCTTTATATTTAATTAATATTTATTTATTTTTTTCCTATTTTATAGGACTTTTTGTTAATATAATAAAAAAAATTAACAAATCAATAAATTAAAATGAATCCCAAATTTAAAGAATCTTTTTGGTGTTTACTTATACTTTTTTAAAACAAAATATTTGATTTCCTATTATCTTTTTCGGTGAGCTTTCATTTTTTTCTTTCTTTCTTCTAATTTTTAAATTTTACAAAACCGATTTTTTCTTTGTAT
Organism: Acorus calamus; assembly: GCA_030737845.1. NCBI lineage: Eukaryota > Viridiplantae > Streptophyta > Magnoliopsida > Acorales > Acoraceae > Acorus > Acorus calamus. The sequence goes on along the minus strand of CM060876.1, from coordinate 25,375,382 downwards.
TTTTTTATTTTTGGCCTTTAGAATTATGATAGGAAACAAGTTTTTTATTTTAAAATTACAAAAGATTGAGCATTAAATTAAACATCATGTGACTCAAAATTGACCATGTTTTATTTGAAATTTTGTAAAAAAACAAATATGATTAGTTGTCAAAAATTTTGAGAATTTATTTGATTTTAAAAAAAAATTATGTAATACCCACTAATAATTTTTATATAAGTATATTAGGATCCCAAATCAGAAATTCACCTAGGCCTCCCTAAAATCAACAATCTCAGGGCGACCGTAAAAACAAAAATCTGTTTCGGACATGAATTATTTCACATGTTATATTATCTTTGCCAAATAATACACTGCACTAATTAGTTTAATCTTTAACATTTCAATACCACTTACAGACAATTCATATGGTAACTAATGAAACATATATCAATGTATAAATTTTCATTTTCTATTGGTGATGATGAATTTCCATTTGAATTCAGAGTCATAAAATATACAAATTAAATCAATTGAAATTTAAATAGAAGACAGCTTGTGTAAACCACTACATCTTAAATATACCCTCATCACCCCCATCACATGCATTGGACAAAGGATGCACATTTAGACCATTGTCGTCGGATCTAGGTCAGATGAAGAGGATATCAATAATATTTGAGCTTGCAAAATTATTGTTAAATATTACTTTAAATTTTCATAAGAAGATTCTTACATAACACTTGCAGGCAGTATCAGGTTATCACTTTTATTTTTCTATTTCATTTTTTGAATTTATTGATTAGAATGTCAACACATTATAAGATCAGAGCGCATGCACCTGTAAACATCACGCTCCACTGGCATTGCAGGGATAAGCTATAATATTCTTTTTCAACAAATCCAAACCCTAGAGAGAGAGAGAGAGAGAGAGAGAGAGAGAGAGAATTCAACACGGGATAAAATTTAATAGAACAAAGTGGAAACCAGAGCAGAATTTGAATTCATGCAGGTGTGAGGATGTATAGAGTATAACCCAGATAAATTGTTCCAATGTGGCGGATCCTTATTGGAAAGTTTTACATGATCACGTGGTACGTATATATTTGATTGATTGGTTTTGTTTGTCACTTGGCCATACATAAAATATACATATGAACAATCTGTGAATATTTAATTATATACACACAGTTTTTTTTTTTTTTTTTTAAAAGATTGATACATGATGTTAAGACAACCTATAACACGTTGTCAAATTTTCTGTAAAATATAGTGGATCGTAGTCTCCAAACAAAACATGAATATAGATAATATGGATATCATGGTCACCAACCTTGCTTTGTCAAATTGAAGAGGACAAAAAAAAATGCAGTCTCGGGAAGTCGCAAAAATATTCAATTAAGATTATTTTTAAGCGTTTACATTGCACTATTTTATGTTTGCAAGTAGGGTTATATTATTTAAGCCTCCATATATATATATATGACGACTTGTTTAGGACATGTAATATTTGTATGGGAAATTATGTTAGGATTGTTCTAGGGTATATATATGTTTCGCTATTGTTAGAGAATCGAGTGATTAATGCAGCGTGAACCAGATAAAAAGATCCAACAAACATTGAGATCTCATAAACTTCTTGAATCCACAAGGAATCATTAAATTCACAGAGAAAAACAACAAAAGAAAATATAATTTTATTGATTGATCAAAAGTTGTCACTTACAAAGATGGTGGCACTCATTATATAGGCCACAAACATTAAACACATTTATAATGTGAATTATGACTCTAATGTTATTCTTGAATAATTACACAGAGAATATTATTCTATTAACAAACCAAAAAAAAGAATAACAAAACTTTTCCAAGGATTGTTTTGCTTCATTTGTAATTAAGTTCAACTAGTTCTGTATATGCATTCTTCTCCAACATGGTCCAATGTTATTACCTTGAGATAATCAAAGGTCATAATTTTTTAATTAAGAATATCAAGCTAGTACATCTTTGGGTTTAACTCATAATTTTTTATAATATATATTAATATATAGCTATAGGCCATATATCTTTCTCAGGAGTCGTATGTATGTTATATTAATCAAGATGAGGATAGCATGGAAATATTCTATTTGACCAATTGCATGCTCCGAAATTGAAAGTGTTATAAAATGCATGTTGTTCTTAAATTTTTCTGAAGGATTGGAATTGCTAGCTAAATGTAATTTTTTGATGTAGGGATTATGCTTGTTTCATCGCAACTTGCTTTATTTTACCTAATTAATCAAATAGATTTTATTATAAACTAAAATTATAACAAGGAGATGAGTGGAAATTTTTAGAGACTTTATTTTATAGAGGTCCACATGAAGTTAAAGCATTATATATATTTACAAAAACCTCCCAAATAAATTAAATGGGATTTACAAGAAGTTTACTATAATGTATATATAACTCATTGTCATCAACTATTTGTTAACTACCTACCAGTGGTCATAGCATAATGGTCATGGCTTCGCTGTGCTAAAAGTAGGTCTTGGTATCGAGTTTTGACGCTGACCTAACCCTTGTGTATTTCTGTGAGGATCCCTCTATTATAAAAAAAAACTGTTTGTTAACTGCTCACCATTTCTTGAAACTCTTACAAAGCACATGTTCATCATTTCTATATAGATAAAACAAGCAGTGAAAGTAGTACTGAAATAAGAACAACATTGAATTATGCCATGTAAAACTGAAAAAATGCAAGAACAGAAAATAATTAATTAGAGTGCGCACGCATGTGTGTGACACATTCCTTGTTCACTTAATTTATTGACATAGAAAGCTAGGGCTGGTAAACGAGCCGAGCAGCTCGGGCTCGGCTCGGGCTCGACTCGGTTAAAGCTCGTTCAGGCTCGTTCGATTAGATAAACGAGCCGAGCTTGAACAATTTTTAAAGCTCGGTTTGTAAACGAGCCGAGCCCGAGCCGAGCCGAGCCGAGCCCAAGCCTGGACGAGCTCGTTTACTTAACAGAAAAAAGCGAAACGAGCCGAGTCCGAGCCCGAGCTTATGTTATTTTCACATGTATAAGGTGTTGTGATTTGTGAAATGTGACTTTTCAAATGTTAAACAAGGTTTTTTTTAGCTAAACGAGCCCGAGCCGAGCTTTGATTCGAGCTTCAGCTTGACTTATTTACCAAACGAGCCGAGCCAAGCTTTAACCGAGCTTTTCACGAGCCTAACGAGCCGAGCTTGAACATGAAATGAAGCTTGTTCCCGAGCCGAGCCGAGCCCGAGCCGAGCCTGCTGCTAAACGAGCCGAGCCTGAGCAGGTCAAAGCTCGGCTCGTTCGGCTCGTTTACCACCCCCTATAGAAAGCTATGTGTTCGACCGAATTAACCAAGTAATGCATATTTTTTTTACCTATATATGTACCATATAGCTTGGTTAGGAAATGAGGGTGACTATATGAGATAAGTAGTTAAAGAACAACTTGATTATTATTTTTGTTATGAGGACCTAATGAAATATGGATAATTATCCTCATTTTAAATTTTTTTAAAAAATTTCCTCCATATTATAATGATTAGAACATCTGATCTTTTATCCGATTTTAATAAATATAAATAACGACAAAATTTACAGACTTATTATTTTTTATAATATTAAATAGAACAAATTTATTTTAAAATCTTATCCCCTTACAAAATTAGACCACAAGGTCTATTAGAAATCTCATTAATTAGCCTTTTATTATTATTATAGTGTGTTTACTTCTAAAATAAATCATATTTATATTTTTTTTACTTCTTCCACTGCAAAAAATAAAAAATAAATATTAAAAACAGAGGCCACATAAAAGGCCATGTGTTTGTATGGTTCAGGACCCAAATAAAAACACACAAGAGTACTCTGTCACCTAATAAAAGCAGGACATTAGGGACCCAAAAAGAAGGGGAGGGACTGTACTTAGCTTTTGAATTGTGACAAGCATAACACGTAAGATGTAAGCAGGCAACCTGAGATGCGTTTTTCACAGTACCCTCTGTTCATTTTTGCATTCTTTGGAAATCTAGAAAACGATGTGTGTGTGTGTATGTGTTTGTGTGTCATAATTTCTTCTTTTTTTTTTTCTTTCTAGCGATGAAAACCATGGCTACTGTGCTCATGAAATGAATGAATGACTCACTGAGAGACATAGAGAGAAACAGAGAGTGATTGGGGGGACCAAAGTTTTTCCATTTATTACTGCTTATAATATTGTTTTCTTTCGTTTCTATTATTTCCCTCTAGCTAGCACTGCAAGTACCGATGAGGGGGTGGCGTATATTATAATATTGATATGCTTTGTATTTATTTTGTGTGTTTTTATTGAAGATAAGGTAAGCCCGTGATAAGGGAAAAATTAGTGAAGAAAAGGGAAAAATAACCATAATGGATATACGGTGGAAAATTTGATGAAAAAGGAGGGCTGATTTTAATTTTGGGGAGAAGAATTTTTTTTTAAAGAAAACCATAATAAATACGAATCCAACAACAAGATCTATCACTGCATGTTAGATTCCTCCTATCCAATGTCCTCCTCTCCTTCTCTCTTGTTGCAGAGAACATGTCACCTCTCTCTCTCTGTGAGAGAGCATATGTTAGACTTTTATTAACAGCCATGCAGGGAGAGAGAGGGAGAGGTGCAGTGAAGCAGTTTGTGCTGATGTAAAGCTTACGAGGGTTGTTTTTGGATTGGAGCAGCAGAGTCTGAAAAAGGAGACCAGAGGACTTTCTTTTTACTATATGTACAAGAACATAACTTGTACATGATTAAATTGGCTAGTATGTAATTAATCATAGTAATGTGGATGAGAACATAATTAATTTAGGTTTATTTTTACCTTCTTGACATTATCATATCCGTGACCTTGTTGGTTCAAAAAAAAACAAATGTAATAAATATTCTTTAAGAGGACAAATAGCACAGAAAGAGAGAGACAGGGAGAGAAAGAGTAATAGTAGCAGTAGTAGATCCTTTGGACGTGCATGGATGAGCTCGGCCACACGTATTCGCATGCACACTGATTTGACCATCCATGTATAACAGTTCATGAATATGTATCAAACATCAGTTGATGAGAAATACTGTACTCAAGTTGTGTGGATCACCAACAGGAAACAATAGGAAACACTGGAAGACCCACAAATAGCATCTATTGTTGAATTGTTTCCTTCTCATTCGGATAAAAATCGAAGAGAAAATAAAAATTAGAAACATTGGCACAACCCAAACCGTGACGGATTCATTTATTGAAACACACCCAGTGACTGTGTCCGAAAACAGGAGAGACAGAGAAGCGGCATAGTCGTTTTCAAGCCCCATCTCTGCTAGTTTCAACAGTACTGTTTTAATTTAAAAAAATTTTGTCAAACAGTGGATAGTTAAAATTTTGATGAGTAAATCACATTCACCTAACAAAAATCTAGGTTCTCATGAGGTTTAATATATGGAGTCATTTTCAATGAATTAATGTGTTGTGATTGTAATGGCTAAGTGGTTTCGGTGGAGCAATTGAATTAGGCATTGTTGGACCATCTGGGAAGGCGTTCCCCCACAGGAGCAGTAGCAGCAATAGCAGTACCTGTACCTGCAGCAACAAAGGATAATACAAGAATAATACGTGTGGGGGCCTCCGGCACCGGATGCTCGACACATGGATGTCCCGACTACCGTCCGATCCTGGTCGGGGCTGCTACAATGGTCGGCGGGGGACACGTCATTTAAGAGGGTCCACCCAGAGAGAGAGAGAGAGAGAGAGATAGAGAAAGAGAGAGAGAGATGTATGAAGCTAGCTTTGCCCTTTCTGACCCATGTCATGTGACTGTGGGGTTCGAAGGGAATTAAAGAGGGTTTGGCTTGATTAACACAGGTTTTTCAGCAACATTTGAATGTTAGTGAAGAGCATACAAGTCTGAACATATAGGTTTAACTTGAGTATTATCTCAGTTGTGTTTTTTTTTTTTTTTGTTATGTTGAAGTGAACATGTAAATTTCTGATACTCTATGTTAACCAACCAGTGGATGTCATATAGATGGTTTAAAATAAATTAATGTATGTATGCACTGATTTTTATCAGAAAGGGTGGCATTTTTTCATGGTTATCTGATAAGTTTTTATTGGACAACATAGAAATTATGTGATTGTCATATAAAGAATCTGAACTCAAATTCAACCTGCATGCAATAAAAAATTGCATTTATGTCCTCCGTGTTTTCATATTGTGAATGGGGAAATGGGAAAATGTTCCATGTAACCCTGAATTTTATATGAATCTCATATTCATACCCAATATTAATCTTCATTTTCTATTCACCTAACACGATCATTATTGGATTGAATTAGATGAAACTAGACAATTGGATTGTGTGTGTGTGTAGACAATTGGTTGTGTTGAGCGGTGGCAACATCGGGGAGGCCGAAAGGGGGAGGGGGCGATTTCAGGGGTTCTGTGGGGGAGGGTGAAAGAATGGGTTGGGTTGGGTTAGTGTTTGGGTTGAGATTGGTTAGATGGGTTGGTTAGGTTTAAATGATGGTGGACCATTTGTTTTTTTATGTTTTTATTCTGAGTCACACATTCAATGCACCTTTACCCGTCCGCAAATTTTAAACATGCGGGCATCCATTGGAAAATGAGATTGTATATTTGTTTGTGTGTAGACAGACACTTCACTGAGTTATATGTTATTTTTATCGACGCATATATACTTTTAAATGACGTATATATGTGGTTCGCACAGAATGCACAGACCGTATATTATTAATTTTTATTATATATATAGAGAGAAAATGTTACCCTATATCTTTGTCTTTATTAGTATGCATCGTGACTTAGATATATATATCACCGGTAATTAAAGTGAATATTTTAAATCAATTAAAGATGATGATTGATAATTGTGATATAGCATCCACTGAAGATTGAATCCCACCGATGTGAGAGGAGCTAAGATATCTTTAAAATATCACAAAATTGATGTACTAGGCATTTCATATTTCACACGTCAGCTTGGGAGTCCCAACAAGCACATTGACTTTTTCAAAAACAAAGGACACACGTATAAATACCATTTCTAAGGGGTCCTATGCATAAATATGTAGGATCTGGCCTACATGCGTGCAATCGTAAAAAAAAAAATTAAAAAAAAAAAAGCACGGTTAAAAGTGCAAGTACATGTAAAAGATGACGTGATGAAACAAACATTAATGTGAAAATCAAAAGAGTATCCAATATAAAACTCACCCCCTCGTGTTATATATAAACAGACTCCCTGCTCTCCTTTTTGTTAGTCAGTTCCCTATAATCCTCTCTCTCTCTCTCTCTCTCTCTCTCCTTTTTATATTCTCTTCTTTATCTCCACTTTCTCACCCACATCACTACCTCTTCTTCTGCACAGTTTCAGTTACAACTCAAAGTCCACTCTCTCTCTCTCTCTCACATCAGCTCCACAACTGATCCAAACCCAAACCTCCATTTCTTGTTGGATTCCCACCTTTTCCTCATCTGGGTATCTATCCTTTCAATTCAAACAATCACAAATGGACGTAATGGACCTCCTCAACTCTGCCACAGACGCAGAGATGGACATGCTCATGATGACAATGCAGATGGATCAATCCTTCGACACCCACCACCCTCCACCTCCACCTCCCACCACCAACTCCACCACCGCCACCCTCCCCCCTCCGCCCCCACCTTCGTCGTCATCATCGACGGTGGCGGCGATGAGGGAGATGATATTCAGGATAGCTGCGATGCAGCCGATCCACATAGACCCGGAGGAGGTGAGGGCGCCGAAGAGGAGGAACGTGAGGATCTCGAAAGACCCGCAAAGCGTGGCGGCTCGGCACCGGAGGGAGCGCATCAGCGAGCGCATACGCATCCTCCAGAGGCTCGTCCCCGGCGGGACCAAGATGGACACCGCGTCCATGCTCGACGAGGCCATCCACTACGTCAAGTTCTTGAAGACCCAGGTCCAGTCCCTCGAACGCGCCGCCGCCGTCACCGCCTCCAACAACGGTTACCCGGCCAGGATGAATTATGGGTCATCGGAGTCAGCGGCGGCAGTGATGGGTGGGTACCACCCGGGGTTCGTTGGGGGTGGTGGGAGTGGGCACATGCTTAGTTTTTAAAGAAAAGATAGATTTTGCTATCGTTACTACCGTGACTGTAGTGTGTCCTGGGCACACATGCTTAGTTGAAGTTTGTTTGTTTTTTTTGGTGGTGGTGATTGTGGGGATTGTTGTGTAAAAAAAATGGGATGCATTTGTTATTGAAATGGAGCAGAGATTGATTAGTGTTTTCGGTTTGTGAAATTGATCTTTGACACTCGTTGTTGATGTTGTTGATGTTGTTTGTTTGTTGTGTCGATATGTAGGTGACAACCTAGGATGACTAATAACTTACTTGCTCACGTGTTTTTTTGTTAACCAACTAAATTTAGTTTTTACTGTCTGTATGTAATGTAATTTATTATTAGATGGTGTTATTGATTTTAAGGATAAAATTGGAATCGATGCTGCACGTGTTATGACGTTGATGCATGATTTTTGGGGAATAGGAGGTGTGGGGATCCACGTGAATGTAGCCAGACGCAATGAAATCATTGGACGTTTATTTGGGTGATGTGGCTTTCTTTCTTTTCTCCTTTTAAGCTTATACACATATTTGAATTTTTTTATATATTTATCTAATAAATTATTTTTATAACTAAAAGATTATATTTATATAATTTTATTAATTTAATAATTATTTACATATATATATATATATATGGGACGTGATTACGTGCGACGAACGGCGGGTGCGGCAGCATATATATATGAAAATTATTAGGTGCGGCGAACGGCAGGTGCGGCCGCGACGTGGGCCGTTCAATCGCGGGTCCATCGCATCCAACGGTCGACGTGAATCGCACCCGACCGTCCGATGTGATGGACCCGTGATCGACGGTCCGTGATCGCTGCCGCACCCGCCGTTCACCGCACGTAATCACGATGTGTGTGTGTGTGTGTGTGTGTGTGTGTGTGTGGGGATTAAAGTATATATATTGTGTTGTGTTAGTGAACGGAACAAACCGAGTGTCTGAGTGCGCAATACAAAATGTAAATGGGCCACACGACCACTCGCCCAGCGCGGTGGTTGAGTTGCACCTTTCCCCTGCGAGAGATCATAAGTTCGAACCTTGACAACCTCCTTGTGGGTGTATTCGTCTGTAATAAGTCTGTTGTTGTATCTCTCTCTCGTGTGGGCATTGTTATCAAGAGCGTTGATACACGTAATTTTTTTTGCATCCATTTAGTGTAATAACCTCATCATTGTTCATTAATATATCTTATATATACTTTATTTCATATATATGCAAATGATGGGTGTATGATTTAAAAAGAAAAAGAAAAATGGGATATACTATCATAGTGTATGGGTCATATAATAGATATGCTCATATTAACAAGACATATGCTTTGAAATAATTTTTTTACATTTTCTATAAATACATCAATGCAATTCATTGGAGTATATGTTTCATTTTTTTATAAAAGCATGTACTATATTAGATAAGGTATACTATTTTTAAAAAATTCGAAACACGTGCAAATTGGAATTGAGGCTGGAAATGGGGTTGAATATAACATTATCCTAATTTTAATATTTGATACTTAAATATAATTCTAGGCTTCTAGCTAGTTTTTATTTTATTTTTACTTAAGAATATACATATATATATATATATATATATATATATATATATATATATATATATACACATTTTCAAATTATGTACATTAATTAATTTAATCTTCATATAATATTGAATATATGCACACTAATATAATGAAGGCATATATCTAATCTTGAGATTAAAAATAGGGATGGGCATAGGAAATACAAACATATCAAAATCGCTAGGAATTGCAAGCGAGATAAAAATAGAACTAAACATATCATTTTCATTTTCAGCAATAGCAGCTCCATGTAGGGAATTTGGGGGGTGTGAGGTCTAGAATCAGTACACCGCAAGATAACTCACAAGACTTATAAGATAGTGTTTGATTGCACAATTTGATAATTTTTGTATTTGTAAAAAGTTGCTTCTACAATTATGCAACTAAACAGTTTTACACTAGCAGTTTCATGTTGACAGCTTTCAGGTAAATTGTGTTAAAAAATTACGATTTTTCAAAAGCTGGAAGGTGAGCTTTCTATAGAATTAGTTTTAACAATCACATTCAATCCGAAACTAAGCTCCAGTAACCCAAACCGAATTCAGGTGGCGTTTGGGTTAAGGGTATAGGTCACCTAAACCTGAAATAAGGAGTGAAGAATTTAAAATTTCTATGTTAAATTTATTGTTTCATTTGTGAAATAAATTTTGAATAGTCCAATTTATTTTTTAAAATCAAAACTAAACCCGAATCAAATCTGACATGTTGGATTGAGTTTCGGGTTGAATAAAATCTAGACTGTTTTCTTCAACAAGTTGAATGAGTTTCAAAAACGCACGCGTGAAAGAAGAGCCCTCACGTGTTCTTTTCGATTGATTCCCGCCTTTTCGAGCGAATCGTTCTTGAAAATATATAGTGACCATGCCTTGAACAGAGAAGGGAAATCAAAGCTTGATCAGCTGTGTATGACAGAGCGATCTCTTCGTAGAAGGTGATTCAGAGCAAACGATGATTCACACACTTCTTTGCTCCACGACAGCCCGCGGAAAGGGAGAAAAATTACATATTTATCGTCTGGTGGATCATCTTCCTTTTAAATTAGGGTTTGTGTGTCAGAACAAGAACTCGTGTGTGTATGTGTGTGATCCTGTGCAGGATCAAGAGTGTGAGAGTGAGATCGCGAGGAATTATATAAGGGGAGAGGGAGAGAGGGAGATAGAGATCAGGTTTCATGGAGAACAGTCTCTTCGTGAGTCCTTGTTTTGGGCATTCTATGTTATACGTTGTGCAAAATCTTGCCTTTGTTTGATTTTCTGGAACTCACTTGGTTATGGGTATTGGGTTTTTTCTTTTTCTTTTTGTTTCAGGTTTGTATAATTCCACGGGACGTGGACACGGAGGGGTTGAGGGAATTTATGAGCAGGTTTGGGGAGGTGGAAGATTTCCTTGTTCTGAAGGTATTACAAAATGCTTTGGTGATGGGTGTTATTGCTAATTGAACAAGGGACTTTCAGGATATTCAAATTTGGATTCAGGTTTAAAGTTTTCTTGATTCATTGAATTGTTTGGTGATGGCACACAAGAGATATTTTTGGGAATGGATTCAGTATCCAATTTTTCCATAATACAATTTGTGTGATCATTGTTGTTCTTTATTGATTCTAATATAAGCTTACATTCATGTGGGACTCACATTTAAATATGTCATTCTAATGTGTTTTCGAAAATAAATTGTATGAGCAGATATGCGGCAAGATAGGCATTTCTTTGAAATCTTAGAGATGGATAGAGTGATTTACAAACATGGTGAAGGCATTGGGTGGTTTGATGAATGATAATTGTTCACTTAATGATGTGATCAGGATGAGGATGCAAGGAAACCAAGCAGAGGAATGCAGGGTCAATATGGTTTATATAATGCTTATATTACACTGGTGACTAGGTATGCAGCACATGGTGCTCTGATGAAATATGATTATGCTCGTTCGGCATATGGAAGTAAGTATTTCCAGTCTGATGTTTATCTGAATGTAGGTTGATGATAACATGCTGTTCCTATATTGTCTTTTGATGATGATAGGGGTCTCAGGACCTTCCCGTGGAATGGGCAAGAAGTTATTTGTTGGCAAGCTTCCTCAAGAGGCTAGTTCTGAAGATTTACGCCAATACTTTGGCAGATTTGGCCAGATTACGGATGTGTGTGTCCCAAAGGTAATTTGCAGTCATTTTAACGCATTATTGGGAGGAAAAAAAACAGTAACCACATAAACATTTCCATTCATTTAATCAGAATCTGAAGAAAGCTGGTCATAGGGGCTTTGGTTTTGTAACATTTGCTGAAGATGGTGCTGCCTATCTTGAATAAAATAGAAGTTCAAACATCTTATTTGTTGCACTGGTATAGGCTTCTTTCTGTTATAAAAAAACATTGTGAGATTTTTTTTCGCATTTTTTCAACTCAATTATTTCAGCTTTGAAGGGTAGTGTCATGAAGAGAATCCAGTACTGATGTGGACATCATGTTAGTGCTATCCTATCTGTAATATTAGATTCAATTTGCCAAATATGTCATGTGATAATAAGTTCTTTTTTTAGAAAAAATAAATACTGGACTGCTTTAGAAATCTCAAATACAGTACTATCAGTCTTAATATTATCTTTGTTTACAATGATCAGATATTCTGTTCCAAGCTGAGGCAGTGCAACTTTTTCTTCTTATCTGTCGGATGCAGGTTATAATAGATTTAGCTATACCTCGTGATGATTCTGGAGCAAATGGTAGTTACATGGAAGATGTTCGATCTTATGGTGGATATGAAGGTCCTATGCGTAGTGCAAATAGCCGAGTCCATGAATGCTTGGGATTCAGGGATGTGAGTATATTCATAATTTAGGTTAATATCTGTCATTGTTGTTTTCTTACATGGCATTAGAAATCCTTGTGAATATCTGTCATTGTTGTTTTCTTACAGGTTAGAATAGATTCAGCTATACCTCGTGCTGGTTCTGGAGCAAATGGTAGTTACATGGAAGATGTTGGATTTTATGGTGGATATGGAGGTCCTATGCGTAATGCATATAGCCGAGTCCATGAAAGCTTGGACTTCATTGATATGAGTATATTCATACTTTAGGTTAATAACATCTGTCATTGTTTTCTTACATGGCATTAGAAAACCCTGTTCACCTGATGTGCCACATTTTTAATTAGTGTGTTGAATGTTATGAGTGAGATCTGATTTTACTATTCTTTGATGTTGGTTTTGTTGGATTTGGGTTAAATCAAAATTAGAGTTGTCCAGTTCATGAAATTTTTTGGTTGATTCTTCATGGAAAAATGACTCCCTATTTCTCTCTTCTTTTTTTATTTGCCCAATTTTTCTCAAACTTACCTGAATTTAATCTAATCGTTAATTTCTGCCTTCCCGAAATTATTCCCCAATCAGAAACTTCGTTTCATCAGTACATAACATAAATTTCACACAAATGTTTCATTTTGGGCAAGGAGGGTCTTGTATTGCATCGATATCTATTTTATGCTTTCCTTCATGCAGTGGAGTTACAGAGGTAGCAGCAGCAACAACAGCAACAGCAGACTCTCACATATGGACGACTGGAGGTACAGGCCATATTGAAAACACCGTTTTCGCCCAGCTATGGTATTGATGGCAGATAACGAATATGCTTTGGCTGTCAATGTGATTAAGGATGTATTGATGTCAATTGTCTTGAAGCCAAACATACCATCTTTGCCATTGTTTGTTGCACCATCTTTGCCATTGTTTGTTGCTATAGATTTCATTTCAACCTATTAAAGATTGACTTGAAACTGATCATTTTTTGGTGGTTAATGCATTCACCAGATTGACTTGTTCCCCATTGTTGGGTCTAGGCCTAGTGGTTCTTCTGAAAATGAAAGCTGTCAGCATTCTGGATAGGCTGAGATGCCATGTGATAGACATGCAGCATTTCCTTTTCATTGATGAGGTGGGTGTGTGATTTAACATACAATTTTGAGACTTTTGGACATTATGTTTCTTTGAAATACAATTGAGGTCTATACCTACCTTATTTTCAAAAATAAATAAATAAATAAAATCAGATGATATATGTATATATATGATACATCCAGACTTGAGGGCAACTTTCAACCATTTTGATTTTTCTTTAAATATATACCCATTTAATAAAGTACATGATCATATGAAAAATGGAAAGCATGCCTCGATAAATAGTACATACTTTTTTTCTACATACCTTTGTTTCTTAATAAAAAAAAATCAACTTTTTATATGCTGCACTAGTGGAGTGTATATTGTACAAGAACTATGTACACTCCACTGGTGAAGTGTATGTTGAGGTTGCAGACGAGGTTATAAAATGAATTATTCACCAAATGATATTGTGACATTCTGAGAGGAACATGTATATCAAATAAAACACCATCTATAAAGAACCAACAATGGAAATATGATTGTTGAACTGCATTAGGTTGGTTTTACCACCCACAAATTAAGATCAAAGCAGAACAAAGACTGAATGTACAATTCACCTTTCCTGCAAAGCTGTGCCAATCACATCCTGAATACACCGTATTTGGTGTCCTGAGGGGCATGCTTTATTGAAGCAGACAAACAGAGGCCTAGGATCTTCCTCGTGTCTGCAGGGTCAATGATGCCATCGTCCCACAGTCTTGCAGTCGAGTAATAAGGGCTGGCTTCTCTCTCATAGGCTTCCACAACTTTGTCCTTGAATTTTTCCTCCTCCTCTTCGCTCCACTGCATAGAATCATAAGTTAGTGAATGAACAATGGTGAAGTGAAACATAGCAACAGTTTTACCTCTATGCGTTGCCTTTTCTTGTTGCTTCTGCTCTATTTGAGCAAGGACACCGGCCGCCTGCAGGGATGACAAAGAACAACTCATACACGGTCATGGAGAAATATTCCCATTGTACAGGTTCCTATTGATTGAAAATATACATTCCCGAGATCCAACAGATAAAACTTGGGTAGTTTGCAAATCATATCAATTATTTTATTTATAAAATGCAGGAATTCTTCCTTTTTGTAAAAACCACGAATCCACGATGCCCTTCTACAGTAGATGGGTATACTTGTTCTAGTTAGCCTTTAGAAATATCTGTGTCATGAATGTTACTCGAGGGGAAAGTTTGATTGCAGCACAAATTATTCTAAATGTATATCGGCAATGAGTCAACTTTGAAGGAATGATGCAGTGAAAGTAAACCATAAAAAATGAAGCAAATATATTAGGTTATAAAAATATATACATCATAGAGTTTTATATATATATATATATATATATATATATAGTCGAGTGATTCAGTGCGGGATGCGGGGATGCGGGAAACGACGACGATCGTTCGATCGCGGGTCCATCGATCCAACGGTCGAAATGAATCGCCCCCACCGTCCGATGCGATGGACCCGTGATCGACGGCCCGTGATCGCTTCCCGCACGACCGCATTCCCGCACCGAATCACTTCCCTATATATATATATATATATATATATATATATATATATATATAGCACCGTTAGGTGCGGCGGCCGCACTGTGCGGCGTCGACCACGGGCCGTCGATCACGGGTCCATCGCATCGGACGGTCGGGGTGCGATCAGAGTTTTGGACCCGCGATATGCCGCATGCGGCCGCCGCACCTTATATATATATATATATATATATATATATATAAACGGTAGGCTTTAGCCCTTTAATATATTAAAGAGAAAGCCCAAAGCTTAAGATTTCGGGGGTGCAAAAGTTCTGATGGGATCCGGTACATCATAGAGTTTTTAGATTGAATGAATTCTGGTTATATGAATTCTTACTAATTTATAAAGCAGTCTGGATTGGATAACATCTTAAAATTATGTTTGAAGCTTGCAGTGAAAGTATACATTCTTTTAAATTTGATGGACTCAGAGGTATTGGATAAGAGAAATGTCACTGTTTGATTAAAATATAACTAATTCAGGCAGTTGATCATTGTCACACTGTTTATGGGTAATTATAATGCATTAGTTTGGGGGCATTGTTGGAAGAATAATGCAGCCTTGGCCATTGATAAGAAAGAATGAAGAATGACTAAATTAATTTATATGTCAGCCATTGATAAGGAAAAAGTAACGTCAAATGAGTGATCAGTACTACATCTGTTCAAACGAATTAAATGTGATACTGGATAAAATGGGTTTAGTACCTGCATGCCACCCATGACAGATATTTTAGCTGTGGGCCAGAGAAAAAGGAAGTTAGGACTATACGCACGTCCACACATTCCATAGTTCCCGGCTCCAAAACTTCCACCCACCATGATGGTTATCTTTGGAACCTGTACAAAATGGTTCAAGATGATGTATTAAATAGTCGAAGCACAAACAAATTATCAGCAAGAAACTATTATATGGTCACAAATATAAAAATGCAATCAAAACCTCGGGCAAAATTCTTATGCAGAACAGATAGGCATAGAATTCTTGAGATCCACTTATTAGAAATGGTTTAAACACCAGGCCTCCAAGTATCTACTGGCTCAAGTCAAGATTCTAGATATAATCCAATGAAGGGCTGACCCTAGTTTGTCCATTGTAAAAAATTCTCAATCCCGAGTGGAACGTGTCATGCAGGTTTTTTTACCCATTCCACTGTCTTGAGATGTGAGGTGAAGATGGTGATGGTCAACCATGTTTGTGAATGAAAGGCTATCCAACTCCACTGGTTGGGAGCTGGTGATGTTTATGTGCATGTACGGTTAAGGTACTACAATTTGACTCAATGTTTGAAGAAATTGCTCATGAATCGAACAAGAGGACAGCTGATTTACAGGCTTTCTGGATTCCAAAAATATGATATGTTTGTAATGATAATTCAATGCTTATTTTAAGTTAAAATAAAAGATGGTTTGCAGAAGATATGGTTTGCTGGTTGGGAAAAAAAAATCTAACTAGCTAACTTGTGCCAAATGTCTAGCTCAATTAAAAGATGAGGCCATATAACATCAGGGAGATGGGTGATATGCGACGGTCAGTAGATCTAATGAAAAAAAAAATCCATGAAGGGGGCAGTAATGCTGTGAAAATTATAATACATGCAAAAATCAAAACATGACTTCCGCTTATACAATATTAAAGCACAATCACACATTGAGTAGATGAGGCCCTGTCATAGAAAAAGAACATGTCTACAGGTTGTGGCTCTTAAATGGGATTGAATTGTCACTAGAAAGAGAAAAAGCCTAATATGCAGGTTAACAATTATGGAATTACCTTAGCACAAGATACTGCCATCACCATTTTTGCTCCAGCTTTGGCAATTCCACCTGCTTCGGATCTTGAGCCAACCTGAAATTTAAAAAAATGGAAGGTCAATGACTTACAAAGTGATTAGATATTGATTGTTATACACTTGTTTGCATGTGTTTCAGATAAAGTAGTTAATTGACAAGGGATTATATTTAAATTGCTTTGCAGTTAAACACACACCTTACACCTGTTTTGGGAAAATTGGTACTCCCTATGCACATTTGGCACAGTGGGGTTTGATCCCATGACCTCATTTTCGGAAACAGGGGGTGATAACCGGCTAACCAAGTTATGCTAAAAAGGATAAGCTAAATTTTTTTTCTTTCTTGTACACATTTTGCAGAAATGGTCAAACATGCAACATATAGACAAATCTGTGGCATGTGTTGTTCAGATTCTCTTACGAATCTACTTATATGTTCAATGTCAAGGTTAGATTTCCATGATATAAAGGAAGGTGTTCAGAATCTTACCATGAACCCTGTAATATTCTGAAGGAATATTAAAGGAATGTTACGCTGAGCACATAATTCAATGAAGTGAGTCCCTTTCAGAGCAGATTCAGTAAACAATATGCCATTGTTACCAATGATTCCTACTGACTGTCCAAATATCCTTGCAAAGCCTGTAACAAGTGTCTGTAAAAATGTAATATTTGATTTCAATACAACTTGCATTTCTAGTAAGACTAAACAAATTATAGTTTAAGTTATTCAAAAGCCCTCACAGTGCCATACAGCTTCTTGAATTCATCAAATTCACTTCCATCAACAATTCGAGCTATCACTGATCGAATGTCAACGGGCTGCTTCTGGTCTGCTGGTGCGATCAAACGAAGTTCCTTTACATCATATAATGGATCTTTGTATTCTAGGGTGTAATTCGGCTGACTATTTATCACCCCTTGTTTTCCAGCCATGTACAAGTTTTTAACAATTCTCCTCCCAATCGCCAGGCCATGAAGTTCATCTGTGGTAAGTAACATATCATCAGATGTTCTCAAATAATAAATAGGTAAGGCTTAATTAAGAAGGTTCAATTTACAATTCATTTGCACTAAAATAAAAGTCAAAGGGCCGATAGGAGTTATATTGTAAAGAAAAACAGTTTAAAAAGTTTACATGATCTTTTTAAGATGTTAATGAAACATTGAACATTTCCAATAATTGGAATGAATGTAGGGTAGAGTTTTGGTGTTTCATTGGCAAAGGGAGGGAAATTGGCTTCTTACTAAGCAGGTTTTGTTTATGCATTTCCCCTTCTTGATGTAAAACAGGCACAGGAATTTATTCAAAAACAATATAATGAAATAAAAAATTTGGTTTCATAGCCTATATTTCCAAGGATATGATATCAGTTCGGGATCAATTAATTTGAGGCTATTATCAACTCATTTTTGTAGACAATCACCCCCCCCCCCCCCACTGACATTTATTTAACAGGTATATAGGAAGAAATGTATTTCCTGTTAAAGAATTACCACGCATGACAATGGATATCCGACGCAACTTCTTATCATCAGATATGTGACATAGTTTGGATGAGAATTATCAGTCCAAATGAATGAAAAATTACAGACACACTCACTATACCCATCTGCTTAACATATTATACCTGAATGAAAAGGCACACTATAAGCAGTATCAATACAAAAAGTACTACACAGATCCAATAAGGTATATACCATCAGCAAAATGATCTGAAACCCCTGATATCTTGCAATGCAAGGATGCACCTCCTAGATCCTCTGCAGAGACTTCCTCTCCTGTAGCAGCCTATTAAAATTGCTCCTTCAGAAATAACCTAAATTTTAGAAATGCATTCCAAACATTCGATACGCACTTAAAATAAAGAACAAAATTCATGAAAATTGAAGGGGAAGTGAAACTATGACAACAGGCATCAAATCCCACCTTCACAAGAGGAGGCCCAGCAAGAAATATTGTACCATTGCCTTTGACTATCACACTTTCATCAGCCATGGCAGGTATATAAGCACCTCCCGCAGTGCATGAACCTAGAACCAAGGCAATCTGAGGAATACCCTCAGAAGACATCTGTGCTTGGTTGTAGAAAATCCGACCAAAATTGTCTCTATCAGGAAACACTTCAGCCTGTCTCGGAAGATTAGCACCGCCACTATCGACAAGATATATGCACGGTAAATGGCACTGAGCAGCAACCTCTTGGGCCCTGAGGTGTTTCTTAACAGTAATTGGATAATATGTTCCACCCTTCACAGTAGGGTCATTAGCCACAAACATGCACAAGCGCCCATGCACTGGTCCGATGCCAGAGACAATTCCACCAGAAGGTAATGATTCATCATAAAGTTCATAACCTGCAAGCTTCAGTTTATAAATATAACGATTTAGTAGTCGAAATAGATATATGTCAACTGACTACATGGAAGCAGACATTTGAGACCCCAAGCCACCTCTTGACATGTCAGTAGAGGTATCCCTCTTCACTAAAAGGTTCAAAAAAATGAGTGAAATTCTCTAATAATGATAGTGAAGACAAGATGCCTTGAGTATCATTTGAAACATTAGTAATAAGCATAAAGAAAAAATGCTTCTTTCTTTTGTTTTCATCATCACTTGTACTCTTACATGTCTCTCTTTTCCTTCATTATATGATCAACATTATTTTAGTTTCTTAACCCAATAAACAAAGTAACATTTTTTACCTTCTCAATCATTGGAATACCTGGTAGCATTTAGAAACAAGTTTGGATGATTCTGCTTTTGTAGGAATCATATTTAACCCATACATTTAAAATATAGCCTTCAGTTCTAAAAATATGAAGAGTTTTTAGAGAAATCTGGATATCTAATTCAAAAGCAAATTTAATTGAAAAGCTCCTTTTTTCGATGATATTCAGTGAAAAACAATATTATGGTAACCGAAGCAATATCACTCTAAACTTAGAGAACCACATCACGTATAAATTTTTTGATCCCCATAAACATGAATGTCGCTGACATCGATATTAGAAATCGAAAGGAAACAACGACCAACCTGAGAGAGCTCAAGGAAAGACGATCCAGGATCCAACAATCGATCGATCCGCTCCCGTGGGAGCAGCTTATTCCGGCTCACGTTCCTCCGCATCGCCTCCGCTCCTCCTCCCCCGAGAACCTGCATCATCCATGATTCTTCAATGGATCGAATAGAAGACCTATAGAGATCATAGAGAGAGAGAGAGAGTGAGACAGACAGACAGACCTTTCGGATGTGGGTTTGGAGGTCGGAGAGTAGCTGATCGACGGCGAGGGAATTGCGAGCGAAGGAGTCGGAGGTCCTATCGATGCCGTCAGGGAGGACGGCGGCCGGAGAGTAGGGTCTCGTCGATCCGAGGAGGATCGCCGGTGACGGTCTCGTCTTCCATGATCGCTTCGATAGAAACCTTAGAATCGTCATTTGACACGCAGTCTCTCCCTCTGGTCCTGATTCTATCGTGTTTATCCTGTCTTGTCCAGTCAGCAGAGGATCATTTTGTAGATATCGTGCGTTTGGTTGCGCGATTGTAAAATCGATTCTGCAGGAATCTGCGATTGCAAATCTGATTCTGCAGGAAGCTCACTTTCTCAGCTTTTTGAAATCACAGCTTTTGAGCATTATTTACCTGCAATCGCTGGGTTTAAAACTGCGATTACAAAACTGTTTGGTTGCGCGATTGCAAACGCAGCTTCCTGTAATCGCAATCGCAGCGCAATCGCGCAACCAAACGCACCCTGATCAGTTAGGTATCCGTTTACAACCTATCCTAGCTGAGAACAACTTAATATTGTTTTGTTTTATTTACAAATAAATAATTATTTTAATTAATATAGTTGTTGAATAAATCATTTATTTTAGTTGTATTTTTTTTTTGTTATAGATGTATGTAATTAGTAAAATGAATGACGTGGAAAAATATTTTTAAATTTATAAAATAATTTAATATATGACCTCTATGTTTTATACATGTTGGGGGCGAGCCCCCTCAAAGATTTGAATTTTTTTTTTCGGTGCCTCAAATAACCCAATGTTTTTTCATCTACTTTAAATTGGCAAAATCAATTAATAACTGTGAAAGCCTTCCCATTCCAAGCTTTCCCGACTTAAAAAAATCAAGTGGGGGCAGTGAGGTCCAATTAAAAAAAAAAACTAATAACAAATTAACATTCTCTGTACCCCCGTCATGTGTCGTCACCAGCGAAATCACATGCTATCGAAACTCGAAAGGCTCTTCTTCCCTCTTGTCTCTAGTGATTTTTTTTATTTTTTATTTTTTTTAATGAAGTATATTTGAATTTTTTATTTTGAATTTTTTTTTACATGTGATCTGTGTTTATATTCTATTGGTCAATTTGATTTTTTTTTGTTAATTGGATTAGGAGATTTGAAAATATTAAGTTCATCTTTCATATTCTCTGATGACTAGAGGATGCAAGAGGGGTGGCAAAGTAGAGAGATAAGGGAGATAAGAGAGATAAAGAGAGAAAAGGAAAGGGAGAAATAAAGGGAGAGAAACAGGGAGAGAAAGAGAGATAAGTCAGGGAGGGGGTGGAGAGGGTGGTGGGTGGTTATTGGTGACGGGACAAAGATGGGTGGTGAGGAGAGAGAGTAAGGGAGAGACAAAGAGCCACGCCCTTCCACCTCTGCCCGTCACCCCACCTCCCTCTCCGCCCCACCATGGTGCCATCCTATCCCCCCCCCCCCCCCCCCCCCCACACCCACCTCACCTCAAGCTATTGGTCAAATAATAGATATTGAATATCAAAAAAAGATTAATGATAGCATTGATGTGATATTGAAATAAAATTTAATATTTAATTTTTACCAAACATATAGCCAATATTATTACAGTGGTCCATTGTAATACTAATTTTTGAGCTCTTTGGGTCCGTTTGGAAACACATATTGAAAAGTAGATTTTGGAATAAAGCTGTTTTTTAAGATGATTTTAGACCTTTGACTTTTTTGGGATGCTTTTTTTTAATTCAGGAATCAATATTTGGAAGGAATTTAATGTTTGGTAGAAAAAGTTGCTTTTCAATTCAAAAAATCGATTCCGACCAAAAAGCGTTCTTTTTTAGATTTTAAAAACACGGATTTCGAGAGAGAAATTAAAAGGAATCCCGCTTTTAATTCCGTCGGAATCCGACCCGTTTGGTTGCGTGTTTGGGCGGAATCCGCTTTTTAAAAAGCGGAATCGCCCCCAAACGCGCTACCAAACGGACCCTTTGACAATAAATAAGTGATGAGATACATGATCGACTTTTAATATAGATTAATAAATTTATCCCTAAAAGGTTCACCCAAGAAGTAACCATAAATTTTAAAGAAAAAAATAAGTTTTTAATAAAAAAATAGTTTTGAAATCAGCATTCAAATTAATTTGATCTTTTATACATATTTATGGATCCATAAATGAAACTTTCATCTTTTAGTCTAGCTAATTAGATATCTTTTCTAACCCAAGGTAACGCGGTTTGTTTATTTGTTTTTTTTAATATTATACTATTTTCTCTCTGTTAAAATTTTTAAATCAGAGAAATAAAATCAAGTAATAAATTTTTTTTTTCTTTTTTTCAAAAAAAAAAATGAAACTTCTTGGCGAAGGAACACCGTAGTTAATCTCAGCCCTTCGTCCTTAATCATTTAAATTTGAAAAGATTAAAAAATCGCAACAATCTTTTTAGGGAATCCCAAGACTAATAAAGTTAATAGTTCATCACAGCCGTTCGTTCCATCCAATCAGATCTCTCGAAATAAGTGCGAGGCGAGGCCAACTCATTTCGCTCCAACGTCTCATTTCGCTCCATATATATAATACATGAGCAGGAGATGATCTTTTATTTTGTTGTTTTCAATATTCATTTCGATCGATCGCCTTCTTATTCTCTCTGCGAAAGGAAAAGCATCTCCTCTTTTGATTTTCTTCACAACATTGCATTTGATCCCCTCTTCTTCTCTTTCTTCGCAGGGTATCGATTTGGTCGCCCCCAAGTCCGACGACATCTATCTCAAGCTCCTCGTCAAGGTCCATCTCTCTCTCTCTTTCAATCTCTCACATGAAATCTAGGGTTTCTCAACCGCATCTCTGTTTCCCGGACGATCAGCTCTACAGGTTCCTCGCGGTCATCCTGAAGAGGCTGTTCATGAGCAAGACCAACAACCCCCCCCCCCCATCTCCATTTCCAGGCTCGCCAAGCTCATGAGCGGAAAGGTCCGTCTCTTGTCTTCTGTTTGTGTTTTTTGAATTTTTTGTATTGTTGATGTGTTTCGGTGGTGCATTGTAGGAGGACAAGATTGCTGTGATTGTGCGGACTGTGATGGACGTCTCTCTAGATGAGCGGATGGTCTTTTGTTATTTTCAATATTTGTTGTGATCGCCTTCTGATCTCCCTGCGAAAGGGAAAAGCATTCCCCTCTTTTTAACTCTCTTCACAAATCACAACATCGCATTTAGTCTCCTCCAACCGATTGACTGGTTCAGGAACTCCGATTTCTATGCGAGGTGACGATTTCTTGTCAGTTAGGGTCCCTTTATTCAGTTCTTGATGGAATTCTTGGTCAGTCTTTTGATTTGTTTTTGTTTTCTTACTTTTAGTGAACGTGAGTCACTATAGTGCAGAACAAATTACATAATAGTTGCTGATATTTACATCTAGTGTTTGTATATGTTCAAATTATTTGAAATCGCAATGATATCTGATAATTGGTGTACTGATAATTAAATTTCATGATCTGGAGATGTAATTCTCACATTGGAAAGAATTCTCCATGCAAACTGAGTAGCATCTGCACTAAGTGTTTCTGTTAATGTATATGAGTCTTATGTGGATTTAATGTTTGGGGGAGATACTGTCTATCCTTATCTTGCTTATTAGATTTCTTAAAAAATTTAAAATCTATGCTGTGGCAATGATGATTTAGTCATTTGGTTGTTGTAATGAATATATGATTATCTCATTTTTTTTAATATTAAAGTTTGTGCATTTTTACCCCTTCAAGTGATGTCATTGTAGACTAATATGATAGAGGATGGGGTCTTCCCGATGTTATGTTGTCAGCTGATTCGTCACTGGCAGATGCTAACCATCCATCTGGTGTTATGATATGGAAAAGTATGCAGGGTCTCATTCATTATCACAAAGCATCTTTCGGAGATATATTGGATCAGACTGTGACTGGAAACATGAATAATAGCCCTCGGATGCTGAGTGCTGATCCTTTCGTCCGATAATACTCAAGTAAGATACTATATAAACTTATGGTGCAATAGCTTTTCCCTATTTATTGTATTTTTGGAAAGTTAAATGCTTGATGTTTCCAAGGCATTCTGGTGCTAGAGCACTTGATAGTGATGAATGTTTTATGGACCATGAGATATTGGTATAATATCATAGTTGTACATTTCATGGACCATGTTTAAGTGATATTTTGTGAAAAATGTTTTGAGTTTCTTGTGCACATGTATTGTTCTTTGTGCACATTCATACTTGAGTCCATTCTGCTCTCATCCAGGAGGTAGAGGGTGAGACCGTGAGAGGTATATATACACTTCCTTAGCTTATTGGCCGAGTATGTCGTTTGTCCACCTGTTATGAATGCTTCTGCTATTATCAATGGAGCAAAGGTAATGTTTGTTTTTCCCAAACCATGTATTCCTTTCTTCCTGTTCATTTCTATCAATGTTTCACATTTTGAAAAAAAAATGATTCACAGTTTCCGGTCCTATAATCTCTTCGTTGGACCTTTTAAGTTTCAGCCCCGTAACTAATTTTCTTTCTTTTCCCTTCTTTTTGATAGTGTAATTTGTCACCAATTTTATAGTCATCTTTCTACCCAGACAAGATATGAAATCTGTTTTTTTGTTACCAATTTGTCCTTGAATCTCTTCGTTGGACTTATGGTGCAATAGTTTTTCCCTATTTATTATTTGTTTGGAAAGGTAAATGATTGATGTTTCTGAGGCATCCTGGTGCCATCCTACTTGAAATGGTGAACGTTTATGGACCATGAGACATCTGTATAATATCATAGTTTTATCTTCTTTACTGCTGTAATTTCTCTAGTGCAAAATTCTGTTTCTCTGCAATGTTGATTTTGGTCTATAGCTTTGTAACTCATGATTGTTTTCCATCCATCTGAAAGGAGCCCATCTCTGATCACAGCCTAGTAGTAAACATTCGAAATATTTGAACAACCTTTGTTCAAAAGTAAGAGGAGTCTCAAGATGTGGTCTGGAGATCCATGTATCATGGTATATCAGTTATAATAAGAAAAACTTCTCTAAAAAAAATCAATTGCCCAGCAGCAATGCAAGGGAGCACTCAAAATAATAATAGAACTTCCGAGCTATAGTGATTTGTGGTAAAGATGATCCATGGAAGTTTCGACCTTGAAATCTACTAAGGGGGCATAGTGATCTAACTGCAGCCATTATTATGTCATGCAACTGAGGTGTATTATAATCTCAGAAGCAGTGTTTTAGGCTTCACAACATGAATAAAAGATAATACATCAGGAACTCGCTCACCAATCCTGTGTTTATCTACTGAAAGCTTTTCTGCAAAGGTAACTCTTCTTGTCAGCAAATAAGAATGAATATGCATTCAATGTAGGACACCAAGGAGGGGGGAAAGCCAAACATAAGGATGACAAGTGAATACGCACATTCCAAAGCAGCGACAGACAGAGGATATGAAGACCTACCTTCAAGAGTTTGATAGATGGACTCAATACAATAATTCTATGTTTGTTTTAGATGCTCAAATTCACTGCAGTCAACACTGACTTCATGGAATGCTGAGTATAACTTAGGTAGAATCTCGGCCAGCATAAGCCGGAAACCAACAGAGCTTGAATGCTCGTTGCTTTGATCGGTCACGCAAGCATCTTTTGTTAGAGAACCCACTAAGTATCCTTTCATGTATGCATCACATGCTTTCAGAATGAAAGGTCCACGCCTCCTGAAATGGTCCTTAACAAAGCCTTCAAAATGCTATAAGCATCACATGTGATAATCAACCAAGATTAGTGATAGCATTTTTTTTTGGCTTGATAATCTTGGCCAGCAGAAGCCGGAAACCAACAGAGCTTGAATGCTCGTTGCTTTGATCGGTCACGCAAGCAACTTTTGTTAGAGAACCCACTAAGCATCCTTTCATGTATGCATCGCATGCTTTCGGAATGAAAGCTCCACGCCTCCTGAAATGGTCCTTAACAAAGCCTTCAAAATGCTGCAAGCATCACATGTGATAATCAACCAAGATTAGTGATAACATCTTTTTTTTTTTTGGCTTGATAATAACGTCAAAATTCAACTAAAGGAAAGTGAGTGTACTTTAAAAGAAGTGGTTTCACGGGTATCATAGATGTCCCCGGCTAAACAAATACATGAGGATCAACATCTTTTTAGAATGATAGATATTGAGTTCAAAAACGGGCAATAGTATGAAACTTCCTAACCCACTCGGTGATTGTATGGCAAATTCAGGAAAACAAACCTTTCCAACAAACTCATTATGTGCACATCATCCATCCAATTATGGTGGTGGTAAGATTTCTGATCAGTGAAATATTTTTATGGCTAGAAAAGCCATGTCCAAAGTTTATTGAGATTTTTAGTTTTGAGGCATATAGATGTAATATATAAGTAATATTTTCCTTGAAAAATTATATAGAAGTATTCATTTTTTAGTAATTTCAGGTTTTCAGATATATTGAAACATGTGGATAGTTGGGGGCATCAAATCAACGGTGGGATTTAAAGTTTACGAAGGGAGGAAGACCAAAAAAATCTAATCTTGGCTCATGTGGATGAGTTGGTTGTTAGTTTTTATTTTGAATAATTCACTTGTAGGATTTTTTTTTTGAAGAAAATGTCTTTTTTTTTAAAAGTGACTTGTAGGATTTTATCTAGATCATAGCTCTTTAGGATTTTGAATAAGTGATTTGTGCTTTCCACAACATGGCCTTGCATTAGTTCCTATGGGCAATATGGGAGATATGCTATGTTAAGGTTTTTTCGGAGCTAGGGGTGCTTGACAAATGTTGACTGAGTGGATGTTTTTCGTATTTTTTTGTGGATTTTATGCTCTTGAGGAGATTGTAGTTTTAGAATGAGGAAACATATAGAATTTTATAATAATATACTGGATTCAGAAAATTTTCCAGAGTTGGATACACTAATACCCAGATTTACTTCATAGTTGACAGACTTATATACAAAGTTCATTTATTAGATGATGTCCCATTGACAGTGACCGTACCTGTCCTCCATTGATGTATGTCTGACAGATTAGAAAGCTAAACAAATTGGGTAGTGGGATGTTCCAATATCTAGTTGTCTGAGTCTACATTCATTTGAGAGGTGGTCTTGGTCTCATGAATCATGATCAAGTTGGCTTATTGTGGCATGAAAAATGGTGCATCTGTTCCTTAATTGAGAGGATGTCATGCATCATAAATTCTAAAAGGTGTTTATTCTCATTGACATTTGTCCAGAATCCTCTATAAGGAGTATGCTTGTATAAGATTTCATTTTTTTTAAGAATTAATTATAGGATGATGCAACGTGAACTATGAGCAAACATGTGTATTTATTTGATTCTTTGAGATAGTCATGAAAAGATCCTGCATGCTTTTGTTTTGTTGCATTTGATTAGACATGTGATGCTGCATTGAGGGCTGAGATTTTGGAAACAAAACACCAAAATGAAATTGAAGTAAAAAAATGGCCAATATTGAATTTCAACCACTTCGTGTCTCATTTCTTTGCAGTCTCAAGGAGTTATTTGGATAAAATGTGGTTTTAAAAAACCTGTAGGAACTTTTTGCAAGGTTATAGGCGCAGGAAAAGGAAATTCTGCTACTTGTTGATGCCTGTATTAAGGTAATGTGAACTAGTGCTGCTTACTCAGATACATAGTGCCTTTTATAAGTTGATGGGCCATTCGTTTGCATTGAACCATGGATATTTTCTTTTTCAGGAGCTGCACTTAGTGAATGAGAAACATGCCTTGGAAATCAAACTTTCAGATTTAAGAAAGGCTCGTATAAATTTTGAATGGGAAATTTAATAGATAGATTTTTCTTGTTTATTGAGTTCTAATGAATATATTATTTTTGAGCATCAGGCAATTGATGAGAAGCAGAGCATATCCGATGCTTTTAAGGAGCTGGATAACAGAAAAGGTTACCTTGAAGAAAATCAAAAGCTGACCAATGATCTGCTGGTATGGTGTCGGTCTGCATCTTTAATGAAATGCAATTTTGTCTCAGATTTATTTTTGCATCATGCATGCTAACTGCATAGAGTCTGCAGTGAAATCTCGAGTAAGTAATAATGGCATAAACTTAACATTAAACAAGACAACTTGATCACCTTAAAAATGACAGCATTATTGCAATGTGATGAATTGTGTCAAGATTCAAATAAAATATCAGGAATCTTGATGGATACTGACACACGGAATGTCTTCATGTTTAAAAGTAAATTTATAACAAAAAAGTTTGCCTTGAAGAAATTATAAGCTGGACAACGATCTGGAAGTATATTATCGATCTCCATCTTTCATCAAAACGTTGAAATCTTTTTCATGAACTTTGGGTCAGATTTATTCTATTCTTGCATCATGCATGCTGACTGCATATAATCTCTTGCTGAATCTTGATTGAGTAATAGTGGCATAAAGTAAACATGAAATGAGAAAACCTTATCATCTTACAAATGACCGTATTATTGCAATGTGATGAATTGTGTCAATATATATTATAATATCAGGAATGTTGATGGATATTGGCAGAACAGAATATCTTCATGTTTAACCATGAAAGGTAAAATAATATTGAACTATTATAATTTTTTAAGGACACAGCATATCTAAATTTTTTATTACAATATATTTGGGAAATCTATATGCATTAACCACCCCCCCCCCCCCCCCCCCAAAAAAAAAAAAAAGAACTTTCAAGTTTCTAAGATATTTTAGTAAGTTGTACCTAAATCCATTCTGTTATTATCCAGGAGGTAGAGGTTGAGAGGTATATATACACTTCCTCATGGCCGATTATATTGTTCGTCCACCTGTTATCAATGCTTCTGCTATTACCAATGGAGAGCTGAGGTGATGTTTGTTTTTCCCAAATCATGTACTCCTTTCTTTGTGTTCATTTCTGTTAATGTCTTACATTTTGAGAATAAATTGATTTATAGTTTCCGGTCCTTGAACAATGCTTCTGCTATTACCAATGGAGAGCTAAGGTAATGTTAGTTTTTCCCAAACCATGTGCTCCTTTCTTTGTGTTCATTTCTGTCAATGCCTTACATTTTGAGAATAAACTGATTTACAGTTTCTGGTCCTTGAATCTCTTTGTGGGACCTTTTAAGTTTCAGCCCCATATGGAATTTTCTTTCTTTTCCTTTCTTTTTTATAGTATAATCTGTCACCAATTTTATAGTCATCTTTGTACCCAGGCAAGAGGTAATCTGTTTAAGTGATATTTTGTGAAAAATGTTTTGAGTTCTTGTGCACATTCATTGTATTGTTCTTTACTTTGGAAGGCACCTATAAATAGAATGAAGATATATGTGATATCTAGATGACTAGTTGAACTCATTGACTTGACTGTGAGCAACCTTAAGCTTATATTCTAATAGAACTTGACAGGTGATCAACCTTAATGTGTAATACCGATCCGATCCATCAGATCATAATTATTTGTTTTTCTTTCTTTGGAACAACATCATAATTATGTCCAAAAAGGAACTTTTCTTGTTATCATGGTTCACCCTCAGTGAAGATACCGCTGTTCTGGCAAATTTCAAGATAGTAAAAAATTTGAAAATTTTAGGAGGGGTATAAAGATGACTACAAAAAGGAACTTTTCTTGTTATGTCTTGGATTTTAGGAGGTATGTCTCGGATTCGTGAGGGAGTATGTTTTGAATTCATGATCTTAGATTTGTGGAGGTATGTATAGGATTCATGGTATTTGGGAGTGTGTCCCCCATGAATTCGAGACATACTCCCCCTAAAATCCAAGACAATGAATCCAGAACCATACTCCTCCATGAATCCAAGACATACTCTCCCATGAATCTGAGTCCATGAATTCGCAACCAAACTCCTCCATTAATTCAAGAGACATACTACTCTCAGGAATCTGAGACAAACTCACCCATGAATCCGGACATGGGTGAGCTTGTCATGGATTCTTGGGAGTAGGATGCCTCTTGAATTAATGGGGGAGTTTGGTTGCGAATTCATGGACTCGGATTCATGAGGGAGTATGTCTTGGATTCATGGGAGAGTATGGTTCTGGATTCATTGTCTTGGATTTTAGGGAGAGTATGTCTCGAATTCATGGGGGACACACTCCCAAAGACCATGAATCCTATACATACCCCCACAAATCTAAGATCATGAATCCAAAACATACTCCCTCACGAATCCGAGACATACCCCCCCCCCCCCCCCCCCCAAATCAATCCTAGGCATACCCCCAAAGTTATCCAGACAAACCCCACAATTACCCTAGGTATACCCATGAATCCGTGAGCTTGAATCCAAGGCATACCTTGAGATGAATCTAAGACAAAACCCCCAAATATTTGAGACATACCCATTAATCCGAGACATACCCTAGTAATGCAAAACATACCATACAATGAATTCGAGACACATTTCCCGCATTAATCTGAGACCATACTCCCCCATATTCCCTCCAATGAATCTCATACATACCCCCCATGAATCCGGTACATACTCCCAAATGAATCCAAGTTTATATTCAAGACTCTAAATCTGAGACCATACACTCACATGAATCTTAGACATTTCCCCCATGAATGAAACAAATCCTTGAATCCGAGACATACCCCATGAATTTGTAACATACCCTAGAATGCGAGATATACCCCATGAATTCAAGACATATCATGAATTTAAGACAACCCCCATAAATCCTACAGATACTACTTCCCCATGCATCTAAGACATACCCCACATTAATATGTGGCATACCCCCTCCCTAAATCTGAAACACCCCATTAAAATCCGATACATACCCTTGAATTTGTGATATACTCCCTCATGAATCCGGGACAAACACTCACAAATCCTAGATATACTACCCCATGAATTCGAGATCTTACTCCCTCATGAATCTGAGTCATACTCTCCCATGAATCGGAGACATGCTCCCCTGTGAATCCGATGAATCCGAGACCATACTCCCCCATTAATCCGAAATATACTACTCCCTTTGAATTCGAGACATACCCGCAAGTGTATGAAAAATACTCCCCCATGAATCTGCGCCCTTTTGAATCAAAGACATACCCCCAAGTGTCTGAAAATTCTCCCCCGTGAATCATATCCATATTCCCACCATAAATCTGATACATACTCCCCCATTAATTCGAGACCATGAATCCGAGATATACTTTCCCGTGAATCTGACACATTACTCGCCCTTAATATGAGACATACCCTCCAAGTATCTAAGACATATAATGAATCTGAAACATACTCCCCCCCTACGAGTATGGGACCGTACTCCCACATGAATACGAGGCATATCCCTCATGAATCTGAAATATACGTATGAATCGGATACACCCCCCCCCCCCCACGAATCAGAGAAATACACATACTCCCCCATGATTTTGAAAGATACTCCCCCGTAAATCTGAGACCACACTCCCCCATATTACCCCCCATGAATCTCAGACATATGCCCTACTGAATTCGAGATCATGAATTTGAGAATCTGCATTCGAGACCCTACTCATGAATTCGATACCGTGAATCTGAAAGTCTGAGACATACCCCCCATGAATTTATAATGTTTCCCATCAATCGGAGACATACTCCCGCATGAAACGGAGACGACCCTCCCCATCAATCCTACATATACTCTCCCAGAATCTGTGACATACCCCTCTGAATTCGAGACATACCCCCCACCCGAGATCATGAATCCAATGAATCCGAGATCATCCTCATGATTCTGATACCACGAATCTGATACATACACGGCCATGAATCGAAGATGTACCCCCCCATGAATGTATAACGTAGCCATGAATAAGAGACATACTCCCTCATGAATCTGAGACGATACCTCCCCATTAATCCTACACATACTTTCCCATGAATCCGAGACATGCCCTACCATGAATCCGAAACATATCCACGAATCTAAGACACCCCCCCTGATGAATCTAAGTTCATACTCCGCCATATTCCCTTTAATAAATCTTGGATATACCCCCATGAATATGAGATCATGAATTCGAGACTCTGAATATGAGATCGTACATCATGAATTCAAGACCATGAATCCGAGACATACCCCCCATTAATCTGAGACATATCTCTCATGAATCTGAAACATATTCATGAATCAGAGACATGCTCCCCAATGAATCCAAGACATACTCTCCCCATGTAATGGAAATATAATCCCCCATGAATCCGAGATATACCCCCCAAGAATGAGACATACCACCTTAGTGAATGAGAGACATACTCCTCCATTAATCCAGGACCATACACCTCCACCCATGAATCCGAAACATACCCTATAATGAATTGGATACATACTCCCCCCATAAATCCAAGACATACCCAACCAAGAATCGAAACACCCCCCCCCCCCCCATGTATCCAAGACATACACCCCCATGAATCCGAGAGTATGAATCTGAGACCATACTCTCCAATAATCCAAGATATACTCATGAATCTGAGACATACTACCCCCCATGAATCCGAGATACCCACGAATCCTAGATATGCCCCCTATGAATCTGAGACATGTTACCTCATATTACCTCTCATGGATCTCAGACATACCCCTCCATGAATCTGAGATCATGAATCTAAACCTGAATCCGAGATTGTACTCTCTAATGAATCCGAGACCGTACTCCCTCATGAATCCGATACATACTGCCCCCATGAATCTCTAACATACACATGAATCGAAGACATATTCCTTCATGAATCCGAGATGATACTCCCCCATTTATCCTACACAAACTCTCCAAGAATTCGAAATGATACTCCACCATGGATGTGATACTTATTCCCCCATTAATAAGAGACAAATCCCTCATGAATCTGATACATACAACCCCCATGAATTTGAATTATACCCATGAATCGGAGCAATGCTCCTTCATGAATTCGAGACATAATCTCCCATGAATCCGAGACAATACTTATACCTCTCAAGAATCTAAAACATATCCATAAACACGAGACAATACTTATCCCATGAAAGGAGATATACTACCCCATGTATCGAAGACATACCCCTCATGACTTCGATATATACCCCCCCCCCCCCCATGAATTTGAGACATATCCCCTCCCCCCATGAATTTGAGACATATTACTCCCAATGAATTGGAGACATACTTCGCCATTAATCTGAGACCATACTCCCCCCATGAATCTGAGACTGTACTCATCCATACTAACCCCATGAAACTGAAACATGACCTACAATGAATTGGAGACATACTCCCACCGATGTATCTGAGACACCCCCATTAATACGAGACGTACCCTCCCATGAAATCGAGACCATTCTCCCCATTAATACGAGACCATGAATTTGAGACATACTACCCCCCATGAATCTGAGACAAAACTCTCTCATGAATCCGAGAAATACCCCCCATGAATCCTAGACAGACTCCCCCATGAATCCAAGACCATTAATTGGAGACATACTCCTGCATGAATCTGAGACATGCCCTACCATGAATCTGAACATAACTAAGAATTCGAGACATACCCTTCAACGAATCCTAAACATACTCTCCCATGAATCTGAGACCATACTATGTGATATTCTCTCCCTTGCACATACCCCCCATGAATACGAAACCATGAATCCAAGATCATACTCCACCATCAACCCAAGACCATGAAATCGAGACATACTTCCCCACGAATACGAAACATGCACCCCATGAATACGAAACATACCCATTTATATGAGACAAAACCCCATGAATCTAAAAAATATCCATAAATCGGAGACAAACTCCCCCATGAATATGAAACATACCCATGAACCTGAGACATACTCTCCTTGAATCCAGCCATGACTCCGAAACATACACCCCCACGAATCAGAGAGATACTCCCCCATACTCTACCCCATTAATCTAAGACCTTACTCCATACTCCACCCATGAATCCAAAACATTCCCTACAACGAATTGGAGACAATACTCCTCCCATGAATCGGAGACATATTACCCCACAAATACGAGACATAATCCCCAATGAATCAAAGATCATGCTCCCCAATAATCCAAAATTGTGAATCCGAGAAATACTCCCCCATGAATCTGAGACATACCCTTCCTTGAATCTGAGACCATACTCCCCCATAAATTCGAGACGTACTCCCCAATGAATCCGATACCATACTCTCCCATATCACCTTCTATGAATCTCAGACATACTCCTCATGAATCCAAGAGCATGAATCCAAGAACCTAAATCGAATATCGTACTCCCCCATTAATCGATACCATGAATCCAATACATACTTCCCATAAATCCAAGACATACCTCCTTGAATATGTAACATACCCATGAATCGGAGTCATGCTCCCTCACGAATCCGAGATGATACCCACCCATTAATCCTGCACATATGCCCCCATGAATCTGAGACATACCCCCCCCCCCCCCCCAATGAATCCATGATATACCCCTACCCCATTAATCCTAGATATAACCTCCATGAATCCAAGACCATACCCCCCATTAATCCTAGATAATACCCCCTATGAATTGTAGTTATAATCCTCCATGAATCCGAGATCATACTCTCTCTCATGAATTCGAGACATTCCCTACCATGAATTCGAGACATACTCTACAGTGAATTCGAGACCGTATTCCCCCATAAATCAGACTATGAATCCGCAACATATTATCTCATGAATCTAAGACATCGCCTATGAATCCGAGACATGTTCCCTTCGCCATGAATCTGAGACATATTCCCTCCATTATGAGTCTGAAATGAATCCGAGATATACTCCCCCCATGAATCCAAAACATATCTCACAATGAATCCAAAATCACGGATATGTCTTGGATTGATGGAAGAGTATGTCTTAGATCCATTGGGGTAGTATGTCTCATATTCATGGGGGTGTTTGATCACGGATTCGTGATCTCAGATTTATGAGGGAGTATGTCTTAAATTCAGAGGGGAGTATGGTACCGGATTTATGGTCTCGAATTCTTAGGAGAGTATGTCTCGGATTCGTGGGGGACATATCCCCATGAATCCAACACCATGAATTCAAGGCATACCCCAATGAATCTAGACATGCCCCCTATCAATCTTAGACATACCGCCAAAGTTTCCTAGACACACCCTTGGTGTACCCATGAATCCGAGGCATACTCTCATGAATTCGAACCCCAAGAATCTAAGACATACCCATGAATCCGAGACATACTCCCCAAGAATCTAACACCACACTGCCCATGAATCCGAGACCATACTTCCCCATATTCCCTCTCATGAATTTAAGATATACTCTCCCATGAATCCGAGATCATATTCCCTCTAATGGATCTCAGATATACCCCCATGAATCCGAGATCCTAAATACGAGACTGTACACCCATTTGAATTCGAGACATACCCCTATGAATTTGAAACATATCTATGAATTTGAGACATACCCTCCATGAATCTGAAACATATCCATGAATCTGAGACATACACCCATAAATGTGAAACTTACCCTTGAATTTGAGACATACCCCCCCCCCCCCCCATGAATCGGAGAGATACTCTCCCATGAATCTAAGACAACCCCTATGAATTCGAGACACTCCGTGAGAATGCGAGACATACCCTTGAATCTGTGACTTAGTCCCCCCATCAATCCTGCACACTCCCCCATGAATCCAAGACCATGAACGCGAGACATAAACCCCCATGAATCTGTAACATACACCCACGAACTAGACATACCCCCTATATGTCTGAGACATTCTACCACACGAATCTAAGATCATACTTCCCTATGAATATGAAACATTCTACCCCTCATGAATCGAGACTTACCCTCAAGTGTCCAAGACATACTCCCCCATGAATCCGAACTAATACCCCACCATGACTCAGAGACATACCCCCCCCCCCCCCCCATGAATTAGAGACACTCCCCCAGGAAACCTAAACAAACTTCCCCATGAATCTGAATTTGACACATACCGCCCATGAATGTGAAACATACACATGAATCGAAGACATACTCCCCATGAATCTGAGGCATAGCCCTAATGAATCCGAAACATTCCCAAGAATCTGAGACCCTACTCTGTGGAGGTGCAACTTGGGCGGGTTGAACCCGACCCAACCCGGTTCAGGTTTAGGTTGAGGTTTTTCTCTGTCGGGTTCAACCCGACCTGAACCCGAACTAACCCGAACTCAATTTGGGTCGGGTTTGGGTTTGGGGGTTCAACCCGCGAGCTCAACCCCAACCCGACCCCCAGGTTAACAAATGTTATGCTGCCATAATAACATACCTATATCTAAAACCCTAAATTCCTAAAACACAATAAACAATTACACAAATTAGAGCATCACTATGTTTGTTGTGTTCGAATTAATTTATCATAAATATTCACTTTTAATTAGTTGTATATAAGATTTAATTAATAATTAATTAGAGTATGTTGTGTTTATTAAATATTTTTAATGATATTTTAGGTGTTAAACCCAAACCTGACCGAACTCGAATTCAACCCGAACCCGACCCGAACCCGCGGGTTGAGGTCGGGTTCGGGTTCGGGTTGAGGCCAGGTTCGGGCTCGGGTTCGGGTTGGGCTCTCTGCAATGCGGGTTAAAGTCGAACCTGACCCGAACCCGACCCAACCCGCCCGAGTTGCACCCCTACAACTCCCTCATATTACTCCCCATGAATCTGAGACATACCTTACAATGGATCCGAGACATATTCCCTCGTTAATACAAGACCATACTCTGCCATATTCCCTTCCATGAATCTGAGATATACTCCCCCATGAATCCAAGATCATGAATCTAAGACCCTAAACCCGAGATCATACTCCCCAATGAATCCAAGACCTATAAATCGGACATACTCTTCCATGAATTTGAGATACTCCCTCGTGAATCTAAGACAAATCCCTATGAATCTGAGACATGCCCAGGATTCGAGACATACTCCCCCATGAATATAAAACATACCCATGAATCCGAGGCATACTTCCCCCATAAAACGGAGGCAAACTCCCCCTTGAATCGAAGACATACCCCCCATTACTCCGACACATACCCCCTATTAATTTGAGACCATATTCCCCCATGCTCCACCACGTGAATATGAGACCATACCTCCCCCACCCATGAATCCAAAACATACCCTACAATGAATTGGAGATGTACTCTCCCCCATCAAGACATACTCCCCCATGAATCTGAAACATACTACCCTCCAAGTGTTTGAGAGATACTCATGAATCCGATACATACTCCCCCTATAAATCTGATACATACTTCCCCATGATACCGAGACATATTCATCCATGAATCTGAAATGATACCCCCCCCCCCTGAATCCAAGACATATCTCCCAAGCATCTGAAACATACCCATGAATCTGTGACATACTCCCTCATAAATACGAGACCATACTTCCACATGAATCTGAGAAATATCCCCCACAAATTTGAAACATATGTATGAATTGAAGACATACTCCTCCCCCCCCCCCCCCCACCAAATTTGAAACATGCTCCCCCCACGAATCCAAGAAATACCCTATCATGAGTTCAGAACATGCCCTACAATGAATTCAAGGCATACTCTCCTATGAATCTGAGACCATACTTTCCCCATATTACCTCCGATAAATCTTAGACATACCCCATGAATCCATGATCATGAGTCTGATATCGTACTCCCCCATATCCAAGACATACCCCCCCATGAATCTGTAACATACCATGAATAAGAGACAATCCCTCATGAATCCAAGACATATGGGAGAGTATGTCTCAGATTCATGTATATGTCCTGTAATCATGGGACAGTATGATCTCTAATTCATGGGGGTGTTTACCACGGATTCATGGAGTATGTCACAGATTCATTGGGGGAGTACGAATTCAAGACATACTACCCCTCTGAATTCAAAACATACAACCCCCATGAATTCGATACATACTCCCCCCATATTCCCTCCCATGAATCCGAGACATATTCTCCCACGAATCCGATATCATACTCCCCCTTGAATCCGAGACATACCCCCATGAATTTGAGACATATTGACCCTCATGATTTGGAGACACGCTCCCCCATTAATTCAAGACATACCCTGAATCGGAGACCTTACAACCCCCCCCCCCCCCCCCCCCCGCACCCAATACATCCAAGACACACCCATGAATATGAGATATACCCCCCATGAATCCAAACACCCCTTGTGACTCTGAGACCCATGAATCCTTGACACACCCCCCATAAACATGAGGCACTCCATGAATGCGAGACATACTCCCCCATGAATTGTAGACACACACACGGATCCCAAACATAACCCCTTATGAATCCAAGACACATTGTCCCATGAATCCAAGATCATACTCCCTCTCATGAATTTGAGACATACCCTACTGTGAATCCAAGACAACTTTGCAATGAATTCCAGATCATACTCCCCAATGAATCAGAGACGATACCCTCCTATACCCCCCCACCGGTGAATCCGAGATATACCCCCCATGAATCAGACCATGAATCCAAGACATACTCCCCCATAGATTTGAGACATCCTCCCTATGAATCCAAGACTTGCCCCCATGAATCTGAGACATACTCTCCCACCATGGATCTGAGAGACATTCCCCCATTATTATTCTGAAGTGAATTCGAGACATACCTCCCCATGAAACTGAGACATACCCTTCCCCCCCCCCCCCCCCTAATGAATGCAGATTCAAGGTATCTCATATTCATGGGTGAGTATGTATCGGATTCATGGGGGCGGGGGCGGGGCCTTCTCGGATTTATGAGGGAGTATATTCTCGAATTCATGGTTTCAGATTCATGGGGGAGTATGGTTCTAGATTCATGGGAAGAGTATTCTTGGGGGAGTATGTCTCGGTTTCACGGGGGACCATCCCCCATGAATTCGAGACATACCCCACCATGAACCTGGGACATACTCCTTCATGAATTCGGGACATGCCCATGAATCCGAGACATATCTCCCCTTGTTCTTATGGGACTTCTCACCCGTTTGACACGAACGATGATGTTTAGTAAAGATATCAACTTTTCTCTTAAATGTTATTCATCTTTGTAGAGTCTATGAGTTTTATGATTCCTTGTTTCTTTGGCATGGTTTAACGGCTTATGCATTATTTAATGTTACTTAACCTCATAAACTACAACTCATTATGTGAGATCATGTATGTATATACTATATAGGAGTGCTATCTACTTCGGCAATCTTCATTGACATTTGGAATTCATATTGGCTAATGTAGCAATGAGTATAGGAAACTTGTATAATATAAATAAACCCGAGATGCAAAATAAAAAGGAGTAATAAAAATCATGCCATCCTTCTTTTGATAAAAGGTCAGCCTTTTTTCTTTTTTTACTTTTAGAAGATGTGGGTAGGATGTTGTCATGTTGTAGGGTTTATTGGGATTAAAGAGATGACTGAGATTCCTTGTTAATCGCAAAGCCAATAATGCGGAGGGCAAGAAGTGTTAAGAAAGAAAAATTTGGAAATCAACTTGGCCACAGTAAGAATAAGCCAGTGGACCGAATAATCTGGATAGCCAAGGCAAGCAGAGAACCCGTTAGACAACTACTCTCCGGTAGCTTGTGTTGAAAGCACTCAAACAACTCAACCAATTCTTTATCCTAATTCCTACCTTTGTTCACTGTTTCCTTGTCCTTCCGCCCTTGCAATACACTCATGTCAGCATCTTTGTTTCAGTTTTGGATTGCCTTTTATACAATGTGATGGGCATCCCACCTTCCCCCACCTGGTATGTAGTGGTCATGCTACATTATTGAGCGTTGGCCTCTTTATTCACCAATCATGAACCTTATGCCTCTTGAATAATGAATGACAGCATAAAGAAATCTATCTTGGAAGTAAACACTCATTGTCAATTCTTGTTTCTCTATTCCCCCACACCACATCCACACAAACATTTTTCATATTCTTGTTTGACCTTTAAGCCTATAGATTGAAAAGGAATTCCTCATGCTTTTTATAAGAATTTATAGTTATTATCCCAAAAACAGTGATCATGTACAATTATTTTTCATGTTTTTTGTTTTCTTGTATATGAAAATGCATAGATGTAAGCGTATAGGTCACATATTAAACTCATTCATCACAACAGACTTTCCATACACTTCTCAACCAAATTCCTTCCTGACAAAACAGAGTTGACAGGATTCCCATACTTCCTCCATTCCGCTCTGTTTTGTATCAATTTTCCTCTTGACAACTCGTTAACGAAAACAATACATCAAAAGTTAAATACGTACCTGCAGGTCTCATGCTAGATATTGGGGCTATGTATCACTTGATGAAAGAAGAAATTGACTATATATATTGGAAATGTAATCACTTTGGTGTTTGAGAATAAAATGTTGGGATATTGCTTATGAAACCGATCCTCTCCCACTAATTCATGATTTGAGGGGACAATCTAACCGATAAAACATCTCTGTGAGGTAATATGTATGGTAATTATTGGAATTATTATGTGCTTTCCATCTAGGATAAGTATTGATTAAATTTATTCTTCCATGTTGCTTATTTATCTTGATGGTGATACAGCCAATGGAATCTCTGCATCAATCTAGTTGTTTTAGCTAGAAAATTGTTATTGTAAAAGTACTCACATTTTTCTAAGAAATGGAAAGATTTTTGAACTTATGCAAGCATGTGGCCCAATTAAATAATGGCTTTTTATTTGATTTTGTAGAATGTGCGATGGTCTTGTTTTGACCATGAGAAAGTTTATGGCCAGAGTATTACTCTTGTAGTCTAATTTTTAGTATATGCTATTTATATTAGCTATTGACTTGTTTATTTCTCTTTTTAACCATAATTATGGAGGCTTTTTTTTTTTGTAGGGGTGATCTTATTTTTTTCTGTATATGTAAGAACTTGAGAAAATCATAACCTATATTTGTTAATTTTAAAAATATCAAGCAACCCCTTGTATTCAAACACTATGTTTTTGGGGTTCAACTGAATTCTATGGCACTTGAGGGAGAAGGGGAGAGAGGGAGGTCTTATTTTCTTGTCTATGTAATTACTTGGTAACCTTATGGCATAAATCTATTCATTTTAAAATAGGGTTTTATTTTTAAGTCATCATAATCTATATGATTTAGTCATCGATCCTCACTTCTTCATATTTCAATTTAACTCTCCAGATTTAAAGGGAGGACCTGGCGCGCGACAATGGCGGTGGTGCGTGGCATGGTGGAGGGGCCGATCAGAGAGGGAGGAAGAGAGAGACAGAGGGCCAATCGCTACCGCCACTGCCGTCACGTGTCACCGACGCAGTTGTCATTAGCGATGTCCTTCACCTCCCTCCCATGTCCTAACCCCCTACCCTCTCTTTTTATCCCCCTCTTTTTTTTTTCCTTGAGGAGCAACCTATCCCTTTTTTTTTTTTGAGGTGGGATTCTGACTCAATGGGGTGTCTTTAGTTGGCCCCCATTCTAATATGGTTACTGGGAATCAGATTAGGATTTATTTCAGTTTTTTAATTATTAAGTTAGGATAAATTAAGTGTGTTATAAATATTATGTTTATCTAATTATAGCATATTTGCTTAGAGAACATTTGAATATGGGTTTGGAAATTAGTTTTTTTCTCAGAAGCTGAGTTGAAAACTTAGTTTGCAAGAAGTTGTTCCTC
Organism: Acorus calamus; assembly: GCA_030737845.1. NCBI lineage: Eukaryota > Viridiplantae > Streptophyta > Magnoliopsida > Acorales > Acoraceae > Acorus > Acorus calamus. The sequence continues at coordinate 25,333,399 of CM060876.1, read as the reverse complement.
CACGGATCATGAAAAAACTGGTTTTTGGACGCTTATTTGTAATAATATATGTGCAACTTTTAATTAAACTGCAGTTTTTTTTATTATTATTTTTAAAATGGATTTGAAAAATCAAATTCTTCCAAACCCATAATCCTTCCAAACCCACGTCCAAATGACCTCTTAACTAATTGTTGTCAGTCACCGAAATTGTATCATAATCTTCCAGATTACAAATTATTTTCTTTTATTTTTTTTCTGGTGGATCAAATAAGTTTCTTGTGGATTATGGGGTTTTCAGAAGGAAGACTTGATGATCTTCTTTTCTTGCTGCCGTCGCATCAGTTGAAGTCTTTGGTTTAGATGCAGACAACCAAATCACTGCTCAAAGTAGTGTCCCAAAAGGTGCACAAAAAATGTGATGGAACCATAAATTGATAATGATAGAAAAAAAAAATACATGAACAGCATTGCATTTTCTTATGATCCTGAGAAGTGACTCGTGAAGACGAAAGAGCTATTTTTACAATTTTGTTGTTGATCTCAAAGAATGAAAAATAATTATAGAAACATAATGTGTTCAAGACTTGGACCATGTTTGTTATAGTTTAAATCTACAATGATTGATTATAGGTTATATTTTTTTTTTAAAGGAGAGATCTCCCGTAGCTGGCTGAGCTGGCTTTATGGCTGAGTTGTGTAGGCTTTCTTTGCCTGTATACCCCAAACTCACATAAATACATATTGTGTTAAGACTTATCTTTATTACAGATAAACTCTGACGATTGTGCTATGGCGACTGTTGAGTTAAATTATAACTGAGGTTCTACATATCTAATATATTTGACTCTATCAAACATCATCGCCCAAATGGTTTTTTTTTTTTTTTAAAAAAAAAAGAGGACTAATGTAAAACAGATTGTCCTCCAAAATCAATTTATGATTTTCTGTTATTTGTGAATCTTATTGCTTCTTATTTTCAAATATTGAAAAATTGGTTAAAAACAGTAGTTTACATCTTATTCTAACAAACATTCAGTGCTGTTTATTCTTTGTTTTTCAATAGCTATAACAAACATGTCTACTATTTATCAGAAAAGTTAAAATGTATTATAATTTATAAATTAAAGCTGTAAGAACATGGTATTGATATAAAAGTATACAACTGCTTAAAAATTGAAATATGAAGATAAAAATTGGATTTTTTGAACAAGTTTAATCTCTTTTTGTGACATCGCCTTGCTCTTCATTATTTTTGGACTCCTCTTTAGACCTTTATTTCTTCTTTGGTCGTCTGAAAGATTTCCTTTGGCCTTCTCAGATTTGCCTACAAGTGATACAAAAGAAAGGGATATATCAACACCACCAAAAGCAAACATGGCAACAAATAAAACTTGTGAAAACAAAAAACATACATACCTTACCCATCAAAAAAAAAATCATACATTGATGACAGGATGTGATTAGAGTGGAGGAAGGATAATATAAAGGTTTCACATTCCATCTAAGGCCAAACTATTTAGCTCCTGTTGACAAGCAAGAAGAATTTCCATCAAGGTATTATAGATGGAGCATATAAAGAAAAAGTAAGGCCAATATATGATAGAACAATTCATACTATTATTGCTTACCGGTTGCATTGTTGATCTATCAAGTGATTAACATGACCAAATCAAAGCCATGTGAGGCTAATTCTTTGGTTAGAGCCATGAGTTTGCTCTTATAAATCTTGAGTTCGAACCCCTTCAAATTTCATATTTGCAGGTTTGTCAGTGATTCTGTATATCTAGAATTTTTTTCGACCAATATTGGAGTTTTCCCTCACAAAAAAAAAACGAAAAAAAAAGAAGAAAACATGAGGTTGGGTAGATTTCATGTTTGAAAAACAAGGTTCTCCAATGCAAATTCAAATACATTTTAAACGTTTAGCTTTTCAAATCATCATTTTGTTTTTTCAAACAAAAAAAAAATCTAACAATTGAAAAGTTAAAAGCCAATAAAACAATATTTTTTAAAAATGCATTTACAATGTAAGATTTTAATAATTATAACATTTCAACCGGCACATCCAAACACAACCCTAGTGGTGATGGGGTGAAGAAAAGAATAGAAGAGTGATGAGAGAGATCAGGAAAAGAGAACCAAGATAATAAAAATAATGCTCACAAGTTGAATGGAGAGAACTAAACAAAACCCATAGGCTGATGAAGTAAACAACCCAATGAACACACATGTATGACAATGCCATCAACAAAGAGGAATTGTAATGCCAGTGTATAAAATGGAATTGCGCAGAAAGAAGAATGAATTCTAAATTTAAATGAAGTGGCCGAGCACCACCCCATGGGGGGATTTATAGTGTTGAAGAGGAGAAGGATAAGAATAGTATAAACTTTAATAGAAATCTTGGTTAGATAACACTATCTAATATGCGTATTGAATTATTGATTACGATTTTAATACGCATATCTAGGTCACCATGAAGAGCAAAGGCCATTCCTAGGAGTTGTCTGAGGAATAAATAAAGGGCCGTGTTGCACTTGGACACGACAGTTAGGCGTATATTGTCTTAACTAATCGTATTATATTAAAATTATCTAATTCGGTATATAATATATTATGTCAATATAATCTATTAAAAAATTCAGGCATTCAATTTATTCGAATAAATATTTATTTATTTTTGTAAAAATGTGTATTTCATTAGCCAAATATATATATACTTCAAAATAAATTCAAAACAGTTTATAAAAGTGATTATATAAATGATTGAGTGTACGTTTTCTATTATCAAATGATGAAAGTTTGAATTCGGCTCAAAAAACCATTATTTAGATTGGGTTTTCCCCTGTTCATTTAGGTCATAATTTTGCATCCTAGAATGTAATCAATGTGACACCAATTCTTACATATAATATCACCAACCAAACAATTATATTTTCATAGTTTTAGTTATAGGAAAATGTCAAATTCAGTTATTTTTACAGTCTCAAATGCAAACCATATATTTATTTATTTTTTAAAATAGAAAACATCATATAACGAGATATATGTTTTGATGAAAAATGTAAATCGTTTCATTTCAAGTTGAATGAATACATTTTTAATAAACTAAAAAATTTAAAACGATGCATATAATTCATCAGATATCGAACGATGTATTAAGACTGTATTTTAGACTGCCACAAAAGATCGAGTATAACAACGCCCCTTAGTTGTAAAACAGAATTAGAATCCAACCTAGTTTGCCACCAAAGCATTGGCAATGGACTGACCTGGGCCGTGAAAAACAGGCCCAAGCCTAAATCCAAGGCCATTTTATGGTCTAACAGGCCTGATCAGTTTGACCATAGCTGCCTCCCAGGTTAGAGGCTAGCAACAACCTTGGGACTCGTGGTTGGGCCCATGGACAGGCATACGGGCCAGCCCGAGCCTGACTTTGGCTCTTTGACGGGTCATGCTGGCTTTCGCCATGGACGGTTGAGTTCGCATGCTTTGTTTAGACATGATGTTAATACTGGGCCTATCAACGGATCGGATCGAAGTGAACCCAGATCCAACCCGTTTAATTTTTAGATCCTTCAAGTCGGGTTCACATCAGGTCTCGAGTCGGGTCGGGTTGATCCATTAACATGTCTAAATCAGACAAAAAAAGGCTAGTGAACTTCTTAAGGATCTACAATTGTTTTATTTTTTTTATTTTTAATAGAATCTAGTGTATTATAAATAGTTCTTCACTATTTTGATTTTTTAATGTTTTATGCTGGAACATTTAGAATAAGATATTTAACTTAATACCATCTTTGGGTGCTTTTATTTGGCTCCATTCAAATCAATTTGCGCACCCCTTCACTATGCCCTTATAGACGAGAGTGCGCATATAAGAGGGGTGCAAATAAAAAGAACCTCTAGGGTTGGTAAACGAACCAAACCGCTTGGGCTTGGCTCGGTTTAGGCTCGTTCAGACTTGTTCAATTAAACAAACAAATAAGTTTGAACAATTTTTAAAGCTAGGTTAGACTCGGAATCTGGATCAAACTTCATTTTGTGTTCAAGCTCGACTCATCTGTGTTATAAAAAACTTAGTTAAAACTTGTTTAAACTACTTTATAAAATCAGAACAATACTCGTTTAGACTCATGAACTTGACTTATTTATTCTAAAAAAAATTTTAATCCCAAAAAACCTAAAATGAAGAAGAACGCTAGGCTTGTAAGCTCGACTCAACTCAGCTCGATTGGTTTATAAACGAGCCAAACTTGAACATGTTAAAGTTTGACTCGTTTAGCACTCCTACCTACATCTTTGTCCGAACAAATGCAGTTGGTTCGGGCTCAATACGATCTGTCCCCGGCCCGATGGAGTCTCAATTTCATTGAAAATCCGGTTTGATAGGAGAAAGTGAGGGTTTTTAGGGTTTTATCTTTCCTGTACAAGAGTTGAAGCTCTCCTCACTCGTTCGGAAGGTTGGCTCATCGCCGTCGAAACAGGTGGAGGAGGGGATGGGGACGTGGTCGAAGGTGGGGAAGATGGGTTTCATCGCCGGCGGAGGCCCCGTTAACTGGTTCCCCGGTCACATGGCCTCCGCCACCACCGCCATCCGCAATCGCCTCAAGCTCGCCGACCTCGTCATTGAAGTCCGCGACGCCCGAGTGAGAGAGTCCATCAATCACAACCTCCCCTCGCTCTCTCTTGAAGTCACTGTTGATCGTATATCTGTTGCTGATCTTTTGATGAATTTATATTCGGGGGTTTGTGCAGATTCCATTGTCTTCCGCGAATGAATACCTGCAATCCTTGATTTCGAGTAAACGGAGAGTAATAGCTCTGAATAAGAAGGATCTGGCAAACCCGAATATTATCACTGTAAGTGGTGGTTCATGTAGTGTAAATTGTAGTACTGTGTTCTCACCTTGTAATTCTTTTGATCCATGATGACCAGTGAAATATTGGAGAAATAGAGATGCTCTGTGGTTTAAGTTGGAAAGTAGATCAGAGTATGATATTTGATATATGTACTGAAGTAGAATAGTTATGTTATTAGGAAAATTTATGAATGCGATTAGTGTGTTTGTTTGACTGTCTTTAGGATTTCATGTTTGTTTTTTGTGGGTTTTGATTTTTTGAAAAAAAATGGAGGAGCACCATCCGAATCAACTCAAGAGAGAGATGTTTGTTACATCTTTCAACCGGTTAATGGTTCCATGAAATAAAATAAAGGAGAACATCACAATGTATAAAAAGACTGCAAATCTAGGTGAACCTGTCAGGCTATCACACTACATCATCAAATAAGGTCACTAATTAAGGACCGGTGGTTTTTACTTCTAACATTTTCGTGGTGCCAACAATGGTGAAATGCCATATCTTGAATTATTGGTTATTCTCATTTTTCACGTCTTGTTCTTTCTTGTAAATCTATATACTTCCATTTGTTTCATCGCTCATGGCCTAATTTTATTCCTTAAATCTTCAGCAATGGACTCAGTATTTCGATTCGTGCAAGCAAGATTGCATTTCAATTAATGCCCACAGCACAGGGTCTGTTAAGAAGGTCAGTCAATGCCCTCAGATAGTTACTATTTTCTGGAAGTATCATATGCTGAACAGCCTGGGCACTGATTTGTTTTCGATTGCTTTGTTATTTTATCTTTATTATATTGAAACCCTGCAATTTATTTTTCGCCCATTTCACTGCCAATATGCAGACATCCACACGTTTCTCAGAATATTGATCATAATCACTGTTGTTTGCATATGTTGGATAGATTTCTCCCTTATACCTCAGAGTGTGCATTATTATTAGTTTAAATTCCAAACAAAGTACCAGAAATCAGCTTGATCCCATTTAGCCCTATTCCTGTGCTTGTTCTCCATAAAATTTAGGAACTTTTGGGTATTTTGCATATCCTACTTTGCTCTAAATGCACAAATTCTCGATTTTGTTCTGCAATGTGTCAAACCTTTTGGATGGTGTTTCATGTAAAATTTCCTGTACAGTATATTTATCATTTCATTAAGGTGCTGATGCTTGAGTTTTAATTGAAGCTTCTTTCATTTGTGGAGCTGAAACTGAAAGAACGAATACCAAAGGAGCCTACTCTTCTTGTTATGGTGGTTGGTGTCCCCAATGTTGGCAAGTCAGCTCTTATCAATTCTATTCATCATATAGCATCACCTCGATCTCCTGGTAATATGGTATTTTAACAACTGCAGTATGTATATTTTAATAACCACTAGAGTGCTTTGTGTATTTGTATCCTTTTTCTGTGTTAATCTATGAAAATAATTTATTTTAACTTTTGAAAAATACATAGTGCAGGAGAAGATGAAGCGAGCTACTGTAGGACCATTGCCAGGAGTTACCCAAGATATTGCAGGATATAAGGTAGCGGCCTTTTTTAATTAAATTTGTAGTCAGGAAGATAGGAATGGAAAAAGGGAGATGGGTGAGTATTGCATGGAAGATCAAAATGTTTGCACTTATCTGCTTAGCTGCAAGTGGTTTCCCTTTTTCTGATGTATATGGTTCTCATTCAATTAGATATAATCATTGTCTAGGATTAGATGGTTTATGCTATTAGCAAGTGTCATGATGTTGGTGGTATATACTTCCCTCATTTGTGAGGGTCAAGACATAGGCTTGCTCCCTTTTGAGGAAGACTCTCGGTGAAGGAAAAATTGCACAGTGGAATTTGTAGATGTTCATATTGCCAATCTAGAGCCTTTTATAATAAATTGAACCTTTTGTTTGATTAATACCATCTGGCATAGCACCTAGATGCATGTAAGTCTCCATTTGTCACTTTTGACTGCTCTGATTTAGATATTATATGTCCAACTACCAACAGATTAGTTGGCTCAACATATAGAGACGGTAGTTTGTTATAGTAGTCTAGGAGAAGCGTTGATGTGTTAAATGACATTAGATTCTATGATTCACATTTTATATTCTAAAGAAAGATGAAACAAATATTGGCAGTCATTTTGATCTAGGTGACTTGAGAATTTGTTTTTTGTTGTCTAAAATTCACAAGCACAGAATATTGATGAATGTTTGCTTTCTGCAAGTAAACGAATTTTCCATCTTTGGGGAGCTGTTATTTTCAGGATATTTATACTAAGCATGAAATGATCACAGATTGCACATCAACCTAGCATATATGTCCTGGATTCCCCAGGTGTATTGGTTCCACGGATCCCCGATATAGAGACAGGTTTAAAGCTAGCATTAACAGGTTTGTAATCTCTTTATTTAAAAATAAGGTTTGCATTCTTGTGATGCGCATGGATATCCACCCGCTTGTCATACTCTATATTCTTTTATGTGTATATAATGAGATTAGGGAATTTATAGTTCTCATGCATCTTCATATAATTTCAAGGGTTAGACCAGATTTTGATTCCATAAGGTGCATGACTTTTCATCATGAGATGTTGGTCAGAATAATGCATATTTGACTACTTGTTTAAAAAGGAAAATGCTAATGATGTGGCATAGCCTCAAATATCCATTATATGCAACATTCCAGAAATTGCATTGAATGGAAATTTATCATCATGCCAAGTTATGAGAGTGAAATTATATTTGAAAACATGGTGTTTGATGGGATCCAGGACTTGTAAATCAGCTGAATAATCTACTCCTGATAGGCAGCTAAACATCTTTGCATGTTCTCAAAAGGGGGTTACACTGTGTATTTATTTATTTTTTAAAGAAGGGGGTTACACTGTGTTAGTGTATTATTATGCTTGTCTGCAGATATCTGTCCATCCAGGAAATTTACATGTGCATTTATAGAAGGGAGAAAATTCCATGTTACACAGCCAAAAATATTATGTTTCCAGTTTTGATAGATAAAAAATACTTCTTATTTATGCCTTTTTCTTGTATCTTATCATGTCTAGAACACATTGTTTTACAGTTATGTAAGTCTTATATTGTCTACCTGATATGATGATATGTCTATTATCTTTGAAAATTATAATACAAAACAAATACAAGCTCCAATAATTCTGTATATTTCATTTCTTTCTGCACTTTGAGGCAACTGCTAGTCAAGTACCCTGCAAATCTCTTTTAAAACATTTTGTAATTGTTTGAATTGTTTGATTTCAAATGATATCTGGTTACTATACTTCTAAATTTTGTACCTTTACAAGTAAATGTACTTTTGAATACGAGTTCTTTTTTTACCCAGTTTCAACATATAAAATTCTACTAAAATTTTTGTACTTGAAAACTTAGCAGCCACATCTACTACACACTAACATATTTTGACTGGTTATTTGATTGAAATTTTGTAAGGCTCTGTGAAGGACTCGGTTGTAGGTGAGGAGCGTCTTGCTAAATACTTGCTGGCTGTTTTGAACACCCGAAAAACGCCCCTTCGCTGGAGTAATTTGGAAAACAGACAAGAGGAAAAGCCTGGATCTGAAGCTATGGTTGACAAAAACAATATAATTAGAGAACCTTTCCCAAGAAGAACTGCTCAATCAAATCCATCTGATGTGAGGTCCTTTGAGGTAACCATAGTCATGTTGCATAAATGTTGAATATATTTAATTAGATCTGAGGAGCAACTTCAATAACTTTAGGAGTTACAAATTTATAATATCTGAAATAGACTCGGACCCGGTGAGTTTTTGGCATATCCTATATGGCTACATTACCCAATAACAAGTATGAACTTCATACATTCTTTACCTTTAAGTAAATCCCTACTACTTATCAGATCCAATGAAGTTGAAGAAACCATTTTTTCCTGGTATTGAGGCCACCAAAGGGGGGAGGGAGGTGTTGAGGTGAACAAATTCGATAATAAAAGATGGACAATAGATTACAGTGAACCATTTGAAACATTTAGAACTGAGCTTTGGATAAGTCGGCTAGCATGCCTCTCTCCGTAAAGGAGGTCAAGGGATCAGGGGGGCACCAATCTAAAATTAAAGCATTTAGAAATCTAGAAAAGAAAAACTTAAAAATTAAGCAGCATAAGGATGCTTTCATGCACCCTCTTATAAACAGCCATATAAGGATGTTTTTCCATTTAATCTTTATGTACATATCCCAATGATTCCATGTGTAGTATGTTTGTTCTGGGGAAGTTCCACATACACACTTTTTTGGATAGTTTTTTCAATATCTTGTTTTACCTCCATCCCAACAGGCGCTCAAACCACTCATCTCAGTCCTACATTTATTACCCAATTCTTGTTAATTTAAATTCTACCTTTTGATAATACATGATTGATAGAAGTAGTAAAATCCCGTTTACATATGATTTTTCATGTCTGTGTCTTTATGAATTGTTTCAAACAGGACATCAGTATCGATGTTCAGCGGGCACTACACACCACTTTATCAGAGTTTGAAGGCGATCTGGAGGATGAGAATGAGCTGGAGAGTCTCATCAACAAACAGTTAAAGGCACTGAGGAAGGCCTTTAAGATACGGCATAGGTCAGATGATGAGGCCTTCATAAAGGTATCAAAGAAGCTGCTCACTCTGTTTAGGATTGGCAGGCTTGGAACTTTCACACTGGATGCCGTTCCAAGTTAGTTTGAACTTTCATTATGTGAATACCAAGTTTATAATGACTGGTGCACTATCAGATGATCTCTGTTGTGCGGATGTATATGTCTATGTTCAGCTGCAGGTTTGCTTGTTGCATGGTTAAAAATAATTTGATTCTTGACAGGGACTCTCTAAGGGTGCGTTTGGTTGCGCGATTGCGCTGCGATTGCGATTACAGGAAGCTGCGTTTGCAATCGCGCAACCAAACAGTTTTGTAATCGCAGTTTTAAACTCAGCGATTGCAGGCAAATAGTGCCTAAAGGCTGCGATTTCAAAAAGCTGAGAAAGTGAGCTTCCTGCGGAATCAGGTTTGCAATCGCAGATTCCTGCAGAATCAGTTTTGCAATCGCGCAACCAAACGCACCCTAAGTATTGATCATTTACAGGTTACAGGGGTTAAAGATAATTAATATGAATTTAAAATGAGATTATTATTATTTTTTAGGGTGTTGAGCAGGGAACTGCAGGTAGGGGTGCGGGGTGCAACTTGGATAGGCTGAATCCTATTCAACTTGACATTTAGGCAAATTTGGGTTGAGATTTTAGCGTTCGGGTTCAACCCGAACCCGAGGAATCCAAATCTAATTCAGGTTGGGTTTGAGTTGAGGGTCCAAAAAACCCAACACGAGCCTAAGAGTGATAAATTTAAATTTTCTAAGTGCGTATTTTAATTTTTAATGTATTATGAAATAAAATTTGAATTGTTTAATTTATTTTTACTTATAATCTATCACTTTTATAATTTCATTTCTATATTTTTAAATAAAAAATTTCTTTAATTTCATTTTAATTTTTTCGTGTGGAGTATTGATTATTAAAAAATTTAATTGTTTAGAATGATACATATTAAAAGTTAAATTTGTATATGATTCAAGCCTAATTCAAACCCATCCTAATCAAACTCAGTGGGTTGGATTTGGGTTTTAGAATGATACATATTAAAAGTTAAATTTGTATATGATTCAAGCCTAATTCAAACCCATCCTAATCAAACTCAGTGGGTTGGATTTGGATTGAGTTTGGCAGTGAATACGTATTATATTTTTTTGCCTAGAATTCTGACACTATTTTATTCTATTTATGGAAGGGATAAGATTCATCCTAGTTTTTGTCTCTGTGGACTTGAACTCAAATATAAATAATTTAAATTTAGTGTGTTTCCAATCAAAATGAAAGAATTTTTTTAGATAATTTTGTTTGGTACATACCAACCGTCTAAAACCCGGATTTATTTTTTTAGATGATTGATGTCTTAAAATTGAAACCCATGAGCTATTTAAATTTTGAAGATTTTAATTAATCATTCATTTTATTTATTTATTTATTTAAATAATGGTAGGTGATCACCCTCATTTATAATAAATCAGTAGGGACTAGAGACTTAATTTTATTATTTAAAAAATATATTACATAAATACATTTTTTTATAAGGAGTGATCTCATTAATATTTTTTCATATTTATTAAAAATTAAATTCAAAATGAAATGATATATACATTTCATGTAAGATTTATTATTTTTAAAAATTAAAAACTAACTGCATTTAAAATTATCTCTAACGTTACCCCTTTTTATAACCGGAATCAAATCAGAGTGTCTAGACTAATTTTCAGTCTTAAAAACAGAAAAAAAATCTCGTACGTCCATTCAATGTACCGTTTGTGACGAACAAATCAAACGATCCAGAAAAAGAAAAAAAACGACCGAACACACAACAGTGTCCAACCAGCCTCTGTTATCCACTCGGTCCGACAGCCACCACTCTCTCTCTCCTCCACCGGCCGCCGACGCAGATGCCATGGCCCTCCTCCGCTCCTTAAACTCCACCCCCCTCTCCGCCGCCCCTCCAAAGCGAGCTCCGACCACAAAGCCCCTCCCACCGAAGAAGAAGGTCCTCGTCCCGATCGGTCTCGGCACGGAAGAGATGGAGGCGGTGATCCTCTCCGGCGTCCTCCGCCGCGCCGGCGCCGATGTCATCGTCGCTTCGGTCGAGCCGCGCCTCGACGTCGAGGCCTCCCTGGGGACCAGGCTCGTCGCCGACGCCCTCATCTCCGACTGCACCGACCAGATCTTCGACCTCATCGCCCTCCCCGTGAGCCTCCCCTTCCAATCCTCATCAATCTTCGTCCGATCGGACGGTCCTGACTCAACCGTGTATCGCAGGGAGGGATGCCGGGGTCGGCGCGGCTGAGGGACTGCGAGGAGCTGAGGAGGATCACGAGCAGGCAAGCCGAGGAGAGGAGGCTGTACGGAGCCATATGTGCGGCTCCGGCGGTCGTTCTTCAACCGTGGGGACTCCTTAAGAGGAAGCAAGTATGGGCAATCGATTTTGTTTTGTTAGGGTTTCGGAACATGTGGAACTGATGATGTTGTTGTGTTTGTGGATTTGTTTTGGAAGATGACGTGTCACCCGGCGTTCATGGACAAGTTGCCGTCGTTCAGGGCGGTGAAGACGAGCACCCAGGTGTCGGGGGAGCTCACCACGAGCCGTGGACCCGGAACCGCCTTTGAGTTTGCGCTTTCATTGGTTGAGCAGCTCTACGGGAGCGACGCCGCCGGAGAGGTTGGAGGGTCTCTGGTGAGCCTTTTTTTTTTTTTTGGCGCTGTTACACTCGGTCATTTTTACATACCAAAATACAGTCCCATATGCATCGTTAAAAATTCAATGAAGCATATACATAGTTAGTCGAGATATATACATCGTTATTTTTTTTTATATATTTACTTAAAATTAGTTCATTTGATTCGAAATGGAGCGATATACCACATATATCGTTAGATGATGTTTATTATTTTTAAAAAATTAAAACATATATAATTTGGTTTTTGAACTGTAGAAAAGACTGAATCTAACATTTTCCAAAGCAGTGAAACCATGTGTTTTCATAAATAGACTTGAAATAGAAATCGCTTGAGTGAACAAAAATGTAAGTTGGCAATAGCCCGAAAATGAAGGGTTTTTAAGAGCTTGAGTTTAACAAAGAAGGATCGTTTTGTCGAGGACTTAGTTTGTTTATCCCTTGTAGCATTAAAAAATGATACCTGAGAACTGCACTGATTTCGCTTTCAAGATCCACACCTTATTAGAGAGTTTTAATTGATTCCAAATGCTGAGTTCATGACAATGAAAAATGATACTGGATGGTAGTTGGGTAAGTGATATCATATATATATATATATATATATATATATATATATATATATATATTTTATATCGGAGGGACCCCCCCCCCCCGTGGCTGATCTTACGGTCGAGCTGCCCACCCCAAACACAAAAGAGATAATGGACTTTGTTTTGTTTAAATAAATTTAGATCATGAAATGAATGATAATATTGGCTGAAGAGGAGAGATATTATGAATTGAATACTCCAGAGCATGAAATTCGAGTGATGAGATACTTTATATGTTTCATTTAGCTGAATTTGTATATTTGTTGGATATGCTGCTAAGGATTCTTCATTATCTATTGTTGTGGGCTGAATGTTTAGATTAGAGTTGATGAAGAACAATTCAGGATTTATAGTACTTTGTGAACATGAAGAGTTCAATTTGATTTATGTTGTCCTTTTTTACTTCTAGCTGATGCACACTGATGATGGCCACCCTAGAAAGGAAGAATTCAATGAGGTTGAGTGGCATTTTGAAAATATTCCCAGGGTAAATACTTCTTCTCTTCACTTGAATATAGAAATTGCATATTCTTGGATAGAGGCATTCGTGAGCTTGAGGCACTTACAAGCTTGCAAATGACTTCTCTTTTCATGCTAGAGATCTCTGATCCCTATGCTAAGTAGCCTTTTTTTTCTTTCTTTTTTTATCGATATGGCAGAACTCTACAGCAAGTTCTGTCATCTTATGATTTGTGAGATGTATCATGAAATGTACTAATCTTATAATGTATGCTATATGCATACAATACAAAGTTAAGTTTGTTCCATGCCATCATACAAATACCATTGTTGACAACTGCCCATCATTGAACTCCCTATTTTACTACTTTCCAGGCTCTTATTCCAGTTGCAAATGGGTCTGAAGAGATCGAAGCAGTGATATTAATGGACATTCTAAGGCGGGCAAATGTAAATGTCGTGGTTGCTTCTGTTGAAAAATCAATGCAAGTCATAACACATCATAACACCAGAATTATTGCTGATCAATCTATTGGTGATGCGTCTGAGTTGACATATGATTTGATCATTCTACCGGTGAGTATATTTCTCTGTTGATTTGGTTGTTAACTTTTATGAACTATGTACTTTGTCAGGTAAAACTTCTGAACCATACGTACGCAGGCAACTCTATCTTTACCTATTTCAAATATATCTGATTGTTTTGTGAATTTACCTTCTTGCTGTGATTGGACAGTAGCTCAGTGGTTGATAACAAAATATGTAACCAAGTGTCATCAATTCAAATTCCACTGCCCACATTTCACAAAAAAAAAAATCTTACTGTTATGTTAAAAAAAAAATTTGAGTGATTGAATTTTCCATATTTGTCCACTCATTGAGCACCATATTTTCAGGGAGGAGCTGCTGGAACTGAGCGATTGCGCAAGTCCAGGGTTATCAAGAAGCTGCTTAAAGAACAAAAATCAGCTGGAAGAATTTACGGTGCTATCTGTTCATCTCCAACTGTCCTGCAAAAGCAAGGCTTACTGATGGTTAGTGGAAGAATCGTTTTAATACTCTGTTGATAAAGCTTGAGTATTTATAATATCTTTGCCTGACAGGACAAAAGGGCAACGGCTCATCCAGATGTTATAAGCCAACTAACTGGCCAACCTGCTGAGGGCGCCGGAGTCATAATCGATGGAAAATTGATCACATGCCGTGGCCTTGGAAATGTCATGGACTTTTCTTTGGCCATTGTCAGCAAGCTGTTTGGTCATGGGAGAGCCAGAAGTGTGGCAGAAGGCATGGTTTTTGAATATCCCAAAAGTTAGGAGGATCAATGGTAGTGAATTTTGGGGAGAAATTGAGAAGTTTAGGCAATGAGAAATATGAGAAATTGACTATGTGGCCCGGTGAACCAACAATCTCATCCTCAGACATTGAAATTGTCAAGTTTTTTCCTGCATTACACTTCATGTGTGGTATGGATGACGGGTGGGCCAGATCAAGGTCCTGTGTTCAAGTTTCATTTCCAGTCCAATCCACAAAGTGCATCTAAAGCGGGTTCCAGCCACTTGGAAGTGTAAGGTTTCTTCATGCATCAATCTGTTGCAACCCCTTTGTCATTAATCAGTTTATGCTGACCCTCCCCCCTTTTGCCTTATTTTTGAGTATTGCATTCTCATGATTCTATTTTGCTTCTGCGCAGATAACACACTTCAACTGATCAAGAAACAACTCGGCTGTCTAACACCTAAAAATATGCCTATGCTATGAGCTCTCTATTTTGCATGGGTCAGGTAACTTTGCTTCAACATTTTCATAATGTATCTGCATATGAAATAAACCGGTATATGTGGCATTTGAATGCAATTCTGTACTATTATTTCATATATATATTGGAGCTGGAGTTAAATATTGCATTGGATGATTCCGGTAATACTGCAAAAAAGCTATGTCTGGTATTGTATTATACTTCTATAACAATCTTTAGTACATTGGGTGTGCGTTTAGCATTCAAATTTGAGCAAAGGTTAGCGTGGCCTTAGGGTGTAGTTGCTCTTTTAGAGACCTCAAAGACATGGAGATGGTTTGGTGAGAGACACAAACAAAGTGATTGAAGCTATCTTGTAAAGTTTCAGTGGTTAGTTTGCTATTTCGGAGCACTGTTAATTAGCGCATGAAGAATGCATCTTCAGAATACTTGTGCGTCCATCTCATCAAATTTTATATCATGGGTTCTTTTGATCCTTGGTGTAGATGGTTCATATCAAGCTTAGGACAGATTCTCTTTGTATCTTTAACTCTTTGTTTCTTCCATTGATTTTTTAAAAACTTTGTATAGGGATCTCTCGTCTTCTTTTTGTTTGGGGGTTTTCTATATAAATAAGATTGCTCCAATTTATTGACATATGTCAGTTATAATATAAAAAAAAAATCAAAGTTAACTATAGTTAACTTCTAACAAAAATAACTTAGTTTAATCTTCAAATAATAACAATAATGATAATAATAATAATGTGAGTAATTGATCATTGTGTTTTAGATATCAATTTTAATATCAATAGTTATGATATTTTTTAATGATGGATTTTTTTATTGTTTAAGATGTAATTCTTTATGAAATTTAGGTAAATTAAAAATAAATATACCTTTTTATAGTTAAAATAACAATGATGTTGTGGCAAATTTATAAAAAGAAAAATAAAGTTTTTTATAACTTCAGCTGTGTTAATATGAATATTTATCAAAAAATTGATATGTATAATTTTTAAACATTTTTAATAAATAAATCTCTTTTTAATCCTTGGTCGTGCTTAGTGTTCACTGTTCAGCCTCACAATTGTCTGGCCCCGCTATTTAAGCTGAAAAAAGTTCATAAATTCATTAAATTCTAACATCCATGACCCACCTCACTCAGAATTCAGAAATCAACCCCCTTTTATATTTCTTTGTGGATTTATTACATGCGTCACATTCGCCGCTGCATTGAGTGACTTGTCACTGCTATTAATACGAGAGGCGTGCAGTTTCACGCAGTAGTAATGTTTGTATAGTAATGTTTGTTGGATGAATTATTCATAATTTATGTGTATTTTTTTACATGAAAAAATAAAACATGTGAGAGAAAACAGAACATGTTTTATTGTTTTAACAGTTCCATCAAAAAATAACAAGAAAAGGTTGACACTGTGCATGGTAGACATTTGTATGTCCGTTCTTGGGCTTCAGATCGTATGACCATTTAAGATAGTCATGATACAGTGACAAAATTTAATGAATCAGACTAATCACAAGAAGATGTGTTAGTGTTGCTATTGCTTTTATGATTCAGCTTGGGTCACAAAATTACAATAGCTTATGTACACAAGTTCAAGCAAATAAAAAGAAGATTTGCAACATCTCAAACTCTTGCTTAAAAGGGGATATTATTATCTCTGGATGGGTCCCATATCAATTATTTAAGAATACTAGATTGAAAGAAGAAATTACAAAATTTCAAAAAAGTACCTGGAAGTGGAACCATTAACAATATGCAGAAAAGATGAGTCTTGCTGAAATGTGTTGCAACGACGTTCACCTTCTAGTTTTGAGTACATCCTCCTATGTACAGTAACAGAAAGCAAAGCATGGTGACAATTACAAATAACACTAAGAGCATACAAAAAGGAAACCATTCTTTGTTTCAAATGTGAAATGGGAAAGTGGGAAGATCAAACTATATTTACATCTAACATGAATACATGATCTAAAGATGACCAACATGCACAGATGGTAAATCAATACATCATAAAACAGATTTCTTTTTCTTCTTTTATTCAGAGGATATGGTAGAAAGAACAGTAAATTGTACAATGTATTGCTGAACAGGGTATCTAGAAAATACCAAAGATTGTTATGGAACATTAATTGCAACATGCAAAATACACAAGTGCGATATCAGACATGCAGAACATGTGTAATGTAGCATTCACAATCATTTTAACTAAATGAGAAACTCATTTAGCAATAATGAACCTGTAGAAGGTAGAGCTTACCGATTATTTTGGTCTGAACAAGATGCATCAACCAGAGTTTGGGGTTTCAATAGAAAGCATGGCAGGTGAAGCAACCACTTAGAGAACCCATCTGTCGAGTACTGCGGAATGATGGGGTCCTGGCAACTTGATTGGATTGAATGGAAGAAACTATATTCCTCATCTCTTGGGCTTTTCTCTGAGCAGATTTCAGCTTGTTCAAAATCTTGTCCATTGAAGAAGATCTCTTTTTCTCTAGCTTCATCTGTAAGATAAAGAATATCAATTTGCCTCTGATCATTTGTGAACAATTCTGTTAAAAATTGCATGCTGTAATGTAAACTATGAGAAATTAATATATCTGTACCATATGTTATTAACTTGCTAATCAGATTAAAAATTATTGCATCATGCTTGAAGATGTACCTCTAGTTTCCGAATCGCTGCCTCAGCTTTTGCTTTCTGCAGGTTCTCCCATGCTGTGATCTTCGCTTCTTCTCTTTTCAACCTGTACAATGTGAGTTATATTGTCAATATTTTTCAAAAATTAATTTCCAAAAACAAAAATATAATTAAATGTAATCATTGTTAAAGGCTCCACAGGAAACATCATGACACTCTAGGCAAGAATAGTCACCACTCTTAACTCTCTCACATGCGTGAAAGATAATAACTACATTAATGGGACATAGACCACCAAGTAAAACAATGCTTTGTCTTTCCTGATTATAAATAAAAAGCAGTATTCATTCATTCGTTCAGATGAAGAACCCATAGGCTACATGTAACAAACATATTACTCAAGACAGTGCTTCACTGACTAAATTGTTCTCACTAGTGTGAATGGAATTTAAAATAATGATTGAAATCTAAATTTTCATCCAGTTGACAAGCATTTATGTTATAAAAAAATCTTTATTAATCAGACTAACAGAGGTCTTATATTAATAATCGAGTTCACGGGGCCACAATCAACAAAAAAAAGGTTCCACTAATTTTTACTCAGCATGTGTTCTGCACAAAAAAAAAATGATGTATCAAAAAGGAGTAGAAAATAAATAACAGCCTGCTTACTTAGATACACACTTTGCTGTTTCTGCAACTTCCCAAGCTGAGGTTCGGACTTCCGCTGTTTTCTTCTTCCATTCCATGATGTTTGCAGAGCCACCTTTTACAGAAACCCGGCTTATCTGCTTCTTGGACCACCTAGTGACAGTCACCCTATCATCTACCTGCACATCTCTAACTTCTAACTTGGAAAGATGACTCTGTGAGTTCGCAATTGGATGGTCATTCGAACGAGAAGGTGAGGAGATCTGAGGCCTTTCTGTGAGAGATGACTGGGAGCTACCTTCTGGGCTCATCTGCGTCGCCATGTCCTTACTCAATACAGGAGGGGAAATCATGGTGGAAGCATCCTTGGTACCTTCAGCTTTCTCATCTGCAAGAAGTCAAGCATGTAATGCATCATCTTAAAAGTGATAATATAAATTTCAATATATTCTACCACTGCAAAATGTTTAGATCATAGTAATTTTTCTCTCTAGGATAGTCTAAAGTTTGGGTAGGAATACACCATCCAATTGTAGAATGGGTGAGGCCTGCATGACATGCACCTGTAGGAACTGTTCATCAATTAGATATTGATGTGATCTACTGATATCAGTACCCATCCCATCTACAGCAAAAATCTTTGTGGGAGCATCCTCACATAAGGTAGTCATAAAAAAAATTTCAAAATCAAGAACGTAAACTAGTGTACTCAGAAAGAAAAACCGAACATAAGCAATGCAGGACAGAATGAATGGTTGCGCACCTTGTGAGCTTGGCAAAGATGAAGGCACCAACAGATCCGACCACCCGTGAACGCTCGCAGAACGTACCATACAAGGCTCTGTCTCCGCCGAAGACGACCTTCCCTCAACCCTATCAACTCCACCACCACCACCAACCCGATGACCAGCCCGATCCGGGATCAAAACACCCGCTGAGAAAGGCGAGCCCCCAATCCCCATCAGTGTCCCCCTCACCCTCCCTCCTTCAAAACCCTGCACCAAAGGCGAACAAACAGAGTAGCACCCTATCCCACCGGGCGCGCTCAGCCCAACCCCACCAAGCGGCCCGCTCTTCGACTTTGGCCGCCTCTGCTGCGGCGGCAACAATGCCGCCGCCCGCCCAACATTGTCCCCCGAAACAGGGCTGAATATCCACTTCTCCGCATCCTCCCATTTGGACGGCAACGCCCGGCCATTGCCGAAAGGCAAGACACCCGACACAGCGCCACCGCTGTTCCCACACCGCCTGTTCGGGAGCGGGACTCGCTCTGAGTTCCAACCTTTCTGGAGCCCCGCCGGCGTCCCGGGGCTCGGGAAAGTCCCCGAAGACCTACGCGACGGCACCGACGCCCTCTTCATGGCGAGAACCCCAGCCGAAACCAGTCTTGGAGATGAAGATACCACCACCACCGGAGCGGCTGCTGCGGCATCACCGGCGGTTGAACCCTCTTGTTCGCTCAGATCCAACGAAGCCGGTCTCCTCCTCCGATGCTTCCTCCCCGTCGCATTAGATCTGGACCTGCGGGTCTGGCATTCTGAAGAAAAGAAGGGAAACCCAGATGGGATCTACAATAAAAGTATGAAATTGAAAGTTGGGAAGGTCAAAAGATTGGTTTTTTTTTTTTTTGTTTTGTTTTTTTAAATGTAAAGGTGAGACCTTTGAGAGCCAGAGAGAAAGAGTGCTTGACCGGATCTAGGGCAAGGTCGTCCCCCACCACTTCGTCTTTTCTTTCAGTCACTGCAACAAAAACACAAACGATTCAAACGTGGTGGGGTTTGGGGTTTCTCTCTCTCTCTCATTTTCACTCTCTCTCATTCTCGAGACATCAGAGAAGCAGAGGATGTACATTGTGCCTTTTCTTCTCGGATCATGCTTTGTTCACTGTGCCCCGCCAAACTCTGCGAAGAAACAAAAAAAGGTGCCTCCTTTTTCACTCTCTCTGTTTCAGAACACTAAAAAGTTGATCGAACAACATCAAAAAGGGATCAAGAGATGGTTTTTCTTACGTCGGGGAGGTTGAAGAGGAGGTTGTCGGGAGCGTCGGAGGCGGAGGAGCAACGGCCGACTGCGCTGCCGGAGGCGGAGGAGAAGAGGTTGAAGATGACGGAGTCGGGGCTGTTGACGTCTAAGTCATCCTCTCGAGCTGATGATCGGGACGACGAGGGCCTCCGCTTCTTCGTCTTCTTCTTCGTCTGGTGGTTCTTCTCGACGGTCGTCTGAAACCCCAACCCTATCATCGCCTTCGCATTCAACGAGAGATGGGTTTTCAGTGAGAATGTGAGAGAGTTTTGGTTTCTCTTTATAGTTCGAAAACTGAACAAAAACACAACTGTGATCGACAGTGCGTGTTTGTAATGGCGGGGAAGAGAGGTCTAGATTTATTTACCTTGGATTTTATTAGATTTACGAGACTGCCACTGCCTGATGTTAATTTTGGAAATTCATCGGTTTAGTACCCAATGAAGGTAAGACATCTGTCCAAATTTGATATACACACGTAACATACTAGTCATCTCACACGGTTTTTTTTTTTTTTTTTGCTGCTACCTTGGATTTTATTAGATTTTTCTTGGTTTGGATAAATATTTGAGTAAAAATTTGATTTAATATTGTTATGGATAAATGGTTGGAGAAGGTTTTGAGTAATTTTTATTCAAATTTAAGTTTAAATTTGAGTAAAAATTTAGATATATGATTGGAGATGCTCTAACGAAGTGGAATTTTATTGGTGTTTTGGATTAAGCCTCTGTTTGTTTCTAGTATAAGATTTCGGATAAGCTCGGATAACATCGGATAAGAATTTTCAAGTATTTGTTTACCTCGGATAACCTCTGATAAAGTATGTTAGAATAAATTCTGATAAAGTGGTATATGGATTCCAATCAATCCTTAGAGTTAAAGTTATCCTAGATTATTCAACTCAAAGAATATGTGAGTCTACTATCAAATCAACTGTTATCACCTCTTGTAAATCACATGTCAAATTAACTATCATTACTTTTTTACCTTTTATAAATCCATGTTTTATTCACATTTTACTCAAATAACAAATTATTTATTCTTATGTTTACCAACGAAAATAATTCAAAACATAGCCAAACACAAAATCATTTTATCCTTATTTATACTCACTTATGTTTGGATAAATGTATACCCTAGAATAAAATATATCCCTGTTCTAAACTTGGAGTAAAAGTTGATGTTTTTTCCCATTTGGACATTAATTTTATTTTAATAGAATCTAAGGAAAAATAATGTGTATATGTATATACAAAATAAAGATATACTTGTATGAATTAATTACATGTACTTATTTGCATTGGGATGCTTAGCTCCTTCTAGGGTATCTCGGTGGATCTAGTTTTGATATTATTTAATTATGTATATATTTATATTAAGAAAAATTGGTACCACGAGATCATGGGTTTGATCCTAAGCGAAGGGCATCAGAAATTTAATTTGATTACAGCCCCCTGTCCACTTGTGTAGACACCCTTTTATCTCTTTTTTTAAGAGATCATTTTAATGAGTAAACCACTATAAAAATCTACTCAACACAAAATTAATCCCAACAAACCGACTATGGCCAGTATAGAATGAATTTTTAACATGATATATATCTTATGCAAGTTATCAATGTGTGAAAGAAAAAGAATTTGTCTGACACGCATGGACAGTATAAAATGAAACTGTCACCACATAACATGTGACTTGAAATTGACTGCTTGGGTGGGTGAGAGAGAGAGATAAAAACAGGAAACAGTGCTGACGTTTCATTAAAAATGGAGAGTCTGAGATTGACAGCTGTTCTTATTTACTTTCAAGAGGACAACGCGAAAGTTGACAGTGTCAGATATTCATCCGTTTGTTCCTTAAAAAATGTAGAAAGGGTAATTTATTATTCTTATTATTATTATTTGATTTTAACGCTAGAGAGATATAAATTATGTAATGACTATCCTAAAAATAAATTATTATATAAATAAAATAAATTATTTAATTATGTTTTATTTATTTTTATAAAGTAATAATTAAATTTTTATTTTTTTATTGATCATAAATAAATTATATATAAAATGAGAATAAAAATTTATAATTAAAAATATTTCAATTGTAAACCCTCTAATTAAAGAATAATAATAGTTGATTTTATAATGAAATCATGTTATATAACTGAAATAAATAAAGTAGAATAACACAATTTTTTAAAAGATTAAAAATATAAGTATTAGTTTATTCTTATTTATTCAAACATAATTATGTTTATCTATTCCTTTCACCTAAATTGGGGTTGATTTTTTTTATCAGTTTATTAGGATTTTCCTTTTATTTATTTATTTATTGAACGTTTTCAATTTTTTTTAAAAAAAAAAATCGAGTAACATTGATATTGGGAACAAGCTCCTTTTTTTTTTTTTTTTTTGTTATCAAGCTCCTATTGATATGATTTTTATAATATTTCATCGACTGTAACGCCATAAAGTGGCTTTTATGGCATGCTGATGTTGATATTTTTTTGTAGTTTAGCCGTACAGACCAATTCAGGGAAAATATTTGTTGCTGGAATACAGAGGTGACGTGTCTTGTTTGACCAGCAATTTATGGAAGCACCGATTCAATAAATGATCACAGCAATACAATAATACTTACATTACTCACCTCTCATGATGCTTGATTGATTCCCTTTGTTTGTTTGGACAACCATATCTCATAAATTCCTTATTATTTTTTTAAAATCTAACTTTTGTGAAATAAATAAATGAGAGTGCCACTGCTGCCGGATGCATCTAGGATTATAGATTCAGTCACAATTTATATGTTTGTTTTTTTTTAGTAACAATTTATTTGCTTGTTTTTATATGACGTGTATGTACATAAACAGTTGTATGATAAAGGTATACAGTATTTACCACATGAAAGAGGGAGTATAGTTTAGTCCATTGTTAGATGTCATGTAATTTTTGCATTTGAATCCAAACTTGGAGTTACATTTACGTGTATATTTTTTATATAATACATAACGTATGGCTTATGTATTATATGTGGATGTTATCAAAAAAAAATATTATTATCATGTTATATGGAAAATTAATGAGAGAGCACTCTTGAAATGTATATTTATCCTTTTCATTTGGTAGTGAATTATTTATTCGATATTAAAGAGGTACACATATAAAAAACTGGAAACTTGGTTTTTTTTTTTTTTTTTTGGGTTGATGTTCCCTTTTGAGATATATTTGTGTTTAAAATATACCAAATAATTTTGGGTGAATGAATATTAATAATTATAATGGTCTCTTAGGTAAAACTGTGAAGGTTATTTTTAGTTTAAAAAAAAAACATAAATATTGTAATTTATGCGTACTAAACTATTGTATTTTTTTCAGAATTAAGTTCACTCATAATTGTAATATAATTTTCAAAAAATGATTTGTCAACAAAGGTACACATTTTTTTCCCAAAATTCCCACAACATCAACGTATTATCTTTTATTATGTTGTCCAGTTTTGCTATAACATATCATTTATTAGTTCAGATGCTCGTGAAACCTTGGTAGTGGATGCCCTCCAACTTTGGGACACTTTGGGAACAAATCTTACTTTAGATGCCTCTCCCACTTTGGGAACAAATCTTACTTTAGTCACAGGTGGTGTCACATGTCATGAAATAAAGTCTAAAAATTCACTTGAACTTTGTGTTAATGGGGGGCTGCAATCCCATAGTTCCCAGTCTCTTCAAGAGCTAATGTGTAGCATTGTAAATTTTTTGTAAAATTTAAATGAAGTCATTTTTCTAATTCCGTATATGACCCAAACAAGTTTTAATTTTTCTAAGTATATATGATCATATAAACATATTTATATTTATAAGAATAAATACATACTTATATAAATTGAATACATGTATCTTTATATTTTTTTAGAATAAATCTATACTGAAACGGTTGAGAATATAATATAATGCATTGGGAGATTGGCTTTGTAGTTGTAGCGGTTGTTGCTCTTTTTTTAGGTTTTTTTTGTATATATACATTTGTTAAATTTTA